>CM026392.1:35911357-35927967 GCA_014843695.1 Archivesica marissinica | reverse complement strand
AAGTTAGCGACCGTAACCACTAGGCCACACCTAGTGTGATTCGAACCTATAGATAGAGGTGAGGGGCAAGTTAGCGACCGTAACCACTAGGCCACACCAAGTGTGATTCGAACCTATAGATAGAGGTGAGGGTCAAGTTAGCGACTGTAACCACTAGGCCACACCAAGTGTGATTCGAACCTATAGATAGAGGTGAGGGGCAAGTTAGCGACCGTAACCACTAGGCCACACCTAGTGTGATTCGAACCTATAGATAGAGGTGAGGGGCAAGTTAGCGACCGTAACCACTAGGCCACACCAAGTGTGATTCGAACCTATAGATAGAGGTGAGGGGCAAGTTAGCGACTGTAACCACTAGGCCACACCAAGTGTGATTCGAACTTATAGATAGAGGTGAGGGGCAAGTTAGCGACCGTAACCACTAGGCCACACCTAGTGTGATTCGAACCTATAGATAGAGGTGAGGGGCAAGTTAGCAACCGTAACCACTAGACACACCTAGTGGGATTTGAACCTATAGATAGAGGTGAGGGATATGTTAGCAACCTTAACCATTAGGGCACACCTAGTGGGATTTGAACCTATATATAGAGGTGAGGGGCAAGGTAGCAACCGTAACCACTAGGCCACACTTAGTGTGATACGAACCTATTGATAGAGGTGAGAGGCAAGTTAGCGACCGCAACCACTAGGCCACACCAAGTGTGATTCGAACCTATTTATAGAGGTGAGGGGCAAGTTAGCGACCGTAACCACTAGGCCACACCAAGTGTGATTTGAACCTATAGATAGAGGTGAGGGGCAAGTTAGCGACTGTAACCACTAGGCCACACCTAGTGGGATTTGAACCTATAGATAGAGGTGAGGGGCAAGTTAGCGACTGTAACCACTAGGCCACACCTAGTGGGATTTGAACCTATAGATAGAGGTGAGGGGCAAGTTAGCAACCGTAACCACTAGACACACCTAGTGGGATTTGAACCTATAGATAGAGGTGAGGGATAAGTTAGCAACCGTAACCATTAGGGCACACCTAGTGGGATTTGAACCTATATATAGAGGTGAGGGGCAAGATAGCAACCGTAACCACTTGGCCACACCTAGTGAGATTTGAACCTATAGATAGAGGTGAGGGGCAATTTAGCGACCGTAACCACTAGGCCAAACTTAGTGTGATTCGAACCTATTGATAGAGGTGAGGGGCAAGTTAGCGACCGTAACCACTAGACACACCTATTGTGATTCGAACATATAGATAGAGGTGAGAGGCAAGTTAGCGACCGCAACCACTAGGCCACACCAAGTGTGATTCGACCCTATTGATAGAGGTGAGGGGCAAGTAAGCGACCGTAACCACTAGGTCACACCCAGTGTGATTCGAACCTATAGATATCTGTGAGGGGCAAGTTAGCGACCGTAACCACTAAGCCACACCTAGTGTGATTCGAACCTATAGATAGAGGTGAGGGGCAAGTGAGCGACCGTAACCAATAGGCCACACCAAGTGTGATTTGAACCTATAGATAGAGGTGAGGGTCAAGTTAGCGACTGTAATCACTAGGCCACACGAAGTGTGATTCGAACCTATAGATAGATGTGAGGGCCAAGTTAGCAACTGTAACCACTAGGCCACACCAAGTGTGATTCGAACTTACAGATAGAGATGAGGGGCAAGTTAGCGACCGTAACCACTAGGCCACACCAAGTGTGATTCGAACCTATAGATAGAGGTGAGGGGCAAGTTAGCAACCTTAACCACTAGACACACCTAGTGGGATTTGAACCTATATACAGAGGTGAGGGATATGTTAGCAACCTTAACCATTAGGGCACACCTAATGGGATTTGAACCTATATATAGAGGTGAGGGGCAAGGTAGCAACCGTAACCACTTGGCCACACTTAGTGTGATTCGAACCTATTGATAGAGGTGAGGGGCAAGTTAGTGACGTAACCATTAGGCCACACCCAGTGTGATTCGAACCTATTGATAGAGGTGAGAGGCAAGTTAGCGACCGCAACCACTAGGCCACACCAAGTGTGATTCGAACCTATAGATAGAGGTGAGGGGCAAGTTAGCGACTGTAACCACTAGGCCACACCAAGTGTGATTCGAACCTATAGATAGAGGTGAGGGGCAAGTTAGCGACCGTAACCACTAGGCCACAACTAGTGTGATTCGAACCTATAGATAGAGGTGAGGGGCAAGTTAGCGTACGTAACCACTAGGCCACACCTAGTGTGATTCGAACCTGTAGATATAGTTGAGAAGTAAGTAGGGCAACCGTAACCACTAGGCCACACCAAGAGTGATTCGAACCTGTAGATAGAGGTGAAGGGCAAGTTAGCGACCGTAACCAATATGCCACATCAAGTGTGATTTGAACCTGTAGATAGAGGTGAGAGGTAAGTAGGGCAACCGTAACCACTAGGCCACACCAAGTGTGATTCGAACCTGTAGATAGAGGTGAAGGGCAAGTTAGCGACCGTAACCAATAGGCCACACCAAGTGTGATTCGAACCAATAGATAGAGGTGAGGGGCAATTTAGCGACCGTAACCACTAGGCCACACCCAGTGGGATTTGAACCTATAGATAGAGGTGAGGGGCAAGTTAGCGACCGTAACCACTAGGCCACACCTAGTGTGATTTGAACCTATAGATAGAGGTGAGGGGCAAGTTAGCGACTGTAACCACTAGGCCACACCTAGTGGGATTTGAACCTATAGATAGAGGTGAGGGGCAAGTTAGCGACTGTAACCACTAGGCCACACCTAGTGGGATTTGAACCTATAGATAGAGGTGAGGGGCAAGTTAGCGACTGTAACCACTAGACACACCTAGTGGGATTTGAACCTATAGATAGAGGTGAGGGATAAGTCAGCAACCGTAACCATTAGGGCACACCTAGTGGGATTTGAACCTATATATAGAGGTGAGGGGCAAGGTAGCAACCGTAACCACTTGGCCACACCTAGTGAGATTTGAACCTATAGATAGAGGTGAGGGGCAATTTAGCGACCGTAACCACTAGGCCAAACTTAGTGTGATTCGAACCTATTGATAGAGGTGAGGGGCAAGTTAGCGACCGTAACCACTAGACACACCTATTGTGATTCGAACATATAGATAGAGGTGAGAGGCAAGTTAGCGACCGCAACCACTAGGCCACACCAAGTGTGATTCGAACCTATTGATAGAGGTGAGGGGCAAGTAAGCGACCGTAACCACTAGGCCACACCCAGTGTGATTCGAACCTATAGATAGCTGTGAGGGGCAAGTTAGCGACCGTAACCACTAAGCCACACCTAGTGTGATTCGAACCTATAGATAGAGGTGAGGGGCAAGTGAGCGACCGTAACCACTAGGCCACACCAAGTGTGATTTGAACCTATAGATAGAGGTGAGGGTCAAGTTAGCGACTGTAATCACTAGGCCACACCAAGTGTGATTCGAACCTATAGATAGAGGTGAGGGCCAAGTTAGCAACTGTAACCACTAGGCCACACCAAGTGTGATTCGAACTTATAGATAGAGATGAGGGGCAAGTTAGCGACCGTAACCACTAGGCCACACTTAGTGTGATTCGAACCTATTGATGGAGGTGAGGGGCAAGTTAGTGACCGTAACCATTAGGCCACACCCAGTGTGATTCGAACCTATAGATAGAGGTGAGGGGCAAGTGGGCGACCGTAACCACTAGGCCACACCAAGTGTGATTTGAACCTATAGATAGAGGTGAGGGTCAAGTTAGCGACTGTAACCACTAGGCCACACCAAGTGTGATTCGAACTTATAGATAGAGGTGAGGGGCAAGTTAGCGACCGTAACCACTAGGCCACAACTAGTGTGATTCGAACCTATAGGTAGAGGTGAGGGGCAAGTTAGCGATCGTAACCACTAGGCCACACCAAGTGTGATTCGAACCTATAGATAGAGGTGAGGGGCAAGTTAGCGACTGTAACCAGTAGGCCACACCAAGTGTGATTCGAACTTATAGATAGAGGTGAGGGGCAAGTTAGCGACCGTAACCACTAGGCCACACCTAGTGTGATTCGAACCTATAGATAGAGGTGAGGGGCAAGTTAGCAACCGTAACCACTAGACACACCTAGTGGGATTTGAACCTATAGATAGAGGTGAGGGATATGTTAGCAACCTTAACCATTAGGGCACACCTAGTGGGATTTGAACCTATATATAGAGGTGAGGGGCAAGGTAGCAACCGTAACCACTAGGCCACACTTAGTGTGATACGAACCTATTGATAGAGGTGAGAGGCAAGTTAGCGACCGCAACCACTAGGCCACACCAAGTGTGATTCGAACCTATTTATAGAGGTGAGGGGCAAGTTAGCGACCGTAACCACTAGGCCACACCAAGTGTGATTTGAACCTATAGATAGAGGTGAGGGGCAAGTTAGCGACTGTAACCACTAGGCCACACTTAGTGGGATTTGAACCTATAGATAGAGGTGAGGGGCAAGTTAGCGACTGTAACCACTAGGCCACACCTAGTGGGATTTGAACCTATAGATAGAGGTGAGGGGCAAGTTAGCAACCGTAACCACTAGACACACCTAGTGGGATTTGAACCTATAGATAGAGGTGAGGGATAAGTCAGCGATCGTAACCATTAGAGCACACCTAATGGGATTTGAACCTATATATAGAGGTGAGGGGCAAGACAGCAACCGTAACCACTTGGCCACACCTAGTGAGATTTGAACCTATAGATAGAGGTGAGGGGCAATTTAGCGACCGTAACCACTAGGCCAAACTTAGTGTGATTCGAACCTATTGATAGAGGTGAGGGGCAAGTTAGCGACCGTAACCACTAGACACACCTATTGTGATTCGAACATATAGATAGAGGTGAGAGGCAAGTTAGCGACCGCAACCACTAGGCCACACCAAGTGTGATTCGACCCTATTGATAGAGGTGAGGGGCAAGTAAGCGACCGTAACCACTAGGTCACACCCAGTGTGATTCGAACCTATAGATATCTGTGAGGGGCAAGTTAGCGACCGTAACCACTAAGCCACACCTAGTGTGATTCGAACCTATAGATAGAGGTGAGGGGCAAGTGAGCGACCGTAACCAATAGGCCACACCAAGTGTGATTTGAACCTATAGATAGAGGTGAGGGTCAAGTTAGCGACTGTAATCACTAGGCCACACGAAGTGTGATTCGAACCTATAGATAGATGTGAGGGCCAAGTTAGCAACTGTAACCACTAGGCCACACCAAGTGTGATTCGAACTTACAGATAGAGATGAGGGGCAAGTTAGCGACCGTAACCACTAGGCCACACCAAGTGTGATTCGAACCTATAGATAGAGGTGAGGGGCAAGTTAGCAACCTTAACCACTAGACACACCTAGTGGGATTTGAACCTATATACAGAGGTGAGGGATATGTTTAGCAACCTTAACCATTAGGGCACACCTAATGGGATTTGAACCTATATATAGAGGTGAGGGGCAAGGTAGCAACCGTAACCACTTGGCCACACTTAGTGTGATTCGAACCTATTGATAGAGGTGAGGGGCAAGTTAGTGACGTAACCATTAGGCCACACCCAGTGTGATTCGAACCTATTGATAGAGGTGAGAGGCAAGGTAGCAACCGCAACCACTAGGCCACACCAAGTGTGATTCGAACCTATTTATAGAGGCGAGGGGCAAGTTAGCGACATTAACAACTAGGCCACACCAAGTGTGATTCGAACCTATAGATAGAGGTGAGGGGCAAGTTAGCGACCGTAACCACTAGGCCACACCAAGTGTGATTCGAACCTATTGATAGAGGTGAGGGGCAAGTTAGCGACCGTAACCACTAGGCCACACCAAGTGTGATTCGAACCTATAGATAGAGGTGAGGGGTAAGTCAGCGACCGTAACCAGTAGGCCACACCAAGTGTGATTGGAACCTATAGATAGAGGTGAGGGGCAAGTTAGCGACCGTAACCATTAGGCCACAACTAGTGTGATTCGAACCTATAGGTAGATGTGAGGGTCAAGTTAGCGATCGTAACCACTAGGCCACACCCAGTGTGATTCGAACTTATAGATAGAGGTGATGGTCAAGTTAGCGACCGTAACCACTAGGCCACACAAAGTGTGATTCGAACTTATAGATAGAGGTGAGGGGCAAGTTAGCGACCGTAACCACTAGGCCACACCTAGTGTGATTTGAACCTATAGATAGAGGTGAGAAGTAAGTAGGGCAACCGTAACCACTAGGCCACACCAAGAGTGATTCGAACCTGTAGATAGAGGTGAAGGGCAAGTTAGCGACCGTAACCAATATGCCACATCAAGTGTGATTTGAACCTGTAGATAGAGGTGAGAGGTAAGTAGGCAACTATCCACTAGGCCACACCAAGTGTGATTCGAACCTGTAGATAGAGGTGAAGGCAAGTTAGCGACCGTAACCAATAGGCCACACCAAGTGTGATTCGAACCATAGATAGAGGTGAGGGGCAATTTAGCGACCGTAACCACTAGGCCACACCCAGTGGGATTTGAACCTATAGATAGAGGTGAGGGGCAAGTTAGCGACCGTAACCACTAGGCCACACCTAGTGTGATTTGAACCTATAGATAGAGGTGAGGGGCAAGTTAGCGACCGTAACCACTAGGCCACACCTAGTGGGATTTGAACCTATAGATAGAGGTGAGGCAAGTTAGCGACTGTAACCACTAGGCCACACCAAGTGTGATTCGAACCTATAGATAGAGGTGAGGGGCAAGTTAGCGACCGTAACCACTAGGCCACAACTAGTGTGATTCGAACCTATAGGTAGAGGTGAGGGGCAAGTTAGCGACTGTAACCAGTAGGCCACACCAAGTGTGATTGGAACTTATAGATAGAGGTGAGGGGCAAGTTAGCGACCGTAACCACTAGTCCACACCTAGTGTGATTCGAACATATAGATAGAGGTGAGGGGCAAGTTAGCAACCGTAACCACTAGACACACCTAGTGGGATTTGAACCTATAGATAGAGGTGAGGGATATTTTAGCAACCTTAACCATTAGGGCACACCTAGTAGGATTTGAACCTATATATAGAGGTGAGGGGCAAGGTAGCAACCGTAACCACTAGGCCACACATAGTGTGATTCGAACCTATTGATAGAGGTGAGGGCAAGTTAGTGACCGTAACCATTAGGCCACACCCAGTGTGACACGAACCTATTGTTAGAGGTGAGGGTCAAGTTAGCGACTGTAACCACTAGGCCACACCAAGTGTGATTTGGATCTATAGATAGAGGTGAGGGGCAAGTTAGCGACTGTAACCACTAGGCCACACCTAGTGGGATTTGAACCTATAGATAGAGGTGAGGGGCAAGTTAGCGACTGTAACCACTAGGCCACACCTAGTGGGATTTGAACCTATAGATAGAGGTGAGGGGCAAGTTAGCGACTGTAACCACTAGACACACCTAGTGGGATTTGAACCTATAGATAGAGGTGAGGGATAAGTCAGCAACCGTAACCATTAGGGCACACCTAGTGGGATTTGAACCTATATATAGAGGTGAGGGGCAAGGTAGCTACCGTAACCACTTGGCCACACCTAGTGAGATTTGAACCTATAGATAGAGGTGAGGGGCAATTTAGCGACCGTAACCACTAGGCCAAACTTAGTGTGATTCGAACCTATTGATAGAGGTGAGGGGCAAGTTAGCGACCGTAACCACTAGACATACCTATTGTGATTCGAACATATAGATAGAGGTGAGAGGCAAGTTAGCGACCGCAACCACTAGGCCACACCAAGTGTGATTCGAACCTATTGATAGAGGTGAGGGGCAAGTAAGCGACCGTAACCACTAGGCCACACCCAGTGTGATTCGAACCTATAGATAGCTGTGAGGGGCAAGTTAGCGACCGTAACCACTAAGCCACACCTAGTGTGATTCGAACCTATAGATAGAGGTGAGGGGCAAGTTAGCGACCGTAACCACTAGGCCACACCAAGTGTGATTCGAACCTATAGATAGAGGTGAGGGGCAAGTTAGCGACCGTAACCACTAGGCCACACCAAGTGTGATTCGAACCTATAGATAGAGGTGAGGGGCAAGTTAGCGAACGTAACCACTAGGCCACACCAAGTGTGATTCGAACCTATAGATAGAGGTGAGGGGCAAGTTAGCGACCGTAACCACTAGGCCACACCTAGTGTGATTCGAACCTATAGATAGAGGTGAGGGGCAAGTTAGCGACCGTAACCACTAGGCCACACCAAGTGTGATTCGAACCTATAGATAGAGGTGAAGGGCAAGTTAGCGACCGTAACCAATGCCACATCAGTGTGATTCGAACCTATAGATAGAGGTGAGAGGTAAGTAGGGCAACCGTAACCACTAGGCCACACCAAGTGTGATTCGAACCTTAGATAGAGGTGAAGGGCAAGTTAGCGACCGTAACCAATAGGCCACACCAAGTGTGATTCGAACCTATAGATAGAGGTGAGGGGCAATTTAGCGACCGTAACCACTAGGCCACACCCAGTGGGATTTGAACCTATAGATAGAGGTGAGGGGCAAGTTAGCGACGTAACCACTAGGCCACACCTAGTGTGATTTAACCTATAGATAGAGGTGAGGGGCAAGTTAGCGACTGTAACCACTAGGCCACACCTATGGGATTTGAACCTATAGATAGAGGTGAGGGTCAAGTTAGCGACTGTAACCACTAGGCCACACCAAGTGTGATTCGAACCTATAGATAGAGGTGAGGGGCAAGTTAGCGACTGTAACCACTAGGCCACACCAAGTGTGATTCGAACTTATAGATAGAGGTGAGGGGCAAGTTAGCGACCGTAACCACTAGGCCACAACTAGTGTGATTCGAACCTATAGGTAGAGGTGAGGGGCAAGTTAGCGACTGTAACCACTAGGCCACACCAAGTGTGATTCGAACCTATAGATAGAGGTGAGGGGCAATTAGCGACCGTAACCACTAGGCCACACCTAGTGTGATTCGAACATAGATAGAGGTGAGGGGCAAGTTAGCAACCGTAACCACTAGACACACCTAGTGGGATTTGAACCTATAGATAGAGGTGAGGGATATGTTAGCAACCTTAACCATTAGGGCACACCTAGTGGGATTTGAACCTATATATAGAGGTGAGGGGCAAGGTAGCTACCGTAACCACTTGGCCACACCTAGTGAGATTTGAACCTATAGATAGAGGTGAGGGGCAATTTAGCGACCGTAACCACTAGGCCAAACTTAGTGTGATTCGAACCTATTGATAGAGGTGAGGGGCAAGTTAGCGACCGTATCCACTAGACATACCTATTGTGATTCGAACATATAGATAGAGGTGAGAGGCAAGTTAGCGACCGCAACCACTAGGCCACACCAAGTGTAATTCGAACCTATTGATAGAGGTGAGGGGCAAGTAAGCGACCGTAACCACTAGGCCACACCCAGTGTGATTCGAACATATAGATAGCTGTGAGGGGCAAGTTAGCGAACGTAACCACTAAGCCACACCAAGTGTGATTCCATCCTATAGATAGAGGTGAGGGGCAAGTGGGCGACCGTAACCACTAGGCCACACCAAATGTGATTTGAACCTATAGATAGAGGTGAGGGTCAAGTTAGCGACTGTAATCACTAGACCACACCAAGTGTGATTCGAACCTATAGATATAGGTGAGGGGCAAGTTAGCGACTGTAACCACTAGGCCACACCAAGTGTGATTCGAACTTATAGATAGAGGTGAGGGGCAAGTTAACGACCGTAACCACTAGGCCACAACTAGTGTGATTCGAACCTATAGGTGGTGAGGGGCAAGTTAGCGATCGTAACCACTAGGCCACACCAAGTGTAATTCGAACCTATAGATAGAGGTGAGGGGCAAGTTAGCGACTGTAACCACTAGGCCACACCTAGTGTGATTCGAACCTATAGATAGAGGTGAGGGGCAAGTTAGCAACCGTAACCACTAAGCCACACCTAGTGGGATTTGAACCTATAGATAAAGGTGAGGGTCAAGTTAGTGACTGTAATCACTAGGCCACACCAAGTGTGATTCGAACCTATAGATAGAGGTGAGGGTCAAGTTAGCGACTGTAATCACTAGGCCACACCAAGTGTGATTCGAACCTATAGATAGAGGTGAGGGGCAAGTTAGCAACCGTAACCACTAGACACACCTAGTGGGATTTGAACCTATAGATAGAGGTGAGGGATATGTTAGCAACCTTAACCATTAGGGCACACCTAGTGGGATTTGAACCTATATATAGAGGTGAGGGGCAAGGTAGCAACCGTAACCACTATGCCACACTTAGTGTGATACGAACCTATTGATAGAGGTGAGAGGCAAGTTAGCGACCGCAACCACTAGGCCATACCAAGTGTGATTCGAACCTATTTATAGAGGTGAGGGGCAAGTTAGCGACCGTAACCACTAGGCCACACCAAGTGTGATTTGAACCTATAGATAGAGGTGAGGGCAAGTTAGCGACTGTAACCACTAGGCCACACTTAGTGGGATTTGAACCTATAGATAGAGGTGAGGGGCAAGTTAGCGACTGTAACCACTAGGCCACACCTAGTGGGATTTGAACCTATAGATAGAGGTGAGGGGCAAGTTAGCAACCGTAACCACTAGACACACCTAGTGGGATTTGAACCTATAGATAGAGGTGAGGGATAAGTCAGCAACCGTAACCATTAGAGCACACCTAATGGGATTTGAACCTATATATAGAGGTGAGGGGCAAGATAGCAACCGTAACCACTTGGCCACACCTAGTGAGATTTGAACCTATAGATAGAGGTGAGGGGCAATTTAGCGACCGTAACCACTAGGCCAAACTTAGTGTGATTCGAACCTATTGATAGAGGTGAGGGGCAAGTTAGCGACCGTAACCACTAGACACACCTATTGTGATTCGAACATATAGATAGAGGTGAGAGGCAAGTTAGCGACCGCAACCACTAGGCCACACCAAGTGTGATTCGACCCTATTGATAGAGGTGAGGGGCAAGTAAGCGACCGTAACCACTAGGCCACACCCAGTGTGATTCGAACCTATAGATATCTGTGAGGGGCAAGTTAGCGACCGTAACCACTAAGCCACACCTAGTGTGATTTGAACCTATAGATAGAGGTGAGGGTCAAGTTAGTGACTGTAATCACTAGGCCACACCAAGTGTGATTCGAACCTATAGATAGAGGTGAGGGTCAAGTTAGCGACTGTAATCACTAGGCCACACCAAGTGTGATTCGAACTTATAGATAGAGGTGAGGGGCAAGTTAGCGACCGTAACCACTAGGCCACACCAAGTGTGATTCGAACTAATAGATAGGTGTGAGGGGCAATTTTGCGACCGTAACCACTAGGCCACACCCAGTGGGATTTGAACCTATAGATAGAGGTGAGGGGCAAGTTAGCGACCGTAACCACTAGGCCACACCTAGTGTGATTTGAACCTATAGATAGAGGTGAGGGGCAAGTTAGCGACTGTAACCACTAGGCCACACCTAGTGGGATTTGAACCTATAGATAGAGGTTAGGGTCAAGTTAGCGACTGTAACCACTAGGCCACACCAAGTGTGTTTCGAACCTATAGATAGAGGTGAGGGGCAAGTTAGCGAATGTAACCACTAGGCCACACCAAGTGTGATTCGAACTTATAGATAGAGGTGAGGGGCAAGTTAGCGACCGTAACCACTAGGCCACAACTAGTGTGATTCGAACCTATAGGTAGAGGTGAGGGGCAAGTTAGCGACTGTAACCAGTAGGCCACACCAAGTGTGATTCGAACTTATAGATAGAGGTGAGGGGCAAGTTAGGACCGTAACCACTAGGCCACACCTAGTGTGATTCGAACATATAGATAGAGGTGAGGGGCAAGTTAGCAACGTAACCACTAGACACACCTAGTGTGATTTGAACCTATAGATAGAGGTGGGGAAGTTAGCGACCGTAACCACTAGGCCACACCTAGTGTGATTCGAACCTATATATAGAGGTGAGGGGCAAGTTAGCAACCGTAACCACTAGGCCACACTAGTGTGATTCGAACCTATAGATAGAGGTGAGGGGCAAGTTAGCGACCGTAACCACTAGGCCACACCAGTGTGATTCGAACCTATAGATAGAGGTGAGGGGCAAGTTAGCGACCGTAACCACTAGGCCACACCTAGTGTGATTCGAACCTATAGATAGAGGTGAGGGGCAAGTTAGCGACCGTAACCACTAGGCCACACCTAGTGTGATTTGAACCTATAGATAGAGGTGAGGGGCAAGTTAGCGACCGTAACCACTAGACACACCTAGTGTGATTTGAACCTATAGATAGAGGTGAGGGGCAAGTTAGCAACCGTAACCACTAGCCACACCTAGTGTGATTCGAACCTATAGATAGAGGTGAGGGGCAAGTTAGCGACCGTAACCACTAGGCCACACCTAGTGTGATTCGAACCTATAGATAGAGGTGAGGGGCAAGTTAGCGACCGTAACCACTAGGCCACACCTAGTGTGATTCGAACCTATAGATAGAGGTGAGGGGCAAGTTAGCGACCGTAACCACTAGGCCACACCCAGTGTGATTCGAACCTATAGATAGAGGTGAGGGGCAAGTTAGCGACCGTAACCACTAGGCCACACCTAGTGTGATTCGAACCTATAGATAGAGGTGAGGGGCAAGTTAGCGACCGTAACCACTAGGCCACACCAAGTGTGATTCGAACCTATAGATAGAGGTGAGGGGCAAGTTAGCGACCGTAACCACTAGGCCACACCAAGTGTGATTCGAACCTATAGATAGAGGTGAGGGGCAAGTTAGCGACCGTAACCACTAGGCCACACCAAGTGTGATTCGAACCTATAGATAGAGGTGAGGGGCAAGTTAGCGACCGTAACCACTAGGCCACACCCAGTGTGATTCGAACCTATAGATAGAGGTGAGGGGCAAGTTAGCGACCGTAACCACTAGGCCACACCTAGTGTGATTCGAACCTATAGATAGAGGTGAGGGGCAAGTTAGCGACCGTAACCACTAGGCCACACCAAGTGTGATTCGAACCTATAGATAGAGGTGAGGGGCAAGTTAGCGACCGTAACCACTAGGCCACACCAAGTGTGATTCGAACCTATAGATAGAGGTGAGGGGCAAGTTAGCGACCGTAACCACTAGGCCACACCTAGTGTGATTCGAACCTATAGATAGAGGTGAGGGGCAAGTTAGCGACTGTAACCACTAGGCCACACCAAGTGTGATTCGAACCTATAGATAGAGGTGAGGGGCAAGTTAGCGACCGTAACCACTAGGCCACACCTAGTGTGATTCGAACCTATAGATAGAGGTGAGGGGCAAGTTAGCAACCGTAACCACTAGACACACCTAGTGGGATTTGAACCTATAGATAGAGGTGAGGGGCAAGTTAGCAACCTTAACCATTAGGGCACACCTAGTGGGATTTGAACCTATATATAGAGGTGAGGGGCAAGTTAGCAACCGTAACCACTAGGCCACACCTAGTGTGATTCGAACCTATAGATAGAGGTGAGGGGCAAGTTAGCGACCGTAACCACTAGGCCACACATAGTGTGATTCGAACCTATAGATAGAGGTGAGGGGCAAGTTAGCGACCGTAACCACTAGGCCACACCAAGTGTGATTCGAACCTATAGATAGAGGTGAGGGGCAAGTTAGCGACCGTAACCACTAGGCCACACCTAGTGTGATTCGAACCTATAGATAGAGGTGAGGGGCAAGTTAGCGAACGTAACCACTAGGCCACACCTAGTGTGATTCGAACCTATAGATAGAGGTGAGAAGTAAGTAGCAACCGTAACCACTAGGCCACACCAAGTGTGATTCGAACCTATAGATAGAGGTGAGGGGCAAGTTAGCGACCGTAACCACTAGGCCACACCTAGTGTGATTCGAACCTATAGATAGAGGTGAGGGGCAAGTTAGCGACCGTAACCACTAGGCCACACCTAGTGTGATTCGAACCTATAGATAGAGGTGAGGGGCAAGTTAGCGACCGTAACCACTAGGTCACATCCAGTGTGATTCGAACCTATAGATAGAGGTGAGGGGCAAGATAGCGACCGTAACCACTAGGCCACACCTAGTGTGATTCGAACCTATAGATATAGGTGAGGGGCAAGTCAGCGACCGTAACCACTAGGCCACACCTAGTGTGATTCGAACCTATAGATAGAGGTGAGGGGCAAGTTAGCGACCTTAACCACTAGGTCACATCCAGTGTGATTCGAACATATAGATAGAGGTGAGGGGCAAGATAGCGACCGTAACCACTAGGCCACACCTAGTGTGATTCGAACCTATAGATAGAGGTGAGGGGCAAGTTAGCGACCGTAACCACTAGGCCACACCCAGTGTGATTCGAACCTATAGATAGAGGTGAGGGGCAAGTTAGCGACCGTAACCACTAGGCCACACCAAGTGTGATTCGAACCTATAGATATAGGTGAGGGGCAAGTTAGCGACCGTAACCACTAGGCCACACCTAGTGTGATTCGAACCTATAGATAGAGGTGAGGGGCAAGTTAGCGACCGTAACCACTAGGCCACACCTAGTGTGATTCGAACCTATAGATAGAGGTGAGGGGCAAGTTAGCGACCGTAACCACTAGGCCACACCCAGTGTGATTCGAACCTATAGATAGAGGTGAGGGGCAAGTTAGCGACCGTAACCACTAGGCCACACCTAGTGTGATTCGAACCTATAGATAGAGGTGAGGGGCAAGTTAGCGACCGTAACCACTAGGCCACACCCAGTGTGATTCGAACCTATAGATAGAGGTGAGGGGCAAGTTAGCGACCGTAACCACTAGGCCACACCTAGTGTGATTCGAACCTATAGATAGAGGTGAGGGGCAAGTTAGCGACCGTAACCACTAAGCCACACCTAGTGTGATTCGAACCTATAGATAGAGGTGAGGGGCAAGTTAGCGACCGTAACCACTAGGCCACACCTAGTGTGATTCGAACCTATAGATAGAGGTGAGGGGCAAGTTAGCGACCGTAACCACTAGGCCACACCCAGTGTGATTCGAACCTATAGATAGAGGTGAGGGGCAAGTTAGCGACCGTAACCACTAGGCCACACCCAGTGTGATTCGAACCTATAGATAGAGGTGAGGGGCAAGTTAGCGACCGTAACCACTAGGCCACAACCAGTGTGATTCGAACCTATAGATAGAGGTGAGGGGCAAGTTAGCGACCGTAACCACTAGGCCACACCTAGTGTGATTCGAACCTATAGATAGAAGTGAGGGGCAAGTTAGCGACCGTAACCACTAGGCCACCTAGTGTGATTGAACCTATAGATAGAGGTGAGGGGCAAGTTAGCGACCGTAACATAGGCCACACCTAGTGTGATTCGAACCTATAGATAGAGGTGAGGGGCAAGTTAGCGACCGTAACCACTAGGCCACACCAGTGTGATTCGAACCTATAGATAGAGGTGAGGGGCAAGTTAGCGACCGTAACCACTAGGCCACACAAGTGTGATTCGAACCTATAGATAGAGGTGAGGGGCAAGTTAGCGACCGTAACCACTAGGCCACACCAAGTGTGATTCGAACCTATAGATAGAGGTGAGGGGCAAGTTAGCGACCGTAACCACTAGGCCACACCAAGTGTGATTCGAACCTATAGATAGAGGTGAGGGGCAAGTTAGCGACCGTAACCACTAGGCCACACCTAGTGTGATTCGAACCTATAGATAGAGGTGAGGGGCAAGTTAGCGACCGTAACCACTAGGCCACACCAAGTGTGATTCGAACCTATAGATAGAGGTGAGGGGCAAGTTAGCGACCGTAACCACTAGGCCACACCTAGTGTGATTCGAACCTATAGATAGAGGTGAGGGGTAAGTTAGCGACCGTAACCACTAGGCCACACCAAGTGTGATTCGAACCTATAGATAGAGGTGAGGGGCAAGTTAGCGACCGTAACCAATAGGCCACATCAAGTGTGATTTGAACCTATAGATAGAGGTGAGGGGCAAGTAGCAACCGTAACCACTAGGCCACACCAAGTGTGATTCGAACCTGTAGATAGAGGTGAAGGGCAAGTTAGCGACCGTAACCAATAGGCCACACCAAGTGTGATTCGAACCAATAGATAGAGGTGAGGGGCAATTTAGCGACCGTAACCACTAGGCCACACCCAGTGTGATTCGAACCTATAGATAGAGGTGAGGGGCAAGTTAGCGACCGTAACCACTAGGCCACACCTAGTGGGATTTGAACCTATAGATAGAGGTGAGGGGCAAGTTAGCGACTGTAACCACTAGACACACCTAGTGGGATTCGAACATATAGATAGAGGTGAGAGGCAAGTTAGCGACCGCAACCACTAGGCCACACAAAGTGTGATTCGAACCTATTGATAGAGGTCAGGGGCAAGTAAGCGACCGTAACCACTAGGCCACACCCAGTGTGATTCGAACCTATAGATAGCTGTAAGGGGCAAGTTAGCGACCGTAACCACTAAGCCACACCTAGTGTGATTCGAACCTATAGATAGAGGTGAGGGGCAAGTGGGCGACCGTAACCACTAGGCCACACCAAGTGTGATTTGAACCTATA
>CM026392.1:35883253-35910357 GCA_014843695.1 Archivesica marissinica | reverse complement strand
CACGTTAAACATATAAGATGTTTACATTTACATTCGTTAATAAAATAAAAATCGTTATTAGTGTCTAAACAAATACTACATTCTTCACCCCATAATTCGTAATAGTAACACATAATTATCAGTTAGATACATAATTTTAAACATTTTGCAACTCAGTATACATATTATAAGGTAATGAAATATCAAAAGACCAATGAGTTTCTGCATATATTAATAGCGCATCATCACATAGTTGATATCCATCGGTAAACATTAGAGTATCACTAGTAAATTGTTTCCTACAGAAAGGACATTTAGTAAGTTTAGAAACACACGTTAAACATATAAGATGTTTACAAGTACATTCATTAATAAAAAAATAATCAATGTCATTTTGTAGACATATGTCGCACTCTTCACCCCAAAGTTGGTAGAAGTAAACACGATATTTATTCATTATGTAGATCTATTTTCACTGGAAACAGTTAAATCTTTCATATTATCGATGAAATTACAAAACTGTGTATCTTCGTCGTCAGTATTATCACGTTCCAACAAATGTGTATATTTAATCCAACTATTAAACAGTAGCTACGATACTATATCATTATGTAGAATAACATCCACGAAATCTTGGTATAACCATCGAATAACTTCTTTACGTAATAAACAGCTGATATATTCAATACTGTTTAAAAATGTACTATAGAAATAATTAGAATGTAATTCATTATGTATGATATCGTATGACATTACATCATAATTATCCACAGATGTTAAAAAAGCATGTAGTAGAGCCGATCTGTATATAAAGTTATCTAGAGTACATTCAGGATTTGTTTCATGAGTTATCTTATACATGTTGTTGAACCATCTACAGCTGTAACCGTAAAATTAAATATAGTACGTTCTGTATTTTGTATTTGTTCATTCGTAAGTAATGAACCATTAATAATTATACCTTTATGATGTTTGTTTTTATAACCTAGGAAAAAAGGATTCTCGTGATAAGAATCTAGATTAAGTTCATAATGATTATCTTTACATTCTTGCAATTTATTCTTAACAGTAGTTAAGCAATCTACGCAATTAGCACAATGTTTATTATCTCGTAGAACACGTAATTTATTTCTATAAGTTAAATACTCGTTATAATCGTTAACAATATCTAAATCAACTGACGAAGGATAAATAATATGTTTATCCATCGTAGTTAAAACCATACTAAAACTTATAGAGTGTATGGTCTTATATAGTATATAAGACCGTCTACATACTTGAAAAAACACTTTAAAAATCTACCAATCTCTGATGGAATGTTTATGCAGTAAAACATCAAGTACATTTACAAAATCATTATCATAAGGCAGTATATTTTGTTTACAATATATAATATATTCATTATACATTAAAAGCCAAGAATCATAGTGTATACCTATAGTTCTACACATAGAAGGCATATTAATAGCTGGTATAATAATTATATTATATTTTGATAAAAAATGTTTCAATATACTTTCTATATCCATATCAGGCCCTAAATATTTAGGTGCATTTATAAAAAGCATTCCATAAAAATCTTCATATGGTTCACCATCCAATGTAATAATACATTGTGGTTTTATAGATAAGTCAACATTAGAGCTAACTTTTCTAATGATTTCATCATTTATCATTTCAATGAACACCTCACAATTTATACCTAAAAATACTTTAGAATATTGTAAACCATAATTAGTATCAACAATATGATGAGTTTTTTCCCGTATATTATTCATTCTAGTATTAAGTAAAAGATCTAATTCCTTATTTTTAGTATTCTCTTTAGCGCTAATAAAAAGATCTAATTGCTTATGCTTACTATCCATAACTGTTGTAAACCACTATACTATAGTCTTATATTTATAGTATATATTGAAGTGGTTATGTTTTGAAATTCAAGTACTTTTAACAATGTCTAAGATGTTTAGTTGTTATAGATCGTCTTAACCAGTATCTAATATTTGTTAAAATTAAACCTAATTGGTTTTCACCGTACCAGTTAGATTGTAAAAGAGCATTAGAATCATTTATATTTAAACCAATACCCCAATAAAGATCATGACTACTAGCTTCACCAAATTTAGAATGTTTAGTATCTAAAAGTGTTTATAATAGTTCTTTATTCTGTAGATATTTATACATATTACCTTGAAACATAACTTCAAAACGTTTTTTATTCCAAATATCAGAATTAAAACTATTAAAATAAGTACCACCTAATTTCTTTTGTTGATACGGTGATACTTCATTTAATATTTGTTCAGCTAGTAAATGTTTACCAAAAGTTATACATTTATTATATTGATAATATTGTTCTACACAATTAAATATTATATCAGAATTATCTTTAAATGTACATTTATACATATTACTAAACACTGCGTCACTATTATAGAATATTATAACGTTATCTCTCGTTCTGATAGGCATAATTAATGAGTAACTATAGAGGTATTTAGATCGTTTTTATATCCGAAAGGAATGGTATCAAAACGGTTAACAATAACACGTTTTGTATAAACAGAACGAAATAATTTTGTACGATGTTCAGTAGTTACAGTTCTGTTACGATTCTTTTTAATTTTTGAATCATAATGTATTGTAGTTGCATAATTTTCGCGATCATTAGCACAATCTACCATAGTTTTAAAATTTACCAATTCAGATGTGTTATAATCTAGCGTTAAACCCTTAACCTTACATTTAGTAATAGTTAAGCCATCTGAATCAATATATTTATAACCATAATTTTTAGGTCCTAAACCAACATATTCGATAATTTTACCCGATGGTACTTCATCAGCCCAGCAGCCTAAACGTCCATTAATAATAGGTATATCGTAAGTATTTGGTCTTTTAATATAAATACAGCTATCTGTATCGAAATATAGAACTCTATTACCTAATTTCTTAAGTTCATTATAAAGTACTAATCTAGCATATGCCGTAACATGCGCAGCTACCGGTACATTAGCTGATTCGTGAGGTAAATACTCTTTATTTTTATCTGTATACGCAGCTAATAAAAACTGACAATTATTAAACAATTCTAGAGAGTGTATAGTAATATCAGGATTTTGCATTAATTCAAAAAAATAGCCAACATTACTAATATATTCTGTTTCGGTCATAGTATTATTTTGAGCATTTTTGCCCCATAAACAATTTAACATAGCTTTAGCAAAAGCTCTTAAGCCAGGATTTTTAACTACTATGTCTAATAGTATGCCTTCAATTTTAAAATAATCATCTTTAAATTTTATTTCATCATCTACATTTTTAACCCATGATGGATAACCACTAGCCTCTTGTTTTATTTTTAAGAATGTATTGATATACTCAGAATATACATTATCGGACCAATTATCCCAAGACCATAATTGATAGATCGTAATAATTTTATATCCTAATTCTATAGCGGCTGTGATTTCAACCATTGTCCAAGTACCTATTAAACATCTATCATTAGCATCATGATTACAAACTGCTATATCATCCGTTGCACATTTCATACATAGAGGAAATACCATTTTTTTATTACAATGAATGGGTAAAAGCGGTAACCATAAAGATTGTGGCGGTAATATTTTACATTTAATAATACCTCTATATTTAGTAATATTATTAATATCTATATCTTCAGCTGTAAGTATATTGGGATGTCCAATAGGATATTCTCTATATTTATTAACGTAAGGATATAAACTACAAATATCTACATATTTTAATTCCTCATCTTGTTTAGCCTTATAATATATTTTCACAGAATTAGTTCTACCGCCAAATAGAGCATCTCTAGGTCTAATAGGATCTAAATGTTTCGAAAATTTCTCTATAAAAGATCTATAATCTATATCAGATTTACAAAGATTATCAAATTCACATTCCCACATAGTAATAACGTTATAGCCTAATTTACATAGTATATTTTTTCTTGTAACGGTCTTTTTATATAAATAATCCATTGTTTTAGACGAATAAGGATTAATAATAGTACGTTTTTTATAACATTTAATACATCCATGAAAAAAGCAACCATTAAATTCATAAACAGTATTTGTTTGTTCGCAGAAACCATCAACGTAGAAAGTACCAATTTTATGTTCACCACCATTAAGAGCATGTTTAATTTTAATTGTATGTATATAACATTCACCCTGTAACCATCTAATAGCTTTAATAGAATATCTACATTTATTAGGATAGCCAGCATCTGATATAATGGCTAAAGACTTTTCGGGTAAATAGTTTTTTCTCCAAGTTTTATTACAAGCCCCAGGTAATGTTAGAGCTTCTGTAAAAGGATTAAGGCCTTCGCTATTGATAAAAAGTTTAATAAATAAACCGCATCCACGTCTTAATATATCAACATCTGATATACAATATAAACGCATTTCTAATCTAAAGTCAAAAATACATTTTTCAGAAACTTTAAGATCATACCATTTTAAAAAAGTAGATCTAGCCTCAGGATTCATTATACCTGGTTTATATAAATGTAATGGTAAATAAGGGCCTACGTAATTATCATATTCACCTGTATTTGCCCAATAAGGAAAATAACCTTTAGATAATTCATCAATACCAAAAGTTTTAGGAAATGCCGATAATGGCATTTGTAGATAACTTAAAGAATCGATAAGTGTAACGTCTAAATATTTCAAAGAAATTATATTATTACCTCTCATAATAACGGATGGTTTAGAAACACCTTCTTGTATTACGTGCCTTAATATAAACTGCGCATCATAACCTTTAGAATTATGAGCTATAGCGCATACACCTTTATGTATGGGTTGAAATAACCACGAACAAAATTTTTTTAAAGTTGATGAACCAGAGAAGATCCTTTGTCTAGATTCTTTAGAACATTTACAAGGATCCTCTATAGGTTTTGATATACAAATATCGCATACTTTATGAGCTACACAATAATTAGGCGAATGTTCACCAGTGCTTAAAAACATACATTCAAAATCGTAGAAAATATATATTTGATTTATAGTTATATCATTATTATATTGAGGTATAAAACAATCATGATTTTCACCAACTATTTGTTTACAGTATTTACATTTTCTAGAACCAGCACATAAATGATTTTTATTCGTAGCTATAATCGTTTGACCGCAATCTTTACATTTATAAATCTGTGAACAAATGTTTGTTGTTCGTCTTATATATTTATGATTTTCGTAACATTTATCGCTACGAAATGTCCTTTTACAATCGTTACAATGTATAGAAGTTACGTAAGGACATATAGATGATGCATAACAAATACATATAGTAGAGCATTTATGTTTACTAATACAACTATAGAATACATTACAAGAATCACAATAATAACTACGTCCTTTAAAACCGCATATACTTATTATAGAATCAAAATGATGATGGTGATTATAAAGATGTAACGTTGTACCACCATTACCTTGAGACGTATATAACAATTGACCATGCTGACCCCAAATTTTTAAAGTATATAATGGTTTTAAATGTTCACTCATTATTTTAAATTGTTTAAGGCCACATTCAATATTTGTAGGTATATCGCAAGCTGCTAATAAATTGTTAGCTTCTTTAGTTTGCGTTATACGATTAGAATATTGAATATTTTTCCAATATTTTTTCCATTCGGGAGTATCATTTTTGTTAGCATGAGCTATACATACGCATATAGCTCTTGCAAAACAAATACTATCATTATAATTAGTAATTCTAACAATAGAATTGTTATTTTTTAACATATTGTCTATACTAATATGAGTACCATGAGACATTGGTAAACGTTTTCGCCCACGGCCTCCAGGTATTACAGTATGTGTCATTTCAAGTCTTAAACCTTTGTCCTCCATCTTAAAAGTTTTATTACTTTGAGCTACTTTTTGTATCTCATTTAAAATGTTAGCCCCACTAACTGTAGATGATGTAGCGAATGGTATATGTATACCAAAGCCTAATGTAGGATGTGTAACAGAAATTCTGATTTTATCATTGTCATCAACACTACCGTATTTCTTTAAATAATTTACTATAGAGTTAAATATATCGGGTGTGTAGCGTTTACCGCCATCAATAACAAGATCATAAACTCTGCTAGATGTTTTAAATTTACGCGAAATTCTAACATCTCTTTCGCATATGTCATATGTAGAATCGTTATTATCAATTTCTTCATTATCGGATGTTTCTTCATCCGTAGATTGCGAGTAATCGACAAGAGGCATAGTTGATGTTGTTTATTGGTTATTGTAACTTCTTATATAGCCATAACCACTTGAGATATCTATAAAAGAAGATACGTAATAGTTATTAGTTACATTGTCAGAGCTAATACCGTTAAACATGGATACTCGAGATTACTCTACATATAGGTGTTACAAATGTAATACATTAGGCCATTGTTCGGCTAATTGTAAAGCTTCAAAAGCTGTACAACAAAATGTAAAAATACAATATAAGAAAGCTGCTAAATGTACAAATTGTCATCAATTAGGACATTATGTAACAAAATGTGATGCACCAAAATGTGGCTTATGTTATAAAATAGGTCATATTACGGTTAATTGTAAAGAGGATAAATGCGAATGTTATAAATGTCATAACATAGGTCATTATCCTTCAAAATGTCCAAATGACGATAAATTAAAAAATATTACGTGCTACAAGTGTAGCCGTATGGGCCATTACGCTAATAACTGCACTAATATGATATGTACTAATTGCGGAGGTATAGATCATTTAAGTAAAGTATGTCCTGAAGAACGTTTATGTTATAAATGTCATATGCCTGGACATTATGCGTCGAAATGCGAGATAACGGTTATAGATGAAGAAGAAATAACGCCTAATCAAGAGGCTATGATAAATCGTTACAAAAATGATAGCGATACAACAGATAGTACAGTAATATTGAGCGATGATGATGAAGACGATAATTGGTTAGGAAAATCACTACTAAAAGTCGAATCATCTACGGATAAAATTAAAGAATTGAAGAAATTGAAGAGGAATAATAAAGATCCAAGAAAACGTAAATACAATGATGTATTGGATGCTTTTGTCAAGAATAAGAAGGTATAATTACAGCATCAACAGAGCAACAACATCATCAGCAGCATAATAACTATTATACAGTATATAAAGATATTGAAATGTATCATTATAATAAAAAACTACAATGTTTAAGGTGTATAATATGTAACTATAAACTATATGGTAATAAAGAGTTTTTGTAATAAGTGTATAGGACAACAAACAGTGTATAAAAAAATACACGATTATAACTATACAACATGTTGTTTAGTTTGGAAGGAAATATAGGCGCTGGTAAAAGTACGTTATTAAAACGTATTGTTACAACTTTTGAAGACAGTTATATATATCCTGAAAGAATAAACGAATGGTCGTGTGTACGTGGACGTAAAACAGACTACAATTTATTGTATTTAGGCGTAAAGGATCCAATAAACTATTGTTTTCCTTTACAATTAACGACATTAGAAAGTCATAGACAAACAATAAAAATTATAGGTGATAAACCTGGTTATCATTTTTGTGAAAGATCACAGATAAGTTGCCAGAAAGTGTTTACAAGATTTTATATAGAACAAAACAATATAAACGATTGTGAAATAGCCGTATACGATAATATGATATTTAATATGAAAAATCCAGATCATATATTATATTTGAATACACCGACAGAAATATGTTTACAAAGAATACGTAAACGTAATAGAACCGAAGAAGAACAATTAGATATAGACTATTTGTCAGTGCTACATAAATATCATCAAGAATGGCTATCGAAAGAAGAAGAAATACCAATAACGATATTACATTATGAAAATAATGTAAAACAAATAATGAATACAATACGTACCATGTTATCCCAGCATATTTAATGCTTAGTTGGAGCCCCATTATACTTGATCTTCTTTTCACCAATTGGAGGATGTTTAAGACCTTTTGAGATTTTCTGAGCTTCAATCATATTTATTTGCGTATCTGCTTTAGATACGTCAATATTATCATCATCATCACTAGATGAACTATGTTTACGTTTTCTAGAATATTTACGTTTCTTATAAGACGATTTTTCCTTTGTATCTTTATAACTACTTCTAGTAGATTTTTTTATTTATAGTAAGTTTAGGTATCGGTATAGATTCAAACGGTACATTTAAATTATTATTAACGTTAGTAAATTTAACGGGCACTCTAATTTCATCAGGCACAAATAATAAACGTTTTTTGTTCATAACTTGAGACATTTCTCTAGAATTAGCTACTAAAATGATGGTTGTTGAGATGTTTATTGGCGAATACACAGCCAGCTATGTATTCAGATGTTTATTGAGATGTGTATTGGCGAATACACAGCCAGGTGTTTATTCAAATGTTTATTCAGATGTTAATTCGCGAATACATACCTAGATGTTTATTGAGATGTTAATTGGCGAATACACAGCCATGTGTTTATTCAGATGTTTATTCAGATGTTAATTCGCGAATACATACCTAGATGTTTATTGAGATGTTTATTGGCGAATACACAGCCAGCTATGTATTCAGATGTTTATTGAGATGTTTATTGGCGAATACACAGCCAGGTGTTTATTCAAATGTTTATTCAGATGTTAATTCGCGAATACATACCTAGATGGTCGTTGAGATGTTTATTGGCGAATACACAGCCAGCTATGTATTCAGATGTTTATTGAGATGTGCATTGGCGAATACACAGCCAGGTGTTTATTCAGATGTTTATTCAGATGTTAATTGGCGAATACATACCTAGATGGTTATTGAGATGTGTATTGGCGAATACACAACCAGGTGTTTATTCAGATGTTTATTCAGATGTTAATTCGCAAATACATACCTAGATGGTTGTTGAGATGTTTATTTGCGAATACACAGCCAGCTATGTATTCAGGCGTTTATTCAGATGTTAATTGGCGAATACACAGCCAGGTGTTTATTCAGATGTTTATTCAGATGTTAATTCGCGAATACATACCTAGATGGTTGTTGAGATGTGTATTGGCGAATACACAACCAGGTGTTTATTCAGATGTTTATTCAGATGTGTATTGGCGAATACACAGCCAGGTGTTTATTCAGATGTTTATTCAGATGTTAATTCGCGAATACATACCTAGATGGTTGTTGAGATGTTTATTGGCGAATACACAGCCAGCTATGTATTCAGATGTTTATTGAGATGTGTATTGGCGAATACACAGCCAGGTGTTTATTCAGATGTTTATTCAGATGTTAATTGGCGAATACATACCTAGATGGTTATTGAGATGTGTATTGGCGAATACACAACCAGGTGTTTATTCAGATGTTTATTCAGATGTGTATTGGCGAATACACAGCCAGGTGTTTATTCAGATGTTTATTCAGATGTTAATTCGCGAACACATACCTAGATGTGTATTGAGATGTTTATTCAGATGTTTATTCAGATGTTAATTCGCGAACACATACCTAGATGTTTATTGAGATGTTTATTGGCGAATACACAGCCATGTGTTTATTCAAATGTTTATTCAGATGTTAATTCGCGAATACATACCTAGCTGTTTATTGAGATGTTTATTGGCGAATACACAGCCAGCTGTGTATTCAGATGTTTATTCAGATGTTAATTGGCGAATACACAGCCAGGTGTTTATTCAGATGTTTATTCAAAAGTGTATTTGCGTGAAATTCACTCAACTTCAAATATTAAGGGAGATTTAAGGGAGAAAGATATTAATGTGGAATAAAGTGTGTTAGTATAAGTGATTAATGCTACACATGATTGTGTAGTTTTAATTTCTTATCCGCCGGCCCTTCCGTCTGAAATTAATTTGTTCCGGTACATAACTAATGCTAAGATCATTATTATTCAAAGCTGTAACAATAAGTCATACCTTATTTGTGACCCAACTGGATACAGTACCTACCTGAATCATACGTATTCACGTATGTGTGGGTATCTGTTATAGAATAAGACCACAGTTTGACTAATTGCTTTCTGGGAGCTTGCACAGTATGGCAACCTAAGTTCGAATCTTTCATTTTTGTTAAATAATCATAGAGTGCCAGCTAATATAAAGCCATATGGGTAGTATACCATCCTCTTTTAATGTATAATATTTTTTTGACTAGATACATATTAGTTTTTCCGACATTAACATGATTTACGACAATATATACGTGTGTCCGTCTGTACGTGAATGTTAATGTTAATCATCACTTATAACCAAACGTTCGCACATTTCTCGTGTAATTCACTCAACTTCAAATATTAAGGGAGAATTAAGGGAGAACAATATTACAATGGGATAAAGTGAATCGAAACATGTGATTAGTACACAGGTTCCAACAATCATTTTCTCGCGCTTGACAATGGGTTTTACGAGGGTTCAAGCCCCTATTGGTGTATCACCTTTAAGTGTTATACATGGTTAGGTATGTATGCATAATTCCTACAGAACTTGACTGTCCGGTCTCAGTGGGTGGCAAAGCATGGCCACCTAGGTTCGAACCTTCATTTTCTACCTACAGACTATAGGGATTCAGGAGGTTCAAACCCCTATGGGCGTACCAATTGTATGTTTGATATATCGTTACGTAGGAACAGATGGTTCCTACAGAACTAGACCATTCCGTGTGCCACAGGTGGATAAGTGAGGTCTCAGTGGGGAGGCAATGTATGGCCACCTTGGTTCGAACCTTCATGTTATTACTCTTGGCAATGGGATTTTAGGGGGTTCAAGTCCCCATGGGTGTATCACCTATAAATGTAATACATAATTATGTAGGTATGAGTAGTGATTATGTAGTAAGACCATCTGGAGGGTCATTGGTTGACTACTGTTGACCAAGGAACTTGCAACGTATCACAACCAAGGATCGAACTTGTGATTGTTTAGTGTTTTGAGTGGTTTTCGAGGGTTCAGAGTTCATATGGGTTCAATACCTATATATTTGACAAATGATAATGTATGTATTGGTGTTATCTATAGAATAAGACCACCCCCGTGTATACAGGTGCACTATTGAGAGCCCAGGGACGTGCATGGCAGCCCAACCCAGGATCGAGCTTGTGTATTTCTAATGTTGAACTTACTTTGGCATACTCTGCGAGCTCCATGCGCTTAAGGAGTGTACCTAGAAACACAGTGGTGGTCTTAGTATATGCCCAACATCTGCTAATACGTGAACACGTATCAAACATGTAGCTTAGGTATCCCACGGACCTTAAATAATCTTAAATTATATCATAATGTAGTAAAAATGAAACATGCGAACATGGATTGCCATACTCTGCGAGCTCCCTGAACTCCTTGTGTCCACCTATGAACATGGATTTGGTCACATATGATACATACCAACGTGAACACCTATGCATCAGGTGGTGCTATATCAAATAGGGTCACAAATAAGATCTGAACTGATGTTATATTAGTATGTAACAATAGCGATTTTTAGTGATTTTTATGGTACAGACGCATTAATTCCGAAGGAATGGCAGTCGAATACGGAATTAGTACCCAACAGTCCTTTAGGACACTAATCACATGTTTCGATTCACTTTATCCCATTGTAATATTGTTCTCCCTTAATTCTCCCTTAATATTTGAAGTTGAGTGAATTACACGAGAAATGTGCGAACGTTTGGTTATAAGTGATGATTAACATTAACATTCACGTACAGACGGACACACGTATATATTGTCGTAAATCATGTTAATGTCGGAAAAACTAATATGTATCTAGTCAAAAAAATATTATACATTAAAAGAGGATGGTATACTACCCATATGGCTTTATATTAGCTGGCACTCTATGATAATTTAACAAAAATGAAAGATTCGAACTTAGGTTGCCATACTGTGCAAGCTCCCAGAAAGCAATTAGTCAAACTGTGGTCTTATTTTATAACAGATACCCACACCTACGTGAATACGTATGATTAAGGTAGGTACTGTATCCAGTTGGGTCACAAATAAGGTATGACTTATTGTTACAGCTTTGAATAATAATGATCTTAGCATTAGTTATGTACCGGAACAAATTAATTTCAGACGGAAGGGCCGGCGGATAAGAAATTAAAACTACACAATCATGTGTAGCATTAATCACTTATACTAACACACTTTATTCCACATTAATATCTTTCTCCCTTAAATCTCCCTTAATATTTGAAATTGAGTGAATTTCACGCAAATACACTTTTGAATAAACATCTGAATAAACACCTGGCTGTGTATTCGCCAATTAACATCTGAATAAACATCTGAATACACAGATGGCTGTGTATTCGCCAATAAACATCTCAATAAACAGCTAGGTATGTATTCGCGAATTAACATCTGAATAAACATTTGAATAAACACATGGCTGTGTATTCGCCAATAAACATCTCAATAAACATCTAGGTATGTGTTCGCGAATTAACATCTGAATAAACATCTGAATAAACACATGGCTGTGTATTCGCCAATTAACATCTGAATAAACATCTAGGTATGTATTCGCGAATTAACATCTGAATAAACATTTGAATAAACACCTGGCTGTGTATTCGCCAATACACATCTCAATAAACATCTGAATACATAGCTGGCTGTGTATTCGCCAATAAACATCTCAACAACCATCTAGGTATGTATTCGCGAATTAACATCTGAATAAACATCTGAATAAACACCTGGCTGTGTATTCGCCAATGCACATCTCAATAAACATCTGAATACATAGCTGGCTGTGTATTCGCCAATAAACATCTCAACAACCATCTATGTATGTATTCGCGAATTAACATCTGAATAAACATTTGAATAAACACCTGGCTGTGTATTCGCCAATACACATCTCAATAAACATCTGAATACATAGCTGGCTGTGTATTCGCCAATAAATATCTCAATAAACATCTGAATACATAGCTGGCTGTGTATTCGCCAATAAACATCTCAATAAACAGCTAGGTATGTATTCGCGAATTAACATCTGAATAAACATCTGAATAAACACATGGCTGTGTATTCGCCAATTAACATCTCAATAAACATCTAGGTATGTATTCGCGAATTAACATCTGAATAAACATTTGAATACAAACCTGGCTGTGTATTCGCCAATACACATCTCAATAAACATCTGAATACATAGCTGGCTGTGTATTCGCAAATAAACATCTCAACAACCATCTAGGTATGTATTTGCGAATTAACATCTGAATAAACATCTGAATAAACACCTGGCTGTGTATTCGCCAATACACATCTCAATAAACATCTGAATACATAGCTGGCTGTGTATTCGCCAATGCACATCTCAACAACCATCTAGGTATTTATTCGCGAATTAACATCTGAATAAACATCTGAATAAACACCTGGCTGTGTATTCGCCAATGCACATCTCAATAAACATCTGAATACATAGCTGGCTGTGTATTCGCCAATAAACATCTCAACAACCATCTAGGTATGTATTCGCGAATTAACATCTGAATAAACATTTGAATAAACACCTGGCTGTGTATTCGCCAATACACATCTCAATAAACATCTGAATACATAGCTGGCTGTGTATTCGCCAACAAACATCTCAACAACCATCTAGGTATGTATTCGCGAATTAACATCTGAATAAACATCTGAATAAACACCTGGCTGTGTATTCGCCAATACACATCTCAATAAACATCTGAATACATAGCTGGCTGTGTATTCGCCAATAAACATCTCAACAACCATCTAGGTATGTATTTGCGAATTAACATCTGAATAAACATCTGAATAATCACCTGGCTGTGTATTCGCCAATACACATCTCAATAAACATCTGAATACATAGCTGGCTGTGTATTCGCCAATAAACATCTCAACAACCATCTAGGTATGTATTCGCGAATTAACATCTGAATACACATCTGAATAAACACCTGGCTGTGTATTCGCCAATGCACATCTCAATAAACATCTGAATACATAGCTGGCTGTGTATTCGCCAATAAACATCTCAACAACCATCTATGTATGTATTCGCCAATTAACATCTGAATAAACATTTGAATAAACACCTGGCTGTGTATTCGCCAATACACATCTCAATAAACATCTGAATACATAGCTGGCTGTGTATTCGCCAATAAATATCTCAATAAACATCTGAATACATAGCTGGCTGTGTATTCGCCAATAAACATCTCAATAAACAGCTAGGTATGTATTCGCGAATTAACATCTGAATAAACATCTGAATAAACACATGGCTGTGTATTCGCCAATTAACATCTCAATAAACATCTAGGTATGTATTCGCGAATTAACATCTGAATAAACATTTGAATACAAACCTGGCTGTGTAGGAAAGAGGTAGCCATATAAGCAAGTTGCTTTCTCCTCAATCCTACATGTATTTTCTTATTGTGATAATTATACTATGTATATTCATTGAAATAAAATATGGTTTAAACTAACCATCTAGGTATGTATTCGCGAATTAACATCTGAATAAACATCTGAATAAACACCTGGCTGTGTATTCGCCAATTAACATCTCAATAAACATCTGAATACATAGCTGGCTGTGTATTCGCCAATAAACATCTAGGTATGTATTCGCGAATTAACATCTGAATAAACATCTCAATAAACATCTAGGTATGTATTCGCGAATTAACATCTGAATAAACATTTGAATAAACACCTGGCTGTGTATTCGCCAATTAACATCTCAATAACCAACTACCATCTACAAGCCAACTTCACAGACCTAGTCTAACCAGTATAACCTGTTGCGAGTTGTTTTTAACTTTATGTAAGCATAATTTTCTAATTCAAAATCAGTTATAAAACATACATAGTGCTCAAGTTTGGCCATATTTTCAATAGACTCCCGCCATCTCTGGATAAACTTTATGTGTTTTTGCGTTTATTTATCGTCGCTACCGGTTGCCCATATGAGCAACGCCTCCTGAAGAGATTAGTCATTTTAGATTTTGGAGGATGATACAGACAAAAGACCCATTCCAGAGTCTCCTCTGGTTCTTTTACGTGCATGGTGTAAAGCACCGACACGAGACCTCGATTTAACGTCCCATCTGAAAGACTGTTAATTTTATTAGGGTCAGACGAGGGATCGAACCTGCGATCCCTGGATTACCAGTCCAGCGTGTTACCACTGGACTACATATCCGTCTGGATAAACTGATCACGTAATCTCGATTTAAGTATAGGTAAATAATTAATAGTAGGGCTAAAATCAGTCCATAGATAACTAACACAAGTCCATAGATTACTAAGCACAAGTCCATAGATAACTAAGCACAAGTCCATAGATTACTAAGCACAAGTCCATAGATAACTAAGCACAAGTCCATAGATAACTAAGCACAAGTCCATAGATAACTAAGCACAAGTCCATAGATAACTAAGCACAAGTCCATAGATAACTAAGCACAAGTCCATAGATAACTAAGCACAAGTCCATAGAAAACTAAGCACAAGTCCATATGATTTTGGTGAAGTTTTGCTTAGGTTTGATAAAATCAATAATTTTTCTCTTTTGTAAAATAATTTGCTTTCGTTTTACGTGAGATCACCAAACGCATCGATATGATCATTAAAACTTGCATCATTTCCTATAATATTTTCAACAATATTATCAAATTCCGATCGTCTATTATCAAATTCCGATCGTCTACTTAGTCAGAGTGATAACTCCAGTTTTCCATAAGAATTGTTCACTTCTGTATAGAAGCAACAAACTTACCATGGCAATAGATGAATACCAGAAGATTATTTTAAGATCGAGACCCATGTCTGAAATTCAAGATGGACGCCGTTTTTCAAGATGGCCGCCAATATGGCTGCTGCAGGTAAGAACATCCTGTTCATATCAATTTATTTTAACATATACATTGTATTGAATTCGTTTTGTGAAAGAATAATAAAATATAATTATTTATGTTAATAGTATACAATCACACTGGCATAAAACATTCAATCACAGTGGTGGATCCAGTGGCAGTTGAAATTCAATAGGTGCCAGTCCTAAATTGTGGCAAACTGTTTTGTGTCAGGAAAATATTACAGACAATCACTGGATGTTGGATTGTCCCCATACAGTTTCAAATGTAACATCTTTAACTGGAACTTGGCCTCCTGGTTACATTGCCACCCCTCTTAATATGAAAACCTGGACCGCCACTGAAATGTGCCTTAATGTCAGGTTATTAATAGTATACCGTGATCACCTCGTATCTTTGATTATTCAGGTGGCTGGAGCGTGTTAGTGCCATGAACGATACAGATAACGGCGTCAGTTTGAACCTGTCCTGGTCAGCTTTCAATGCAGATATTCAGTTACTTGACACTGACTCGCCCGTTGACATACGTACATTGTTACCTCTCTTTCCTGAGCAAACCAAATAGGTAACAATGATTCGTCATTCAATGGATATCATAGAGAAGATTATTATTTATTTGAACACCAGTCATCGCCTGTGATCAGCCTCTATATGCTGTTGCTAATGAGATTCTATGGTCATGACCAACACATTTGGAGAGAATCGATTTGTAGCTATGTTTGGTGGCCTTCATACTGAGTTGACAGCACCGAAAACAATCGATGACTTGCTTCAAGACAGCGGGTGAAGTAATGCCATCACATAAGCTAATATAGCTACTCCTGGATCGAGTCATTTCCTAAGGCCACAAATATAGCACGTACAAGGCACGCTCACCAATTCACAGCACGTTCCCTTTTCATTCTGATACGTAAGCAGTATATTGCATACATTGAGCATATTATCAATGCCTCAGAAGGAAGGTCCTGCGATGTCTTTCGAACGTTGGTGTCAACAAGACAGGATGATAGTCCACAATTTCAGTTTTGGTCATTGATATTGAAGTTTGAACAATTAATACTCATATTCTTTAGATATTTGAGAAGGGAATTTTAATCTGTATATTGGTGCACTCAGGGCATTGGTTCCACGGTTGCGTTAGACCACACAAATGATGCCCGATGAATAACCAGAACAAGCCTCCCTGAAATTGCACGTGAATTTGAAAACGGCCATTTTGTGATCCGCAAATCAAGCCATCACCGTTCGGCCATACAACTAGGTCAACCTCATGTACAAAAAAACAACAACTGCATGGTGATGATGGCGCAATTAGACTGACGAAAAATCCCACATAACTCCGCTGAATGCTGTGTGGTCCTGATGCTGCTCGGGTTATCCAAGAATTTGAAGATTCTCAAAATAACAGTAAGGGCAAGAAGAACACAAGCCTAAACCATCATGAACAAACAAAGAGTACCCAGGGTAACTTTAAGCAACATGTTAATGAGTTGTGCTCAGTAATACATGACATGGATAGCTTTATGAAGAGCTCCTTGTTATGGACACGCATGCCATAGTGGACAAGAAAGTCGGCGAAGCTTTTAAGAATATAGAAACACTCGGTAAGGCTCAGTATGACACATTCATACATGAACGAATTGAGACAAGAGAAAAGCCAATCACTGCTCCAATCAAGCAAAATAGATTTACATTGTTCAGTAAAAGAGAAAACTAGGGAGAAGCAGCAGATTTACTCCTTATTACTCCAAGAGAACTTGCTCCTTATTTTCTCAGTGGTACGTTTCTAAAATTTAAATCAAGTCATTTACCCTTGAAATATCCCAAACTACTTTTTCATACGGCACATATGGTTCCTCAATTACAGGGGAATTATAATTCAGTACAAAATCAATAGGGCAGTGATCAGAACATTCAATTAAAGCTGATACATGAAATGATTGAATATATTTACTATTTACATAATTCGTAATTACATAATTAATCAATTAAACTCTCTCTCTCGTCCCCTCTCTCGCCTCACCATTTCCTAAATCGACTGCACGTAATCCGACTGGTAAGCCAGTCTGATTGATTACTTCATCATCATCTCCATATTATTTTTACTTACACTTATATCATTACAGTTGAATAAAACTTGTCACGTTCATAAATGTATATACACTCTGCCATAGTTTATGAAAATTATGTTTGTCATGGAGAAAATCTAAATAAGCTACTAGCTTCCGATTTAATACATTTGTTCTTGTATATTAATGTTACAACATGGTGTAAATATTGATAAAATAAAATATGTTTAAACTTATTAAACTAGACGATATTCGAATTCTATCTTTACAATAGAAAGTACGTTTACCATCATCAAGACGATCATTAAGAATATGCAAGTCATTCGCTTTGCACAGAGCGATGAGTTTTTGCCTAACTGCATTGACATGGTTATCCTGGGATTTTCGATCAGGTACATTAATGTTAGAGATAATATTATCAGGTATATCTACAAACTTGTTTAAATTTATGTTTTCAACAGTATCCGACGTATTACCTACTCTGCTGTTCATGTCGCCCAACAGAAATAGATCGCCTTTGTCACAAAAGGAATTAATATCATCCCTGAGTGCATCAAAGAAGTCAAATTCAAATGCAGTTCAGTTTACAGTCTTATATACATTGTAATATTCCAGTGGTATATAGGTTAAACAGAATTCTAACACGACCCAGCTAATAACATACATACTTGTAGAGTAAAATCTACCGCTGGTTATTCTGCGATATACCTACCTTGAACTATGCTGCGCGCACAGTGTTTTGGCTATTCCATTTATATAATGCGTGTAACGTTTTATGAATGAAAGTCACGTGATGTTTGTAAAATACTACCGTGGGAATTCGCGGAAGTGAGCTATTTTTAGAATCAGATAATCTCTTGTCCGTCTTGTTTTTCTGTTAAGTAACGTTTCAGTTACTATTCTGTACAGTTTTATTTGAAAAAATAAATAAAATTATTGATCAGTTACAACTTTTGTTCATTTATGCACTAGATTGATATTTTCCATAGAAAATAACGTCATCACTACTTACGCGGGAGGAAATTTCGTAAGCCAAATGAACGGCGGTTAAAGAAAATACTCCTTTGATTCTCGAATAAAATTATTAGAAGTAAGTCGTGTTAGAATCGAAAAAATAAGTATCAACCGTGGTATATCGCAGAATAACCCTCGTTTGTCGTTCTTATGCGTATAAATATATCACTCAGGCCTTCAAATATTCTGTCCACGGTTGATACTTATTATTTCTTAAATATGCATCTTATCATGCAAAAATGTTTATAATATTTTAATATCCCGGTGTCATATAGAATATTGACCCGCCAAAATAATGACCCGCGGGTCATTATTCTATAGGAAAAAGTGACCCGCGGGTCCATATTCTATTATAGAATAATGACCCCCCTTATAGAATAATGACCCCCCCCCCATCCCCAAAGCCTACAAAAACAATGTTATCAATATATTTTATTAATAATTGCATAAGCTATAAAATTAACAATTATCAATAAAATTATATTGAATTTATGTATGAAAAAAGACATACACTCAACTTAATTGGTATTCGAAACCATGCAGCTCAAAATAAATACCATAAAATAGCACAGTACTAACCATTCTTATCATATTCATGCATGTTCTCTTAAACTTTCCAGAAAATATGTACAACTATATAATATGCTGTTATAAACCATTATAATTCTGACTGGTGTGCCACAGGTGTGAATATCCCCATAATAAAGCAATAAAACCTTATTGTTGGAGCAAGGACAGATAACATTATGTTTTATAACGTGTGCCTCCCAGTGCAAGAAACTTTTCCATGCCATAGAATAATGACTCCCCAGTATATTAACTAAATAGTGAGGGGGGTCACTTTTCCATGCCGTATATTATTTATATTTATTTATATTTTGGGTTACGCCTGCATCAGCACCATTTTGGGCTATATCGCCGGCGGGCAGTTTACCTAACATCACCTTTCCTGGGCACGCTCCAGCGGTTAACCAGTACTTGGGTACACCAACCTCCGTAAGAAACTGCCAACATTTTCATATAAATGAGACACAGACTGAGCGGGGCTCGAACCCGTGACCATCAGTGATGATAGGTTACAGTGGTATACAAGTCAGCGACCGTAACCACTCGACCACGGAGGCGGACCCCCTGTATATTAACTATATGAGTGAGGAGGGTCACTTTTCCATGCCATAGAATAATGACCCCCCTGTATATTAACTATATGAGTGAAGGGGTTCACTTTTCCATGCCATAGAATAATGACCCCCTGTATATTAAGTACATGAGTGAGGAGGGTCACTTTTCCATGCCATAGAATAATGACCCCCCAGTATATTAACTATATGAGTGAGGGGGGTCACTTGTCCATGCCATAGAATAATGACCCCCCTGTATATTAACTATATGAGTGAAGGGGGTCACTTTTCCATGCCATAGAATAATGACCCCCCTGTATATTAACTATATGAGTGAGGGGGGTCGCTTTTCCATGCCATAGAATAATGACCCCCCTGTATATTAACTATATGAGTGAAGGGGGTCACTTTTCCATGCCATAGAATAATGACCCCCCAGTATATTAACTATGAGTGAGGGGGGTCACTTTTCCATGCCATAGAATAATGACCCCCCTGTATATTAACTATATGAGTGAAGGGGGTCACTTTTCCATGCCATAGAATAATGACCCCCCTGTATATTAACTATATGAGTGAGGGGGGTCACTTTTCCATGCCATAGAATAATGACCCCCCTGTATATTAACTATATGAGTGAGGGGGGTCACTTTTCCATGCCATAGAATAATGACCCCCCTGTATATTAACTATATGAGTGAGGGGGGTCACTTTTCCATGCCATAGAATAATGACCCCCCTGTATATTAACTATATGAGTGAAGGGGGTCACTTTTCCATGCCATAGAATAATGACCCCCCAGTATATTAACTATATGAGTGAGGGGGGTCACTTTTCCATGCCATAGAATAATGACCCCCCTGTATATTAAGTATATGAGTGAGGAGGGTCACTTTTCCATGCCATAGAATAATGACCCCCCTGTATATTAACTATATGAGTGAGGGGGGTCGCTTTTCCATGCCATAGAATAATGACCCCCCTGTATATTAACTATATGAGTGAGGGGGGTCACTTTTCCATGCCATAGAATAATGACCCCCCAGTATATTAACTATATGAGTGAGGGGGGTCACTTTTCCATGCCATAGAATAATGACCCCCCTGTATATTAACTATATGAGTGAGGGGGGTCGCTTTTCCATGCCATAGAATAATGACCCCCCTGTATATTAAGTATATGAGTGAGGGGGGTCACTTTTCCATGCCATAGAATAATGACCCCCCTGTATATTAACTATATGAGTGAGGGGGGTCACTTTTCCATGCCATAGAATAATGACCCCCCTGTATATTAACTATGAGTGAGGGGGGTCACTTTTCCATGCCATAGAATAATGACCCCTGTATATTAACTATATGAGTGAGGGGGGTCACTTTTCCATGCCATAGAATAATGACCCCCCTGTATATTAACTATATGAGTGAGGGGGGTCACTTTTCCATGCCATAGAATAATGACCCCCCTGTATATTAACTATATGAGTGAGGGGGGTCACTTTTCCATGCCATAGAATAATGACCCCCCTGTATATTAACTATATGAGTGAGGGGGGTCACTTTTCCATGCCATAGAATAATGACCCCCTGTATATTAACTATATGAGTGAGGGGGGTCACTTTTCCATGCCATAGAATAATGACCCCCCTGTATATTAACTATATGAGTGAAGGGGGTCACTTTTCCATGCCATAGAATAATGACCCCCCTGTATATTAACTATATGAGTGAGGGGGGTCGCTTTTCCATGCCATAGAATAATGACCCCCCTGTATATTAACTATATGAGTGAGGGGGGGGTCACTTTTCCATGCCATAGAATAATGACCCCCCAGTATATTAACTATATGAGTGAGGGGGATCACTTTTCCATGCCATAGAATAATGACCCCCCTGTATATTAACTATATGAGTGAGGGGGATCACTTTTCCATGCCATATCGATCAGCCAGTAAAGCGGGATGGATGAAGTCGTCCCAATTATTTTGCTCATCATTGGTATATTTTACCAATGTATGGACAAGTGTTTGATTAAACCTTTCCATTAAACCATTTGTTTGGGGGTGATATACACTTGTCCTGCGATGGTCGATGCCAATTAGTCTGCAGATTTCGTCATTGAGCATTGCAAAACTATTCTATGATATGGATAGTGACCCCCTCCCACTCATATAATCTATACATATGGGGGTGATTATCCTCTGATATGGATAGTGACCCCCTCCCACTCATATAATCTACACATATGGGGGTGATTATCCTATGATATGGATAGTGACCCCCTCCCACTCATATAATCTATACATATGGGGGTGATTATTCTGTGATATGGATAGTGACTCCCTCCCACTCATATAATCTACACATATGTAGGTGATTATCATATGATACGGATAGTGACACCCTCCCACTCATATAATCTACACATATGGGGGTGATTATCTTATGATATGGATAGTGACCCCCTCCCACTCATATAATCTAAACATATGGGGGTGATTATCATATGATATGGATAGTGACACCCTCCCACTCATATAATCTACACATATGGGGGTGATTATCCTATGATATGGATAGTGACACCCTCCCACTCATATATATCACTCAGTGATTATTCTATGACATGGAAAAGTGACCCTCTGACTCACACAGGGGGGTCATTACTCTATGGCATGGAAAAGTGACCGACCGTCACTCGTACTGTGTAAACATAGGGGGGTCATTATTCTATGGCATGGAAAAGTGACCCACTCACTCCTATAGTTTACATACAGGGGGTCATTATTCTATGGCATGGAAAAGTGACCCACCTCATTCGTATAGTTTACACACAGGGGGTCATTATTCTATGGCATCGAAAAGTGACCCACTCACTCATATAGTTTACACACAGGGGGGTCATTATTCTATGGCATGGAAAAGTGACCCGCCGTCACTCGTACTGTGTAAACATAGGGGGGTCATTATTTTATGGCATGGAAAAGTGACCCACCATCACTTGTACTGTGTAAACATAGGGGGGTCATTATTCTATGGCATGGAAAAGTGACCCACTCACTCATATAGTTTACACACAGGGGGGTCATTATTCTATGGCATGGAAAAGTGACCCCCTCACTCACTCGTACAGTGTAAATATAGGGGGTCATTATTCTATGGCATGGAAAAGTGACCCACCTCATTCGTATAGTTTACACACAGGGGGGTCATTATTCTATGGCATCGAAAAGTGACCCACCGTCACTCGTACTGTGTAAACATAGGGGGTCATTATTCTATGGCATGGAAAAGTGACCCCCTCATTCGTATAGTTTACACACAGTGGGGTCATTATTCTATGGCATCGATAAGTGACCCACCATCACTCGTACAGTGTAAATATAGGGTGTCATTATTCTATGGCATGGAAAAGTGACCCACCTCATTCGTATAGTTTACACACAGGGGGGTCATTATTCTATGGCATCGAAAAGTGACCCACCGTCACTCGTACTGTGTAAACATAGGGGGTCATTATTCTATGGCATGGAAAAGTGACCCGCCTCATTCGTATAGTTTACACACAGTGGGGTCATTATTCTATGGCATCGAAAAGTGACCCACCGTCACTCGTACTGTGTAAACATAGGGGTGTCATTATTCTATGGCATGGAAAAGTGACCCGCCGTCACTCGTACTGTGTAAACATAATGGGGTCATTATTTTATGGCATGGAAAAGCGACCCACTCACTCATACAGTTTACACACTGGGGGGTCATTATTCTATGGCATGGAAAAGTGACCCACCTCATTCGTATAGTTTACACATAGGTAGCTCATTATTCTATGGCATCGAAAAGTGACCCCCTCACTCATAGTTTACATACAGAGGGGTCATTATTCTATGGCATCGAAAATTGACCCACCGTCACTCGTACTGTGTAAACATAGGGGTGTCATTATTCTATGGCATGGAAAAGTGACCCGCCGTCACTCGTACTGTGTAAACATAATGGGGTCATTATTTTATGGCATGGAAAAGCGACCCACTCACTCATACAGTTTACACACTGGGGGGTCATTATTCTATGGCATGGAAAAGTGACCCACCTCATTCGTATAGTTTACACATAGGTAGCTCATTATTCTATGGCATCGAAAAGTGACCCCCTCACTCATAGTTTACATACAGAGGGGTCATTATTCTATGGCATCGAAAAGTGACCCACCGTCACTCGTACTGTGTAAACATAGGGGGGTCATTATTATATGGCATGGAAAAGTGACCCGCCTCATTCGTATAGTTTACACACAGGGGGGTCATTATTCTATGGCATCGAAAAGTGACCCACCGTCACTCGTACTGTGTAAACATAGGGGTGTCATTATTCTATGGCATGGAAAAGTGAACCGCCGTCACTCGTACTGTGTAAACATAATGGGGTCATTATTTTATGGCATGGAAAAGCGACCCACTCACTCATATAGTTTACACACAGGGGGGTCATTATTCTATGGCATGGAAAAGTGACCCACCTCATTCGTATAGTTTACACATAGGTAGCTCATTATTCTATGGCATCGAAAAGTGACCCCCTCACTCATAGTTTACATACAGAGGGGTCATTATTCTATGGCATGGAAAAGTTACCCCCCCCCCATCACTCATATAGTTTAGATAATTATAGGGGGACATAATTCTATGGCATTGAAAGTTTGACCTGCCTTCACTCGGATAATCTACATATAGGGGGGTCATTATTCTATGGCATGGAAAAGTGACCTACCCTCAATCAGATAATCTACATTATGGGGGTCACATTCTAGATGTATGCATGGAACAGTTTCTTGCACTGAATAGATAGGGAGGCACACGTTATAAAGTATAATGTTGTCTGTCCTTGCTCATACAATATTAAAATATTACTTATTATGAATGATATAAAACATGTAACCAGTGTATTGGGAACACAGGAAGTGTCACTGTTGGTTGCAGTTCCCTAAAAATAAGGTTTTATTGCTTTTCACACCTGTGGCAAAGAAGATAAGGCTTAATATGATCCACAATAGTCAGAATTACAATTGTTAACAACACATTACATAATTGTGCACATTTTCTGGAAAGATTAAGAGAATATGAATAAACATGATAAGAATAGTTTGCTATAATAAGTGGATAACATATTAATTAAATTTGTTAAAGAAATATACATCAATTTCTGCTGTAGAAGCATCCATAGTGTGAGTGTGTTTTTCAATTATTTATCGTCACTACTGGTTGCCCATATGAGCGAAGCCTCCTGAAGAGATTAAGTCATTTTAGATTTGTGGAGGATAGTGCAATGATACAGACAGAGACCCATTCCAGGGAGTCATTATTCCATGGCATCGAAAAGTGACCCTCTCTCTCATAATTGTAGTCTATACATATGGGTGTCATTGTTCTTATTTGTTTTATGTTTGTCTTTGTTTTATGTTTGTCTGTGTAAATAGTATGCATTATGTGAACCTCCTAGTTATACAGCACCCACCACCTCATGATCATCTTTAGAAATTGATAAGAGACAAATTATCTGCATACTTCTTTTTCAGATTCAATATATTTATGTTATTCTGTACATCGTTAAATCAAAATATATGTTGTTAGGCCTTAAACAGTGCTAACTAACATTTAATTATAATAAATTCAATATTTTCCCACTATATATTGCTATTTGCAAGGGGGGTCATTTTTCCGCAAGGGGGGTCAATATTCTATGGCTGAATAATGACCCGCGGGTCATTATTTTGAGGGGGGTCCATATTCTATATGACACCGGCACTGTTACGTTTTGCTCTTTTATTACCTTTCGGTCTATTACAGTTAAAATTGTCAACTTCACCCGTTATATGTATATACAATATATAGAGGATCTTACATTCGTGTCTTTCCATATTGAATTTATTAAACTCGTTGAATAAAAATGATAAAATGCTCGGCTCTCTGCTCTGCCGAGCATTTTATCATTTTTATTCAACGAGTTTAATAAATTCAATATGGAAAGACACGAATGTAAGATTCTTTTTATCACATAAACCAAATACGCAGTAAAATTGTGTCACGATTGAACACACTTCCCCTTTAGCAAATGAAAGCCAGAGTAGTACTGCGGTTTCTACTTAATGGGCCAAGAAAATAGTGCGACACTAAATACTCCAATTTTTTTATTTTCTTCCTTTGTAAACAGTTTTTAAACTATAACAACATATCATGTGCAACAATTCAATATTAAACACTTTTAAATTATTTTCAAACAGTCTTTTTTAACAAATACAAATACAAAATGTACACGATGTTTTGGCAAATAACGTCACAATCAAAGTTACACAGCGGGTGCTAGTTGATGTAAAAATGTATGTCACTGCGAATCGCTACGTGTTTCGCCCACGCATTTGCCACATTTGCATATTTAATATACTAGTGTATTACCGAATTTATGACATGGCTTTATTAAACTCCCGCGCCGTAGTTTATGTGACAAACCACTTTAATATTAGTGTGGGAACTTTCATCCTCAGATTTAGTATGAATGGCATCGCACTCAGATTATGCCAGGTACACGGACTAGTTGGCACATATATTTGATTCATACATAATTATATTGTATATACATGCACGTGTTGATAGTTCAATTTATATAACGAATATACCCCCTCACATTCAATTGGAGAGAGTATTTAAGGGTCATCACGTGGTCTGTCGGACGGAATATTGTGTCTTCGCAATATCTAACTGGCTATCTTTGTCCGCACATGTGTTCATATGCTTCGTTTAGCCGGTGCCAGGGGGAAATGTATGATAATTATATATATAAACTGTAAATAAATTATAAATAGTACTTGTATATAACAATGTATGCATGATATAATTGTAATACTGTTATTGTAAATTTGTATAAATTCTGAACATGTATTTTTTGAATTTGTATCAAATGCTCATCTATATTTATGGTAATAAAGAATATA
>CM026392.1:35728094-35882253 GCA_014843695.1 Archivesica marissinica | reverse complement strand
CACACAAACACACACACACACACACACACACACTACAATATACCTGACATTACACACACACACACACTACAATATACCTGACATTACACACACATACTACAATATACCTGACATTACACACACATACTACAATATAACTGACATTACACACACACATACTACAATATAACTGACATTACACACATATAAAACAATATACCTGACATTACATAAATATACTACAATATACCTGACATTACACACAAACATACTACAATATACCTGACATTACACACACACATACTACAATATACCTGACATTACACACAAACATACTACAATATACCTGACATTACACACACACATACTACAATATACCTGACATTACACACACACACATACTACAATATACCTGACATTACACACACACATACTACAATATACCTGACATTACACAAACATATACTACAATATACCTGACATTACACACACACATACTACAATATACCTGACATTACACACACATATACTACAATATACCTGACATTACACACACATATACTACAATATACCTGACATTACACACACATACTACAATATACCTGACATTACACACAAACATATTACAATATACCTGACATTACACACAAACATACTACAATATACCTGACATTACATACGCACATACTACAATATACCTGACATTACACAAACATACTACAATATACCTGACATTACACACACATACTACAATATACCTGACATTACACACACACATACTACAATATACCTGACATTACACACAAACATACTACAATATACCTGACATTACATACAAACATACTACAATATACCTGACATTACACACAAACATACTACAATATACCTGACATTACACACAAACATACTACAATATACCTGACATTACACACAAACATATTACAATATACCTGACATTACACACACATACTACAATATACCTGACATTACACACAAACATACTACAATATACCTGACATTACATACAGACATATTACAATATACCTGACATTACACACAAACATATTACAATATACCTGACATTACACCCAAACATACTACAATATACCTGACATTACACACACACATACTACAATATACCTGCCATTACACAAACACATACTACACTATACCTAACATTACACACAAACATACTACACTATACATTACATTACACACACACATACTACAATATACCTGACATTACACACAAACATACTACAATATACCTGACATTACACACAAACATACTACAATATACCTGACATTACACACAAACATACTACAATATACCTGACATTACACACAAACATACTACAATATACCTGACATTACACACACACATACTACAATATACCTGACATTACATACAAACATACTACAATATACCTGACATTACACACACACTACAATATACCTGACATTACACACACACTACAATATACCTGACATTACACACACACTACAATATACCTGACATTACACACACACATACTACAATATACCTAACATTACACACACATACTACAATATACCTGACATTACACACACACATACTACAATATACCTGACATTACACACAAACATACTACAATATACCTGACATTACACACACATACTACAATATACCTGACATTACACACACACATACTACAATATACCTGACATTACACACAAACATACTACAATATACCTGACATTACACACACATACTACAATATACCTGACATTACACACACACTACTACTACAATATACCTGACATTACACACACACATACTACAATATACCTGACATTACCCACACACATACTACAATATACCTGACATTACACACACACATACTACAATATACCTGACATTACACACAAACATACTACAATATACCTGACATTACATACACACATACTACAATATACCTGACATTACACACACACATACTACAATATACCTGACATTACACACACATATACTACAATATACCTGACATTACACACACATATACTACAATATACCTGACATTACACACACATATACTACAATATACCTGACATTACACACACACATACTACAATATACCTGACATTACACACACATATACTACAATATACCTGACATTACACACACACATACTACAATATACCTGACATTACACACACACATACTACAATATACCTGACATTACACACACATATACTACAATATACCTGACATTACACACACACATACTACAATATACCTGACATTACACACAAACATACTACAATATACCTGACATTACACACAAACATACTACAATATACCTGACATTACACACACACATACTACAATATACCTGACATTACACACAAACATACTACAATATACCTGACATTACACAAACATACTACAATATACCTGACATTACATACAAACATACTACAATATACCTGACATTACACACAAACATACTACAATATACCTGACATTACACACACACATACTACAATATACCTGACATTACACACACACATACTACAATATACCTGACATTACACACACACATACTACAATATACCTGACATTACACACACATACTACAATATACCTGACATTACAACACACATACTACAATATACCTGACATTACACACACATACTACAATATACCTGACATTACACACACACATACTACAATATACCTGACATTACACACAAACATACTACAATATACCTGACATTACACACACATATACTACAATATACCTGACATTACACACACACATACTACAATATACCTGACATTACACACACACATACTACAATATACCTGACATTACACACACATACTACAATATACCTGACATTACACACAAACATACTACAATATACCTGACATTACACACACACATACTACAATATACCTGACATTACACACACACATACTACAATATACCTGACATTACACACACACATACTACAATATACCTGACATTACACACACATACTACAATATACCTGACATTACACACAAACATACTACAATATACCTGACATTACACACAAACATACTACAATATACCTGACATTACACACACACATACTACAATATACCTGACATTACACACACACATACTACAATATACCTGACATTACACACACACATACTACAATATACCTGACATTACACACAAACATACTACAATATACCTGACATTACACACACACATACTACAATATACCTGACATTACACACACATACTACAATATACCTGACATTACACACACACATACTACAATATACCTGACATTACACACACATACTACAATATACCTGACATTACACACACATACTACAATATACCTGACATTATACACACACACACACACTACAATATACCTGACATTACACACAAACACACACACACACACACTACAATATACCAGACATTACACACACACACACACTACAATATACTTGACATTACACACAAACACACACACACACACACACACAATATACCTGACATTACACACACACACACACTACAATATACCTGACATTACACACACATACTACACTATTCCTGACATTACACACACACACACTACAATATACCCGACATTACACACACACACACACACACAATATACCTGACATTACACACACACACACTACAATATAACTGACATTACATACACATACTACACTATACCTGACATTACACACACATACTACAATATACCTGCCATTACACACACATTCTACAATATACCTGCCATTACACACAAACATACTACAATATACCTGACATTACACACACATACTACAATATACCTGACATTACACACACATACTACAATATACCTAACATTACACACACAAACATACTACAGTATACCTGACATTACACACAAACATACTACAATATGACAGAGACCCATTCCAGAGTATCCTCTGGTTCTTTTACATGTACGATGTAAAGCACCTACACGAGACCTCGGTTTAAAGTTCCGTCTGAAAGACTGTTAATTTTATTAGAGTCTGACGGAGGATCGAACCTGCGATCCCTGGTTTACCAGTCCAACGTGTTAACCAATGTACTACAGATCCGTCTGTAGGGGAAGTCTGTTGTTGTGCATTAGATTTATATATAGGTATGTCCGCTCGAAGGCACTGTAAGTGAGGCACCAAATGTCGCTCCCCAGTAGAGACTTGACGCGGATGTGTAATCATTCACGTATTCAATCATATTTTCAATTTTGAATGGGGAGAATTTTAATGAAGGTAGGTGTGTATATAGTGTAAATGTTGGGTAATGAAATTTCAGGCACGGGTGGGCACCCGAGGAGAATCACCGACATTCCTCAAGCCAACTGGATTGCGTCCTCGCATGAATGAATGAATGAATGAATGAATGAATGAATGAATGAATGAATGAATGAATGAATGAATGAATGAATGAATCGCCCCCAGACAAACAATCATATTCGGTTAAAAATACCAACTCAACCAATTCTAAATAATTTAAAGACATTACACGCTCTATTTCTGCAATACAATACGATACAAATTGTATTTCTCTCAAGCCATGTATACATATCAACATGAGGATAATGTTAAACATTGCATGCATATAGACGAGGCTAAACAAGGTTATTTATTAAGTTATATAGGTACACTAGATATCAAACTGCGAACAGATTCATACAACAAGTCTTTATGTTCCAGCCAAATGCATATGTATGATATGTTATTGCTTATTTATATACAATTACAAATATAAGCATGATAAATATATAAGCACAATGATACAACTGCAATGCTATGCTTATACTTGAACGTTGTAAGAATAAAATCTAGAAGCAGATAGGTGGGTTGGGCAACAATTACCAACATTAGCTAATGCCCTCCCCAAATATGACGACATACATTTGTACTTGCAGTCCATTATTATTAACATTGGACTGGTGTCAATAGGCCAGAGTAATGTATTAAACTACTATGCGTAAATGTACGAAATTAACAATTTTAATTAGTAGGATCGTGTTATATAAGTGTGTGTTTTAACCCTTTCCCTCACAGAAGCACCTCTTGACGCCATTACCAATACGACATACATTGACAATTTAGTAGCCAAACCAATGTTCATAATAAAGGCCAGAATCCCATGTAGTCCCAGTAATATCTATGGAGGTGGGATAGATATGGCGACTACTTATCCATTGCATGATAGCTAAATGGCTGTTGTTTGCATGGAGATATAATAGTATATTAACCTAAATCTCTATGAAGGAAAGGGTTAAGTAAGATATAAGCCTCAAACGAACCCAATATGTAAAGTATTGGTACTGTCCCTGGTGCTACGCCCCTCACACAGTCAAGTATTTTACATAACGGATCCATTTCGGTTTATATCCTATACATACCAATCCAAAAGCTATTTTGGAGTACTTAAGTTTCGTTCTTGTCCATGTTACTTCCTGAATGAAACGTAACTGTTTGAGGCCTTTATAAACAATTGACAGGGTAAAATTTACCGATTGTATTGCCGATAAAGAGATGATTTCAAAAAAATATAGGTCAGTTTATATTTTTGGGATATCAATTAGAAATCGAATCATGTAATTGGTGAACTCCACCATCTATATAATCACATAGTAGTTTGTTTCTAAATACTTGAAGCGCCGCATGCCGAACTACAGTGGTGTTGAAACAAAGATAAATATGTACACACTGTGTGCGTGGACTATTCTGGATCACTGCTGATGGGGAGTGGTGGCGACTGGGAGGGTGCGCAGAATGGCAGAGCACTCGGAAGGCACTCGGTAAAGCGCATACCTCGCCACGCGGTGATCCGATCCGGATCTTCACCAATGATAATTGGATTGGACCCACAATGGACCTTCTCCAACAATAGATATGAACATGCATGGGTAAGGTTTTGCGTCACGAATCCTGCTAACACTGATACAAAGAAACAAACCGGTGTGAAAACAGAATGAACTTTTCCGGAATGTTGAAGCATATGGTTGATTGATGTCCTCATACATATTTGATGCATGGCTGTCCGATTAGCGCAGTGGTTAGCGCGCTCGCTTCTCACCAATGCAACTCGGGTTCGATCCTCGGACCGGAAAGTATGTGAGATGGTATGGTGGTCGCCGTATGGGACAGGTGGGTGTTCTCCGGATACTCCGGTTTCCTCCCACATGAATGATCACATTTACGCTTCCATCCCCGCCAACGAGAGTGATTAATATAAGGTGTTATAACTTGCTTCGCAATCGATGTAAAATACAGTTTAAACTTTAAGCTTTAAGTTTATCATTATGAATGAGAAAAGCAATCATAAATACGTAATACTATACTATAATTATACTGTTCTATGTATTTAGGTGGGGTCTTTGTATGTTTGCAAACCATTATCAGTATATCTTCACGTTGAGAGTAAGGTAACTTCCTTATTAAGTTGTAATAATATGAATGAACCTGCACCTGCATGTGTATAAACTTTTCAATATACAAAATCAGTAAAATGATCCCGGAACAAGAAAACTACATATGGAAATATAAAACAAGATCACGTGGTGTTTTAATATCTTCAATATAACTGCACGCCAACTGATTTAAATGCAGTGGTGCAAACACAACAAAAGGTTGTTAGTGCCCAGATGAATTAGTTTTAACTTTGTTTATTTTACAACTATTGCCAAGCAAGTTCTAACAACTTATATTAATCACGTTGGTTGGCTCGGATGAAAGCGTAAAATTAATGTGATCATTCGTGTGGGAGGAAACCCGTAGAGTACCCGGAGAAAACCCACCTGTCCGATCTGGCGATCAGATGAATTGAAGTCGGTTGAGAGCACATTCATGTAAACATATTATTTTAAAATAATGGGTCTATTATATATCCAGCGGCGAGCGTAAATAAACTCAATCATCACCGAATAGTTGATTATCCAGCGGCGAGCGTAAATAAACTCAATCACCGAATAGCTGGTTATCCAGCGGCGAGCGTAAATAAACTCAACCATCACCGAATAGCTGGTTATCCAGCAGCGAGCGTAAATAAACTCAACCATCACCGAATAGCTGGTTATCCAGCGGCGAGCGTAAATAAATTCAATCATCACCGAATAGCTGGTTATCCAGCGGCGAGCATAAATAAACTCAATCATCACCGAATAGCTGGTTATCCAGCGGCGAGCATAATAAACTCAACCATCACCGAATAGCTGGTTAGCCAGCGGCGAGCGTAAATAAACTCAATCATCACCGAATAGCTGGTTATCCAGCGGCGAGCATAAATAAACTCAACCATCACCGAATAGCTGGTTAGCCAGCGGCGAGCGTAAATAAACTCGATCATCACCGAATAGCTGGTTATCCAGCAGCGAGCGTAAATAAACTCAACCATCACCGAATAGCTGGTTATCCAGCGGCGAGCGTAAATAAACTCAATCACCGAATAGCTGGTTAGCCAGCGGCGAGCGTAAATAAACTCAATCACCGAATAGCTGGTTATCCAGCGGCGAGCGTAAATAAACTCAACCATCACCGAATAGCTGGTTATCCAGCAGCGAGCGTAAATAAACTCAACCATCACCGAATAGCTGGTTATCCAGCAGCGAGCGTAAATAAACTCAACCATCACCGAATAGCTGGTTATCCAGCGGCGAGCATAAATAAACTCAACCATCACCGACTAGCTGGTTATCCAGCAGCGAGCGTAAATAAACTCAATCATCACCGAATAGCTGGTTAGCCAGCAGCGAGCGTAAATAAACTCAACCATCACCGAATAGCTGGTTATCCAGCGGCGAGCATAAATAAACTCAACCATCACCGAATAGCTGGATAGCCAGCGGCGAGCGTAAATAAACTCGATCATCACCGAATAGCTGGTTATCCAGCAGCGAGCGTAAATAAACTCAACCATCACCGAATAGCTGGTTATCCAGCGGCGAGCGTAAATAAACTCAATCATCACCGAATGGCTGGTTAGCCAGCGGCGAGCGTAAATAAACTCAACCATCACCGAATAGCTGGTTATCCAGCGGCGAGCATAAATAAACTCAATCATAACCGGCGAATAGCTGGGTATCCAGCGGAGAGCGTAAATAAACTCCATCATCACCGAATAGCTGGTTATCCAACAGCGAGCGTAAATAAACTCAATCATCACCGAATAGCTGGTTAGCCAGCGGCGAGCGTAAATAAACTCAATCATCACCGAATAGCTGGTTAGCCAGCGGCGAGTGTAAATAAACCCAATCATCACCGAATAGCTGGTTAGCCAGCGGCGAGCGTAAATAAACTCAATCATCACCGAATAGCTGGTTAGCCAGCGGCGAGCGTAAATAAACTCAACCATCACCTAATAGCTGGTTCATCCCGTCATCGTTTCACAGTTACAGTACATGATAAATGTCTCTGACTTATAAACCTTTGAATAAAACTACAATCACACTTTATTTTTAAGGGAATGATTTTTATGTGGTACTTGCTACTTAATATCTCGTTTTTATTTCCCGTTTTGTGCTTTTATAGTCCCTCCAATAGTCAAGTGTACTAATGTGCAGGATATAACGATAGATAGATCGTAGAATTATGAGAGATACATGTGTATGTTACTATACTATAGGACATAGAAAACGCACACCTACATTATAATATTAGTATTACATGAAAACGAAATACGAAGGATTCCATCAAAGATATATCACATCTTTATTACAAAACACAAACTGAACAACTAAAAATATTCCAACATGTTTAAAATTATGTATTTATACAGGTATTGTTTTTCATGTAAAAACACATTGGTATAATTGAGGCCAGAAATAGATCCTCGACACAACATGAACACATGACCTATGAACCTCAGATAGCTTTAATTCTCATTTATTCTTACTAAGTTTTACTAATTTACAATGAAATATGGTCAATGTTATTTTAGCTCGATTGCGAAACCATTTTTACAGCATTAGTTTAATCGCTCTCGATATCTCATTCTTGGTGCAATCCATCACCATAACATGATTGTGGTGTGGTGGTAGAGCGTTCGATTCTCCATGTTGCTTTGTTTTTAATTTCCGATCGATCACTTACAAAACATTAGAAAAGTGTCAGTGCTTAAATTCTGGAAAATACATCGTATCAACCTAGTAGACAGTTATTATTCATATCTTAATAATATTATAGGGAAATATCACTCCTTGTCGGCACTATCATACTCTCATATATACCCTATCAACAAACCAAATAACAAGTTTACTATGCTGAAACATTGTTAAGTCAGCTTAAAATCAAGCAGTGTTGTCAGTCACTATTGACATCGATGTTGTTTTATCATTTTCATCCCGTCGACTGCCTCAACTGAGTAATTTCAAGAATGAGAGATTTTGGCAGATTTGGGCTCCATAAATGTTCAGATTTTCGTGTTTCGCTGTTAGTCGTCTCTTACCGTGTTTTAAGAAATAAGCCCGATTCTGCATTTAAAACAATAAGCTCCATACTCAACCAGTTTGTCATGATTACTCTGTACTACCCATAGACTGTGGCTGGAGCGAGGATCCGTCTACGGTGTCATGATTACTCTGTACTACCCATAGACTGTGGCTGGAGCGAGGATCCGTCTACGTTGTCATGATTACTCTGTACTACCCATAGACTGTGGCTGGAGCGTGGATCCGTCTACGTTGTCATGATTACTCTGTACTACCCATAGATTGTGGCTGGAGCGAGGATCCGTCTACGTTGTCATGATTACTCTGTACTACCCATAGACTGTGGCTGGAGCGAGGATCCGTCTACGTTGTCATGATTACTCTGTACTACTCATAGACTGTGGCTGGAGCGAGGATCCGTCTACGTTGTCATGATTACTCTGTACTACCCATATACTGTGGCTGGAGCGAGGATCCTTCTACGTTGTCATGATTACTCTATACTACCCATATACTGTGGCTGGAGCGAGGATCCGTCTACGTTGTTAATGAGCGACATCGCTGGCTTTTCTGTTACCTCCCTTGGCAGATAAAGTCCGATTAATCCAGAAATATATATGGTTAGGTGACTATTAGCTTATAGGACCACTATTTTGAGGGGCAACCTTACCCGGTCAGCTAACAAATCGAGTTATATACCAAAATGTAAATGTCTGAAGTTTGTCACACATGCGGCATACATTGTGGCGTTCGGAGAACTGGAACGATACAATTGTAGGCCTAGGCCTATATGTGCAGTATCCTCGCGTATTAGTAAAGTAATTACTTAAATGATTAAAGTAAATATAGTTGCTGTTTTATTGATTCATTTAACCCGAACTTATAAGCGTGTCAGGTGTACCCAGAGTAGAACCTAGGGGTTGGTAACCACCTCTTCAGTCTCAATACGCGTGTATGCGTACGTAGGCTACTTGTAACCCGGATAAGGCTTGTGGTCAGCATCCGGTCTTGTTGAGAGAACACTAGGCCCTACATATTGGTGAGCGTTGGTGTATCTCGCGGAGGTCTTGTGGGAGCGTACTCAGACATCCACATACCTACACACTCAACGTCCTTTTGAGAACGGCTACACTGTTAACGCCAGGTGCGTAGCTTGGCTGGAATCGATATGTAGGCCAACTTAAAACTTAAGACGGGATGGGGGTCCGGGGTTCGTCTCCAGGAAAACTATTTATAGCGTATATAATTTAATCCTTGCCTCCCGATTTTTGTTGCAGATTTGGCATTTTTTAGATTTTTCGGGGGGAAGTGTAGGCCACGGCCTATAGGAAGCTACGCCAATGAACGCCATCAGTGTAGATCTATGGTTTTGAACCCGAAACCGTTTGTCCAATCCCCAAGCCTCTGAACATTACGATCCTGGAGACACTTGCAAATGAAGAGGAGACTAGGAGTCAGGCTGCAATGGATCAGACGACGAAGCTCAATTCGCTATGCAAAACTCGATGGGCTACAAGGGCAGATACGTTGCACATGTTTCTCCCACCCGACTGCTGTAGATGCGCTGCACGATCTTAGTTTGACTTACGTCAATACCAAGGCCTACAATTCATGCTTGCACATTTACACACACATGACGTAGGCCCCTACGATGAATATTTCAGACGACGTTTTTTTCAGTTTTCTGGACTGACTGTAACCTGAAAGCGGGATTTTGCGGCGTATTCGATAATTTTTGCGGACCGGCAAAGTTATTCCCATGTTCTGTTGTTATAAGAACGGAACATTCATTGGATAATCTATTCCAGTTTCTCCAATCGTATGCCTGGTTACATGTAACACTAACACAACCTATTTTTTGTCAGAACGCAGACGAAACAATTACCAAGAATACAACCACATTGTGACAAGGGTATGCACATCATTTTCGCTGATATTTTATCATGTTCGGTGCTGCTTATAATGTAGAAAGCGAAAGTAGGTAATTTATGCCGAATGTTAGTGACTCCAGGTAACTATTGGTGGTGACAGCATGAGCCACAGGCACAAGACACATTTTTTTGCCCTATGGTCATATAGTAAGTAATGTTTATAGTAAACATTACCTAATATATGACCATAGGCCAAACAAAAATGTTGGTGTCTTGTACCTGTGGCATGAGCCGGCGACACGTCCTGAGGTGTTGGCAACTTCTTTAAAAAAACGGTCTGTTGTAGGGCCACCCTCCTCACTGTCATCCTGCAGTAGCCTATAAACGTATCTGGCAGACTAGCCTGGGTGCTAGTCCAAATATTGTGACATTTTACTATCCAGGCATTTTTCGAGTGGCTTTGTCATTTAGGTGGAACTTTAGTCCAAATATCCAAGTACATGTATTCCTAAACTCGGTGTATTTGTCCATTTACATCCGTATTTAAAATAGTTATATAGATCTGGGATGATAATGTCGCTGACAGAGCTGAAGCATTGTTCAATAGCATTCCGTTGCGTGTATCGGTAACCTGATACAACTGTCACATGACTGGTCCAGCAGTCTCGAGTTCCCCATATAAACGGGTGCCAACCCGACACCGATGCGATATCATAGCTGAATTGAGCAGCAAGGTCACGTGATGAAGCTAAAACTGTCAACAAGAGGTTTTTTTAAAGTTGTTTTCACGACTTATGAAAATACAATGTAATAATATATGACAAGTGCAATTAACATTTTATACTGGTCCTCATATGTGGGATTTATGCCGAGCATAGGTTCTACCACTCTATACCAAAGTGTTTGAGTTTATGGATGAGCTTGTGGTGATCTACTTTGTCGAATGCTTTATTGAAATTCATTATGTTGACATCCATCTGGTGACCGAGCTCGAGATTGTCAGCTATCTCTTGTGTGAAACCAATGAGTTGGGTGTCACAGCTGTGTTTTGGCTTGAACCCATGCTGCTATGTGCTATGAATATGGTGAGAATCTAAGTATGATATTATGTTGGAAACCAGGATGTGTTCTAAGAGTGGATGCTCTGCATGCTAGAGAAATGTTGTGGTAGTTGCTATGTTTGGACATTTGACCCATTTTGTATATGATAGATATAACTGCATGTCTCCAATCATCGGATACAATGCGTGTGTCAAGTGATCGTTGAAAGATGTATGTTAGCATAGGGGGCAATATCGCTGTGCAGTTGTTTAAGTAACCTAGATGAGATTTCATCAGGACCTGATGTCTTATTTGGGCTTAGACCTGGCAGGAGCTTATCAACTACTTATACTGTGATAGTGATTGGTGACATGGGTGGGTGAGTGAGCATTGGGGCTGCACTTTTGGACAATTGTTTGAGACTGAGGAGGATGTTAGGACGAGAACAAACAGATTCAGGATATTGGCTTTTAACGTTCGGTCAGAATGGATTTGACCATTACTACTGAGTGGGGCTATTCCAGAGTTTTTAGTTTTGTTGTGCTTGAATGAAGGAGTAGAACTTTTTCGTTTGACCTGCATTACTGATGCGACTATATATCACTAGATACAGTTTGATAAAGTAATAAAACAAACTCATCAGCATGGTTGTGGGAACAGAAATTTTGAGTTCCTCCTTTGTGGAGAGCTTTTCGCATAATCAGGACACTAAGTCACTTAAAGTACAAATAATTCCGTCAAATGACTTTATTATCCCAGGATATGATTTTGTTGCTTGATCAGACCGGGCTAGTGATTTGGATTATGATTTCAAAAGGGACAGGAGGACCGATGATTGTTTAGAGAGTTTTAAGGACGTGTTGAGCCAATTGTTTGTCTAGTTCACTTGACGATATAATGTATCTGCAGTGAAGGCAACAATGTGTATGGTATAGAATGAGGCCTATTAATTGTGGTCCAAATTATCAAGTCTAAATGTGTAGACAAGTTTAAGGAATACGGTTTAGGTTAGGATTTAATAATTGTAAGCAATTTCGCATTAAAAAGCAGATGCCACACCTACCTGCATAAATAATTTATATTCAATTTCTAATTGAAATATTCATTAATACACCGATGCTCAAAAGAAAGTCTCCACCTGAGAAATACACCATGAACGTTTTCTGAGTGGATCAATTTATTCATTCTTTTATTAATTATTATCTCCCATATCTCATCCACAAGATGTGCAAAAATGAAAAACATCTATTAATAAAAAGTACATATTTAAGATGTTTTAAGGTGGTACCCCTCAATTCCAAAATTCACAAAATAGAATTTTGAGATTTCATATTACTTATTTTACGCATAGAATCCCCCGAATTCAATTTTAGTGATAACTACTATTTGTTTCCAATACACTACTCACTTGTCACTTAATTAAAAGTAAATTTGTTTAAAACCACTGATCCGTGACTTATTCTGCACAGGTGAGACGTTTTGCACGTGCACTGTAGGCCTACAGGTGAGTTGCCAAACAATATAAATTTAATAAATTCGTTACTTCTTACGGAAATGTAACTAAAAGCTCAACAATTGTTTCATTTTGTATAAATAACGACAACACAATATGCCTCGACTTCCGGATAATATTCGGACCAGCGCTATCGCCCGATCTTGCACCAATAGAACATGTATGGGCAGATCTTAAGGATAGGATGTACAAGCGAGTACCACCACCAGCAAACATCGAGGACCTGCGTGTTGCATTAAATCAAGAGTGGAGGAACATTCCACAGACTAGGATTAGCAACATAGATACCTCTATGAGAAGAAGATGTGTGGCACCTCTCGGTGGACATACCAAATACTGAACATACCGGCTTTTGTGAATTTTGATTTGGAGGGTGACGTTTTTAATGGGACAAAATGAACAGTTTTTGTTAACCGATATTTGTTAAATTTTACTTGTTTATGTACCAGATAATGAATTTATGTATTCACATAAAATAATGGAATTGCTATGTAGAATAAAACATTTATGACCTATTTTCTGAGTGGAGACTTTCTTTTGAGCATCGGTGTAGATATCGCCACTTACTGGGTGTGTTATAGCCGCTACCATTAATTGTTGGCGTAGTTTGTGATTTATATTTCGAAACGTAATTATTTCTATTTTCAGGTAATAGCAGATGGTCATCTGGATACAAAAACATTGGGAGAACTGACATTTCAATGTGAAGAAGGTTAGTGCTGATACGACTTGCATGTACACTAGCATGACCGAATAATACTTTGGGATGGACAGACTTCAGGAAATTCTAAATAAGAATTAAATATTTGTTCTTGGACTAGTCGAGACATTGTCTTTGACAGTGGCCTTGTACAATATGTGGTGAATTCATGGTTGTATGAGGATTGTAATTAATTAAATTTGGGTATCTTTACGCCATAGTGGTTATGGCGTCCGCCTACGGAGCGGGAGGTCGAAGGTTCGAATCTCGTCAGGGGTTCGTTCTGATGTGGCCGGTTGGTTAGCCGCCAGCTAGTTAAATAATGGTTACCGATTGCCTACCAGCCTGATGTCTGGCACACAAACATAGGATTCGGGAAGTACTGATGTTCATAAAAAAGAGGTGTCTCATAAGTCAGAAATGGCTGGCCCTTTAAATGGGGGTGACACTATAATAAACAAACACTTTACGTTTTACTTTTATAGTAGTGTAGTAGAATACTAATATTACGTTTCTTTTATTTATATGCCGTGATTATTTTAATACTCGATAAGATGACAACACTCGATCAAGAAATACACAATTTTATTACGTACTAGCATGATATCTATGATATCTACTAAAATATATATGTGGATAGAATAGGCCGCTCAAGACAATACCGGATACCCGTGAATGTCCGTGTAAATCATGTCGACCGAAAGGAAAACGGATGTTATATGCTATTTGATTATAAGATCTCACTTATTAATCTATTACTTTTCGAGATGTACCACGTTATTTACGGTGCGAGCCACAAGCCGTGGCTGTGCGTAACATACCGACCCAACTGTACATCGATCAACAATCAGATCCCGATCCCATCCACACCGGATACCACGTCAGTGAATGAGACCGCAATCCGAAGCCGATCGAATATACAGCATGGAAAGCATCACACCGATACAACAACACCGAACCACCAACCGTGGCCGTATCATACCAACTTACTTTGCCACACACCGTGGCAGTGAGTACACAACCAACTTACTTTGCCACACGCCGTGGCAGTGAGTACACAACCAACTTACTTTGCCACACGCCGTGGCAGTGAGTACACAACCAACTTACTTTGCCACATGCCGTGGTAGTGAGTACACAACCAACTTACTTTGCCACACGCCGTGGCAGTGAGTACACAACCAACTTATTCTGCCACAAGCCGTGGCAGTGCGTGAATCAACTTCGGTCCAAAAGTATCACGCAACAATACTACAGCGAATAGCAATATAAGCAAAGCAAACACAACGCAGGAATTGCCATTAGAGGAGGGCAAAACCTATTACTACCCAGCGGACACACTCACTGATCAACCGTATGATACCTTTCCGTAGTACATTGTAAAATCTCAACCAATTTAGATTCCCTATCAGAGGTCCCTCATTCCCAAGTTGGATTGATTCCCAGAAACGAGAAGAGGAGCCCTGATCGGTTAAACACATTTAAACTACATTCATTATTTTATGTTATAAGAAGAAACCTATGAAGGATCCGTTTGCCTCTGTCGACTGAATTTTTTCCGACCACAATAAATTTCTAAATTTATACCCCAAAAATTCCTAAAAGAACAATCTTAATTATTTAACATGATATCCCTAATATAGTGGAGATAGAACTCGATCACGATCCCAGCCATCATTAAGATGAATTCCGTCACGACGGAAGAAACCAGTTTTGTTTTTGTTTTTGTTTGTTTGTTATTTGTTGTTTTGTTTTTTTAAAAAATGAAAACACCCAATATATTCCGTGGTCAATACACGCATGACGCTACATTCCGTGGTCCCACACGTGATGTTACATGCCGTTCCCTATATACACAAACGTGACGTTACATGCCGTTCTCTATATACACACACGTGACGTTACATGCCGTTCTCTATTTACACACACACGTGACACTACACTCAGTTCTCTATTTACACACACACGTGACACTACACTCAGTTCTATATTTACACACACACGTGACACTACACTCAGTTCTCTATATACACACACACGTGACACTACACTCAGTTCTCTATATACACACACACACGTAGCACTACTCAGTTCTCTATATACACACACACATGACACTACACTCAGTTCTCTATGTACACACACACGTGAACTACACTCAGTTCTCTATATACACACACACACGTGACACTACACTCATTTCTCTATACACACACACACACACACACACGTGACACTACACTCCGTTCTCTATATACACACACACACGTGACACTACACTCAGTTCTCTATATACACACACACACGTGACACTACACACAGTTCTCTATATACACACACACGTGACACTACACTCAGTGCTCTATATACACACACGTGACATTACACTCAGTTCTCTATATACACACACACGTGACATTACACTCAGTTCTCTATATACACACATGACACTACACTCAGTTATCTATATACACACAAGACACTACACTCGGTTATCCGTACACACAAGACACTACACTCGATTATCCGTACACACATGACACTACATTCAGTTATCCGTACGCACATGACACTACATTCAGTTATCCGTACGCACATGACACTACATTCAGTTATCCGTACGCACAAGACACTACATTCAGTCATCCGTACGCACAAGACACTACATTCAGTTATCCGTACGCACATGACACTACACTCAGTTATCTGTACGCACATGACACTACACTCAGTTATCTGTACGCACATGACACTACACTCTGTTATCTGTACGCACATGACACTACACTCAGTTATATGTACGCACATGACACTACACTCAGTTATCTGTACGCACATGACACTACATTCAGTTATCCGTACGCACATGACACTACACTCAGTTATCTGTACACACATGACACTACATTCAGTTATCCGTACGCACAAGACACTACATTCAGTCATCCGTACGCACAATACACTACATTCAGTTATCCGTACGCACATGACACTACACTCAGTTATCTGTACGCACATGACACTACACTCAGTTATCTGTACGCACATGACACTACACTCAGTTATCTGTACGCACATGCCACTACATTCAGTTATCTGTACGCACATGACACTACACTCAGTTATCTGTACACACATGACACTACACTCAGTTATCTGTACGCACATGACACTACACTCAGTTATCTGTACGCACATGACACTACACTCAGTTATCTGTACGCACATGACACTACACTCAGTTATCTGTACGCACATGACACTACACTCAGTTATCTGTACGCACATGAGACTACACTCAGTTATCTGTACGCACATGACACTACACTCAGTTATCTGTACGCACATGACACTACACTCAGTTATCTGTACGCACATGACACTACACTCAGTTATCTGTACGCACATGACATACACTCAGTTATCTGTACGCACATGACACTACATTCAGCTATATGTACACACATGACACTACATTCAGTTATATGTACTCACATGACACTATTTTCAGTTATATGTAAGCACATGACACTACATTCAGTTATATATACGCCCTGAAACTACATTCAGCTATATGTACTCACATGACACTACATTCAGTTATATGTACGCACATGACACTACATTCAGTTATATGTACGCACCTGAAACTACATTCAGCTATATGTACTCACATGACACTACATTCAGTTATATGTACGCACCTGACACTACATTCAGTTATATGTACACACATGCCGATACATGCAGACACACATGACACTAGAATCAGTTATATGTACACACATGACGATACATTCAGACACACATGACACTAGAATCAGTTATATGTACACACATTACACTACATTCAGTTAACTGTACACACATGACGATACATTCAGTTATCTGTACACACATGACGATACATTCAGTTATATGTACACACATGACGATACATTCAGTTATATGTACACACATGACGATACATTCAGTTATCTGTACACACATGACGATACATTCAGTTATCTGTACACACATGACGATACATTCAGTTATCTGTACACACATGACTATACATTCAGTTCTCTGTACACACATGACGATACATTTAGTTCTCTGTACACACATGACGATACATTCAGTTCTCTGTACACACATGACGATACATTCAGTTCTCTGTACACACATGACGATACATTTAGTTCTCTGTACACACATGACTATACATTCAGTTCTCTGTACACACATGACGATACATTCAGTTATCTGTACACACATGACGATACATTCAGTTATCTGTACACACATGACGATACATTCAGTTCTCTGTACACACATGACGATACATTTAGTTCTCTGTACACACATGACGATACATTCAGTTCTCTGTACACACATGACTATACATTCAGTTATCTGTACACACATGACGATACATTCAGTTATCTGTACACACATGACGATACATTCAGTTCTCTGTACACACATGACTATACATTCAGTTGTCTGTACACACATGACGATACATTCAGTTCTCTGTACACACATGACTATACATTCAGTTGTCTGTACACACATGACGATACATTCAGTTCTCTGTACACACATGACGATACATTCAGTTCTCTGTACACACATGACGATACATTCAGTTCTCTGTACACACATGACGATACATTCAGTTCTCTGTACACACATGGCGATACATTCAGCTCTCTATACACACATGACTATACATTCAGTTCTCTGTACACACATGACGATACATTCAGTTCTCTGTACACACATGACGATACATTCAGTTCTCTGTACACACATGACGATATACACACACGTGACACTAAATATCAACGTAAACTATGAAAGCGTTGTTGGTCCGTTAACTCCGGATTTAATACCGTAGAGCGTAACTATTTGCGTTTCTCGGACCACGTGGCCCAGTGTATGGCATTGGAAAGCCGTGTAATCATTTAGCAAAAAAGACGCATCCGCCTTGTTGTAAAACTGTACACAACAACTTTTTTAAAGCCGTAATATTTACCGGAGTTTTCGCTAAACAGCGAATATTTTCCCCACAAGACTATTATGTGTGGTTATTGAAGTTGCTCCTACCTCAAAAACTTGAACGGGGGCCCCTGCCACGAAAGGGAATCCTAGCCCCTGTCCTAGTAGCTCTAAACGCGCTAGAGTTATTATTGGTACAGTTCACCGATGAATGTGGGCCTGAGCACGTGGAACAAATGTGAAAATCTACAATTCGGCCAAGTGCAATTACCCTTGTTAAATTCGTTACACGTGTAACTATGAGGATTAGATTGATTTCTATCATTAAACCAATTGGTCCCTTGAGTTGGCCTAAGTTGAATACCGCGCCACCATAAATCATTCTATATTCACCAGGGGGCTTTTTGGGCACCAGGCCTGTCGCAAAAACTATTAAATTAGGTGATATGCGAGTGTTAAAAGATCCCGCAACTCTACCTGCGTGAACCTCCTTGTTTATAGCCTTTTAATAATAAAGCCAAATTAACATAGTCACCCTTGAAAATCTTCTGTTCGAGGGCCGTCGGCATATGTGCCGCTAAATCATCGTCTGCTAAAAGAATATTATTTAGAAAGCTGTTACTGGTTACTACGCCCAGAAGCATTTGGTGATTACAACAATTTCTAAGATTATCAGGTTGGGACGGGTTGCCACACCCCATTACGCCATTTGAAATATCCACAGCGGGGATACCGGTTTTTCCAGCATCCTCGCCAGTGTTTCGGCGTTGTAATACTTGTTCAAAATCAAAAACACGAGTATGAATACAATTATCATTACCTTCATGTGCTTCCAAAGCACGCTCGTCAACAGCATTCTCCTCGACCAAATGTTGAGGTTCTACATCCTCCCGTCTCCGTTTTATTCCACTATCCGGAGCTCTAGCCGGCCTAGGAGGGTCGGGCTGTTCTGGAGGTGCCACTACCCTGTTCCTCAGTACTGGTCTAGCAGGCCTAGGAGGGTCGGGCTGTTCTGGAGGAGCCACTACCCTGTTCCTCAGTACTGGTCTAGCAGGCCTAGGAGGGTCGGGCTGTTCTGGAGGTGCCACTACCCTGTTCCTCAGTACTGGTCTAGCAGGCCTAGGAGGGTCGGGCTGTTCTGGAGGTGCCACTACCCTGTTCCTCAGTACTGGTCTAGCAGGCCTAGGAGGGTCAGGCTGTTCTGGAGGTGCCACTACCCTGTTCCTCAGTACTGGTCTAGCAGGCCTAGGAGGGTCAGGCTGTTCTGGAGGTGCCACTACCCTGTTCCTCAGTACTGTTCTAGCAGGCATAGGAGGGTCGGGCTGTTCTGGAGGTGCCACTACCCTGTTCCTCAGTACTGGTCTAGCAGGCCTAGGAGGGTCGGGCTGTTCTGGAGGTGCCATTACCCTGTTCCTCAGTACTGGTCTAGCAGGCCTAGGAGGGTCGGGCTGTTCTGGAGGTGCCACTACCCTGTTCCTCAGTACTGATCTAACAGTTGGCTGATGCCTTCCAGCACCAGGTGGCATCTTGATCATTTCAATTACTATTCACTCTAACAAATACAGTCCGACTGTCGGAGAATATCTAGGCACGTGACATTAGCACGATTATTTCCAACTATATACCCCAGGTTGGTACCCGACTTTGATAACTTCGTACTGCTATACTAACAGAAACCAATAAAATCGTTCGACTATGACTAATGTAATTTGAACAAAGCCGGTGCGTAGCCACCCACATTTCTGAAGGGTATCTCGAAAAATAACTGAAATTATTTAAATTCTGAAATAATTTTGGATTATTTGCATAGCTTCTTTTTTGGCTGACATTCCATTAAATTGGCATTAATTAAGCAATAATTACTAGAGATGCAAATAATTTCTTTGTTAATTTTATACCAGAATGTAGTGGCATTGTTTTTTTTTTTTTATTATTTTGGTTTTCTCTCTCCTTTACACAAATGGAGTATAGAATACATTTTATATATGTAACATGATTTTACCTAACATAATTTTCTATAATCGTTTACGGAGTTACAGAGTATTTACTATGAAATGCAATGGCGAAGTTTTAATATATAATGTATAATACGAGCCCCGATCCGGCATCCATACCCCCTCGCACCGCTGCTCCCCCGCCGACATTCCTTCCAGCGAATTATTCAATGACAGTATGCTGTGCAAAGACGTCTTCGAAGAAATACCATTTTTTTAGAGCTCGTGTAGAATTCAATTCTCCGACTGAATCCGCAAATACCTGGCATGTCCTTAAAAATTAACATCGGCGAAAAAGAGCCATGCGGTAGGGATGGTAACTCCAGAATCGGGTCCATATAATATAGTATCTATGTGACAAAAGAATATAAAATGTAACTTGCATGGAACGTTACATAGGAGAGGATATGATTATGTTTATTAATATATTATTGGTCTGGGATGGGAGTGGGGGTAGGGTGGGGTGGGGGTGGTGGTAGGGGAAGCTATTACATGATATATGGGTAATGAATGATAGATCGAATTAATTCATTAATATAACATAATTGAAAAATAATGAAAGAATACATATGTGCATAATATGAACTCATTAGTTAGTTAAATAATCATTCCATTTCAAATGAAACTGTTGCAATTTATTTTTCATAAATGTTGTTTTTTGTATTGTATGCGTTATATACATGTTGAATGAGTGTAATGTCGGGGAACATTTACATTTGAAAATAAAATATTTTGCTAGAAGTATGAGAAAATTAATTAAAATAGATTTTTGTTTAGACAAGACTTGAATATTACAAAAGGAAATGTTTTCGTGTGAGAGATTTTCATTGAATTCCAATCACCTCGATTTTAGCAGTTGATTTACATCACACCAACAAGGTTGAATTAGTGTACATTCCCAAAACAAATGTTTGTTAGAGTTGTCGCAAACTCTCCTTTTTCTTCTCGTAATAATATGTCTCGGTTGCTACGGCTCTTACCAGGGTCTATCCTATTGTAGACTCGCTGGAGTTGTCTAGGGGGTTTCTTCGTTATTATATGTATTAATGATAACTCAACACAGTATTACATTTCTTCTATATAATATCTTGTTTAAATTGGCATCAGAAATATCCATATATATATAATCAGTGATCTATATATATATACATCGTATCATTAAAAGCTTATTTAACAATCCATTTGTGTGAGCCGACTATGCGCTTACACAATATATTTAACATCCAATCTTTCTAATCCGTCATTACTCAATATCACTATAATCTAATCACTGTTTCTGATTAGATTAACTTTTAATCACCTTCTGGTGGTTCGCCGAAACTCTGTTTCTTCTATGGCTGAACAATTTAATTATTCGACAAATCTTTATAAGTTATATTTCTTATAATGTCCATAATATCTAAGTATCATAAATACAGTTTATATGTTCTATATACTAGATTGAGATCACGACCTTTCTCGCTCCTGGAGTTAGGCTCTAGTGTGTCTGATTTATGTTAATAAAATCCATTTCTTATATACATGATTGAATCAGTGTATATATGATATAACAATTCCTAAAACATCTGTTATTCCTAAACATCTGTTATGTTATCTAATATTACACCATCAAACCAGTTCGGTGCCTTTGTATTACATAACTGGACACCTGCAACCACGGCCTGTTATCTAATATTACACCATCAAACCAGTTCGGTGCCTTTGTATTACATAACTGGACACCTGCAACCACGGCCTAACATCTTAAGTCATTTCCCGCGCGAAGCGAGATTGATAATTTTAGGCGCGAAAATAATAGCAGACGATTATGCATAAAACATATATATATATATTACATGGTAAACATTTCCATATATATAGAAACAGTTTAATGTATTTATATAATACATTATTATTTATATATAACAATAATAAATATTTCGTGCAAATTGGGGTTTTGCACAGAGTCTACTGCCATATGACAGAATTCGCATAGATTGGATGTTTTTAATTTGCATTTAAAAAGAAAATAATTGTTCGGAATAATTCTCATTAAGTATTTGTATTGGAAAGCTCTTAGTTTTGTGCTAATAGTAGTTTTGTATGGCAATGTAAATATATTGTTCCACTCTATGTTTTGCGTATTTAGTTCGTTTTCCCATTTGTCTATGTGTTTAAACCTATTCAATCTCATTGATTCTATTTGTGTGCTATGCAATATTTTATTTGGTTTTTCGTGTGATAAAACCTTTGATATTAGGTAATATGGTGTGTCGTTGTTTATAGGTTCCGTTTTAAGCATTTCTTTCCATTTATGTTTAATGTTACCTATCAATGTGTAATATTTCAAAATGTCCCCATTATTTAAGTTGTATAATGTTTTTAGTTCGTGAAATTTATAGAAGTCTTTTATTCTGTAATCGTATATATTTCTGACATATAATATGCCTTTTGTGTACCAATCTTTGTAATATATAGTATTGTTGTTTTGTTTTGTAGTGGCATTGTTATCTACTTTGAAACACTGGGATTCGGCACGTCTGGGGGTACTAGTATATATATTTAAGTACAGGGATTCTACTCTGTGGGATGTCAGATTTCGCATCGATCAGTAAAATGGCCCTATCTGAAACAATTTTGAACAAATCTGTCCAAATATAACGCCTATCCCGAGTCTTTATATTGTTCTTCAAATAAAACACAACTTTAAGCTGCATGCATGTATACTTTGCAAAACAATTGCCACATACATTGGCCATAGCAGGTCACATTTCCATACTAGGACACGGGTTATGTCAGCAACAACAATAAATCTTCGACGGGAGAGTTTTAACAGTGAATAACATTATCAATAAAATGTGTTTCCACTAACGTGTAGGTTTATTCGGCAAAAATGTACGTCAAAAAGGGATTTCGTACAATTTTTCAATTTGTTTTGAAAATTTCTCAAGCGGTGCAGTTCGCGTTGAAACGAGCGTTCTGATTGGATTATTAGAATGTAACTAGAAGTTTGTTTGTTTTATGAAGTATAAATCAGAACGCTCGTTTCAACGCGGCTGATCTTGATCTATGTTGTTTGCACATGCTCTGAGTTTTGCAGTAATAAAATCCATCATTTTAACATTTTTAATATATACATGTATGTACATGAACATTGTTGAAAAACATCTATTTTGACAATGTTAATCATTTTACATTACTTTCTTCATAGCTCCAGCTCTCCATAGCAAATCATAACAGCATTAAAATGAATGTGCATTCATTACTTTTAACATGTTTTATTAATATTGCTGTCATATAAACGGGACACTTGCATACAATGTCGTCTATATTTAACAGGAATATATCATTAAGAGTTAAGCATGGAATATCAGACTACTAATACTAATGAAAAGCATTACAAAATGTCTAGAAATGACAAGTCAATCTAGATAAAAAGACTCCATTTAATTTTATTCTACCTATAATAGTAGGTTTTGTGTTCTCTTTGATGACGTTGACTATCCAGCTGATATCAAGGCTCTTACCATAATATACATTATCGGGGGTGTCAGGCACGTAACCTATTAATGTTGCCAATCCTTACACTATCGGGGGTGTCATGCACGTAAGCTATTAATGTTGACTATCCTTACACTATCGGGGGTGTCATGCACGTAACCTATTAATGTTGCCTATCCTTGCGTTATCGGGGGTGTCATGCACGTAAGCTATTAATGTTGCCTATCCTTACACTATCGGGGGTGTCATGCACGTAACCTATTAATGTTGCCTATCCTTGCACTATCGGGGGTGTCATGCACGTAACCTATTAATGTTGCCTATCCTTACACTATCGGGGGTGTCATGCACGTAACCTATTAATGTTGCCTATCCTTACACTATCGGGGGTGTCAAGACACAAGCCTATTAATGTTGCATATCCTTACATTAGCCCGGGTGTCAGGCACAAACCTATTAATGTTGCATATCCTTACATTAGCCGGGGTGTCAGGCACAAACCTATTAATGTTGCCTATCCTTACACTAGCGGGGCTGTCAGACACAAACCTATTAATGTTGCATATCCTTACATTAGCCGGGGTGTCAGACACAAACCTATTAATGTTGCCTATCCTTACACTATCGGGGCTGTTAGACACAAACATATTGTTGCCTATCCTTACACTATCGGGGCTGTCAGACACAAACCTATTAATGTTGCCTATCCTTACACTATCGGGGCTGTCAGATACAAAACTATTAATGTTGCCTATCCTTACACTATCGGGGCTGTCAGACACAAACCTATTAATGTTGCCTATCCTTATATTAGCATGGGTGTCAGACACAAACCTATTAATGTTGCCTATCCTTACACTATCGGGGCTGTCAGATACAAAACTATTAATGTTGCCTATCCTTACATTAGCCTGGGTGTCAGACACAAACCTATTAATGTTGCCTATCCTTACACTATCGGGGCTGTCAGACACAAACATATTAATGTTGCCTATCCTTACATTAGCCGGGGTGTCAGACACAAAACTATTAATGTTGCCTATCCTTACACTATCGGGGCTGTCAGACACAATCCTATTAATGTTGCCTATCCTTACACTATCGGGGCTGTCCGACACAAACCTATTAATGTTACCTATCCTTACATTAGCCGGGGTGTCAGACACAGACCTATTAATGTTGCCTATCCTTACATTAGCATGGGTGTCAGACACAACACTATTAATGTTGCCTATCCTTACACTATCGGGGGTGTCAGACACAAGCCTATTAATGTTGCCTATCCTTACATTAGCCGGGGTGTCAGACACAAAACTATTAATGTTGCCTATCCTTACACTAGCCGGGATGTCAGACACAAACCTAGTAATTGTGCCTATCCTTACATTAGCCGGGGTGTCAGACACAAACCTATTAATGTTGCCTATCCTTACATTAGCCGGGGTGTCAGACACAAACCTATTAATGTTGCCTATCCTTACATTAGCCGGGCTGTCAGACACAAACCTATTAATGTTGCCTATCCTTACACTATCGGGGCTGTTAGACACAAACCTATTAATGCTGCCTATCCTTACATTTGCCGGGGTGTCAGACACAAAACTATTAATGTTGCCTATCCTTCCATTAGCCGGGGTGTTAGACACAAACCTATTAATGTTGCCTATTCTTACATTAGCCGGGGTGTCAGACACAAACCTATTAATGTTGCCTATCCTTACATTAGCCGGGGTGTCAGGCACATAACCTATTAATGTTGCCTATCCTTACATTAGCCGGGGTGTCAGGCACGTAACCTATTAATGTTGCCAATCCTTACACTATCGGGGTGTCAGGCAAGTAACCTATTAATGTTGCCTATCCTTACATTAGCCGGGGTGTCAGGCACGTAACCTATTAATGTTGCCAATCCTTACACTATCGGGGTGTCTGACACAAACCTATTAATGTTGCCTATCCTTACATTAGCCGGGGTGTCAGACACAAACCTATTAATGTTGCCTATCCTTACATTAGCCGGGCTGTCAGACACAAACCTATTAATGTTGCCTATCCTTACACTATCGGGGCTGTTAGACACAAACCTATTAATGCTGCCTATCCTTACATTAGCCGGGGTGTCAGACACAAAACTATTAATGTTGCCTATTCTTACATTAGCCGGGGTGTCAGACACAAACCTATTAATGTTGCCTATCCTTACATTAGCCGGGGTGTCAGGCACATAACCTATTAATGTTGCCTATCCTTACATTAGCCGGGGTTTCAGGCACGTAACCTATTAATGTTGCCAATCCTTACACTATCGGGGTGTCAGGCAAGTAACCTATTAATGTTGCCTATCCTTACATTAGCCGGGGTGTATCTGGCACGTAACCTATTAATGGTGCCTATCCTTACAGGGGTGTATCAGGCACATAGCCTATTAATGTTGCCTATCCTTACATTATCGGGGTGTCAGGTAAGTAACCTATTAATGTTGCCTATCCTTACATTATCGGGGTGTATCAGGCACGTAACCTATTAATGGTGCCTATCCTTACAGGGGTGTACCAGGCACATAGCTTATTAATGTTGCCTATCCTTACAGTATCGGGGTGTCAGGCACGTAACCTATTAATGGTGCCTATCCTTACATTAGCCGGGGTGTATCTGGCACGTAACCTATTAATGGTGCCTATCCTTACAGGGGTGTATCAGGCACATAGCCTATTAATGTTGCCTATCCTTACATTATCGGGGTGTCAGGTAAGTAACCTATTAATGTTGCCTATCCTTACATTATCGGGGTGTATCAGGCACGTAACCTATTAATGGTGCCTATCCTTACAGGGGTGTACCAGGCACATAGCTTATTAATGTTGCCTATCCTTACAGTATCGGGGTGTCAGGCACGTAACCTATTAATGGTGCCTATCCTTACATTAGCCGGGGTGTATCTGGCACGTAACCTATTAATGGTGCCTATCCTTACAGGGGTGTATCAGGCACATAGCCTATTAATGTTGCCTATCCTTACATTATCGGGGTGTCAGGCACGTAACCTATTAATGTTGCCTATCCTTACAGGGGGGTATCAGGCACCAACCTTTTATTGTTGTCATTAGCTTGTGAATGATCAGAATGTTAGATATTTGGTTATAAGTAAGTACATTTATTTCCAGTTAACTACTAATTAACCATACAGTCACATGTACTTTGCACGCTAGCGGCAGATAAAATCACGTTTGTAAACAGCATATAGCCAGATCAGATGGCACAGAATTGACGGCAGCTATAGTGAGAGACTACACCTGGGCTCGAGGTTATATAACTGTTCTCAGATCTCAAACTTGAACTCAAAGTGATTTGATTGGTTGATTCTGATGTTTACATTCATCTGAGTCAATCAGAAGCTTGAGACCGAGCTTGAGATTGGAGAACAGTTTTATAACCTCGGAGCCTGTGGTCACTTGGAAGAGTTATGCCTATACACAGTGTAGTATTTACATTTATTGTGTTATTAATTTAAGGATGGAAAATCTACAAAGCCACTTGTTACAAAGCAATCGATGTCCCAATGACATTCGATGCCGCCGCTTCTACATGCAAGAGGTAAGTAATTTCATATAAATACTGATTGTATAGAATGGTTCGAAATATACAAAAATATATTTACAAATATTTACAATTTAATTAGAGTCTTAAAATATGTAGAATTACACTAATAAAATTATTATGCCATTTTATGTTAACTACATTGATCTACATATTATCTAATAAAGTGGAAGTCGTCATAGCACAGTGAGAGACTGTGCTCTTACGCCATGCACGTAATTCCATGTTGCCTCTCTTTCTGAGTTAGTTATATTGAGAATAAGTGTGTCAACTTACAACTATATATATATTTGCAAACGCCCAGATGTGAGATTATATAATTAATTTGAATGTTCCAAAATAAATAGTGAAATGTATTCAGGGGGTTGCGAAATATCAAAACCAGAAAGAAAAAAATGATGTGCCCAGATAAATTTGTTATTTGCCCAATCAAGGTCTGTGAGGTTGGCTTGTAGATGGTAGTTGGTTATTGAGATGTTTATTGGCGAATACACAGCCAGGTGTTTATTCAAATGTTTATTCAGATGTTAATTCGCGAATACATACTTAGATGTTTATTGAGATGTTTATTGGCGAATACACAGCCATCTATGCATTCAGATGTTTATTGAGATGTTTATTGGCGAATACACAGCCAGCTATGTATTCAGCTGTTTATTGAGATGTTTATTGGCGAATACACAGCCAGGTGTTTATTCAAATGTTTATTCAGATGTTAATTCGCGAATACATACCTAGATGTTTATTGAGATGTTTTTTGGCGAATACACAGCCAGCTATGTATTCAGATGTTTATTGAGATGTTTATTGGCGAATACACAGCCAGGTGTTTATTCAAATGTTTATTCAGATGTTAATTCGCGAATACATACCTAGATGTTTATTCAGATGTTTATTGGAGCTGTGTATTCAGATGTTTATTGAGATGTTAATTGGCGAATACACAGCCAGGTGTTTATTCAGATGTTTATTCAGATGTTAATTCGCGAATACATACCTAGATGTGTATTGAGATGTTTATTGGCGAATACACAGCCAGCTACAGGTAATGGGGATTCAGGAGGTTCAAACCCCTATGGGCGTACCCACTGTAAGTTTGATGTATCATTACGTTGTAATAGGTGGTTACTACAGAACGATACCATCCAGATGGTCAATGAGATATCAAGAACATGCAGAGCTTCCAGAAACAGGATCGAACTTGTATATTTGTTAAATGATTTGATTGGTTTTTTAAGTATCCGATCCCATATGGGCTCATGACCTATATATTTGACATATAATCTTGTACGTATGGGTATTGTCTATAGAACAAGACTATCCGCATGGTTATAGGTTGACCAGTGAGGTGCCAGGAGCTGGCAAAGTATGCCCACACAGGACAGCACTTGAATAGTGCGCTCTATTGAATACGTTATTGACATATGCGATATGTTTTCATGGGGCCCAAGCCCATATGGGCAAATAACCTAAAATTGTGATATTTGGTTATGTAGGTACGGATGCTATCTACAGAACAATACAACCCAGATGGTCATATGTGGACCAATGAGGTCTCAGATGCTGGCAGAGTAGGGCCACCCAGGTTTTAACCTTCATTTACTCGCGCTTGGCAATGGGTTTTAAGGGGGTCCAAGCCCATATGGGTGTATCACCTATCAGTGTTATACATGATTAGGTAGCTATGTACATACAGAATTAGACCATCCGGTGTGCCACAGGTGGATAAATGAGGTATCGGTGTGTGGCAAAGCATGCATGGCCACCTAGGTTCGAACCATCATTATCTTCCTACATGTTATGTAGATTCAGGAGGTTCAAACCCCTATGGGCATACCATCTGTAAGCTTGATATATCATCACGTTGTAATAGGTGGTTCCTACATAACGAGACCATCCAGATGGTCATATGTCGACAAGTGAGATATGAGGAACTTGCAGAGCTTCCAGAAACAGGATCGAACTTGTGTATTTTATATTTTTTTATTTGATTGGTTTTTGAAGTAACCGAGCCCATTTGGGCTCATGACCTATATTATTGACACATGGCCATGTAGGTAAGGGGATTGTCTACAGAACTAGACTATCCGCATGGTTATATGTTGACCACTGAGGTGCCAGGAGCTGGCAAAGTATGCCCACACAGGACAGCACTTGAATAGTGTACTCTATTGAATACTTTATTGAAATAAGCGATACGTTTTCATGGGGCCCTAGCCCACGTGGGCATATAACCTATAAGTGTGATACTTGGTTATGTAGGTATGGGTGATACCTACCAGAGCAAAACTATCCCCATGGTTATAGGTTGACCACTGAGGTGCCAGGAGCTGGCAGAGTATGCCCAAACAAGACATAACTTTAATTGTGTGCTCTATTGAATACTTTATTGACATATGCAATATGTTTTAATGGGGCCCTAGCCCAGGTGGGCATATAACCTATAAGTGTGATACTTGGTTATGTAGGTATGGATGTTACCTACAGAACAATACAACCCAGATGGTCATATTTCGACCAATGAGGTGTCAGATTATGGCAGAGTAGGGCCACACAGGTTCCAACATTCATTTTCTCGCGCTTGAAAATGGGTTTTACGAGGGTTCAAGCCCCTATTGGTGTATCACCTTTAAGTGTTATACATGGTTAGGTATGTATGAATAATTCCTACAGAACTTGACCGTCCGGTCTCAGTGGGTGGCAAAGCATGGCCACCTAGGTTCGAACCTTCATTTTCTACCTACAGACTATGGGGATTCAGGAGGTTCAAACCCAACTGTAAGTTTGATATATCATTACGTAGGAACAGATGGTTCCTACAGAACTAGACCATCCCGTGTGCCACAGGTGGATAAGTGAGGAGGCAAAGTATGGCCACCTTGGTTCGAACCTTCATGTTATTACTCTTGGCAATGGGATTTTAGGGGGTTCAAGTCCCCATGGGGTATCACCTATAAATGTAATACATAATTATGTAGGTATGAGTAGTGACTATGTAGTAAGACCATCTTGAGGGTCATTGGTTGACTACTGTTGACCAAGGACCTTGCAAAGTAGCACAACCAAGGATCGCACTTGTGATAGTTTAGTGTTTTGAGTGGTTTTCGAGGGTTCAGAGTTCATATGGGTTCAAAACCTATATATTTGACAAATGATAATGTATGTATTGGTGTTATCTATAGAACAAGACCAACCCGTGTATACAGGTGCACTATTGAGATCCCAGGGACTTGCATGGCAGCCCAACCCAGGATCGAGCTTGTGTATTTTTAATGTTGAACTTTGGCATACTCTGCGAGCTCCTTGCGCTTAAAGAGTGTACATAGAAACACAGTGGTGGTCTTAGGCTATGCCCAACATCTGCTAATACGTGAACACGTATCAAACATGTAGCTTAGGTATCCCACGGACCTTAAATAATCTTAAATTATATCATAATGTAGTAAAAATGAAACATGCGAACATGGATTGCCATACTCTGCGAGCTCCCTGAACTCCTTGTGTCCACCTATGAACATGGATTTGGTCACATATGATACATACCAACTTGAACACCTATGCATCAGGTGGTGCTATATCAAATAGGGTCACAAATAAGATCTGAACTGATGTTATATTAGTATGTAACAATAGCGATTTTTAGTGATTTTTATGGTACAGGCGCATTAATTCTGTATATGTATTCGCGAATTAATATCTGAATAAACATCTGAATAAACATCTGGCTGTGTATTCGCCAATTAACATCTCAATAAACATCTGAATACACAGCTGGCTGTGTATTCGCCAATAAACATCTCAATAAACATCTAGGTATGTATTCGCGAATTAACATCTGAATAAACATCTGAATAAACACCTGGCTGTGTATTCGCCAATAAACATCTCAATAAACATCTGAATACATAGCTGGCTGTGTATTCGCCAATAAACATCTCAATAAACATCTAGGTATGTATTCGCGAATTAACATCTGAATAAACATCTGAATAAAGACCTGGCTGTGTATTCGCCAATTAACATCTCAATACACATCTGAATACACAGCTGGCTGTGTATTCGCCAATAAACATCTCAATAAACATCTAGGTATGTATTCGCGAATTAAAATCTGAATAAACATTTGAATAAACACCTGGCTGTGTATTTGCCAATTAACATCTCAATAAACATCTGAATACATAGCTGGCTGTGTATTCGCCAATAAACATCTCAATAAACATCTAGGTATGTATTCGCGAATTAACATCTGAATAAACATCTGAATAAACACCTGGCTGTGTATTCGCCAATTAACATCTCAATAAACATCTGAATACATACCTGGCTGTGTATTCGCCAATAAACATCTCAATAAACATATATGTATGTATTCGCGAATTAACATCTGAATAAACATTTGAATAAACACCTGGCTGTGTATTCGCCAATAAACATTTCAATAAACATCTGAATACATAGCTGGCTGTGTATTCGCCAATAAACATCTCAATAAACATCTAGGTATGTATTCGCGAATTAACATCTGAATAAACATTTGAATAAACACCTGGCTGTGTATTCGCCAATAAACATCTCAATAAACTTCTGAATACATAGCTGGCTGTGTATTCGCCAATAAACATCTCAATAAACATCTAGGTATGTATTCGCGAATTAACATCTGAATAAACATTTGAATAAACACTTGGCTGTGTATTCGCCAATAAACATCTCAATAAACATCTGAATACATAGCTGGCTGTGTATTCGCCAATAAACATCTCAATAAACATCTAGGTATGTATTCGCGAATTAACATCTGAATAAACATTTGAATAAACACCTGGCTGTGTATTCGTCAATAAACATCTCAATAACCAACTACCATCTACAAGCCAACTTCACAGACCTACCTAATCGTTTATGTATATATGATGTAAATGTTTATTAACTAAGAGAATAACATTTAAGCTTTCAATTGATTTACTTTATTCATATTGTACTTCCAATACATATACAGTTGAACTTCATTGGCTCGAACTAGATTGGCTCGAACACCACCGTTGGCTCGAACATGTCGTCTGGTCCCGGCAATAATCTCTATATAATGCATATTGTTCTAACCTCGTTGATGATGATGATGATTCCGTTTATTTACCCTCGCCGCCGGTAAACCATATGGGCGAGCAAACGTGCTTTCGCACCGTCGATTATTCGATGAGATGAAGTGTTGAGTCGTCGGTGTCTTGTAGAGTGGTGTAGATTGAAGTTTGTAGTTGTAGACTCCCGTGGAGATTTCGGTCTAATATGATTAATTTTCTCGATAATTATTCCATGTTGGTTGTATCTATGTTGTTTAAGTCCAAGATGATTATTTTCTAGTAGAGTAGTCCAGGATGATTATGTTCTAGTGCAGACCGTGGCTCCGGTAGCCCAAGTCAATGTGGTTGAAGGTCTGGTCGCTGATTGGATGAAGAAATGAGGTCATCCAGTCGCTGTGAAGGCGCTTCTCCATCGTTGACCCAGTTATGGAGTGATACCAAACGACAGGGTGACATTCCCCGCGCCTGGCATCATCTCCCCGACAACAGGGTGACAAGCCCTGTGCCGGTTTCCTGGGTCGGCTCACACCAGCAAAATGGTTCGGTTGTTCCATCGTTGTCCACCCCGTTGACGCATCCGGGGTCGAGGTCGCATCCCTCCGTCCCCAACGGCATTCATTGGTAGACAGATAAAAGAGTTCGAGGCGATGGGTGTGCCATCCACTCGAAACGATTGCCGTTCTCTCCTGTCCGGTCACCCGTCGCCTCTTCAGCGCCCCAGTACTAGCTGTCGCTGATCTAGGTAAATGTAGACACTCCGAAGAGTCGATGCGGGTCCTCGTCTGTATGCGTCAGCGGCGTGGATTGGTCACTTCGGAACGGTGACACAATCTCCCGCTGTGAGCCTATGATGACATCCTTAGGTGGTTCCTTCCTTTCTTGGCAGGGTGACAGGGCCTGGTCACTTGTAGGGTCACCCTCCTCACTGTTGGTCACCCCGCAGCAGCATTTATACGGATCTGGCAGTTAGACATCTGGTAGTCGGTTGTCACTCAGGGGAGCGTGGATGCCACAACCGTTGTCGCTCCCTCAGGTCCGCCGTCTCGTCATCCGCCGGAGAAGTATAAGGAGGAGGAAAGATTGAAGAAGCCAGAGAAGATAGTGTGGACTTCTAAAGCACCATCTAGAAGAGGCGGCGGATCTGTCCTATAGCAGTGGGCCCACATGCTGGCGAGCCTCCCTCTTCGCATGATCGACGACCAGAAGATCCCAGAATCCTACGCTGCTGCTGTGGGATGTGCCCCGGTCACATATATAGATATGCATACCGAAAACTGTTCCTACATTTGTTGTTCGTTATTACATTTACCGAAAACTGTTCCTACATTTGTTGTTTGTTATTACATTTACCGAAAACTGTTCCTACATTTGTTGTTTGTTAATACATTTACCGAAAACTGTTCCTACATTTGTTGTTTGTTATTACATTTACCGAAAACCGTTCCTACATTTGTTGTTTGTTAATACATTTACCGAAAACTGTTCCTACATTTGTTGTTTGTTAATACATTAACCGAAAACTGTTCCTACATTTGTTGTTTGTTATTACATTTACCGAAAACTGTTCCTACATTTGTTGTTTGTTAATACATTTACCGAAACCTGTTCTTATATGTGTTGTTCGTTATTACATTTACCGAAACCTGTTCCTACATTTGTTGTTTGTTATTACATTTACCGAAAACTGTTCCTCCATTTGTTGTTTGTTAATACATTTACCGAAAACTGTTCCTACATTTGTTGTTTGTTAATACATTTACCGAAACCTGTTCCTACATTTGTTGTTTGTTATTACATTTACCGAAAACTGTTCCTACATTTGTTGTTAGTTATTGCTGTCCGATTAGTGCAATGGTTAGCGGATTCGCTTCTTACCAATGCAATCCGTGTTCGATTCTCGGACCGGGAAATATGTGAGATGGTACGGTAGTCGCCAGATCGGACAGGTTGGTTTCCTCCGTGTACTCCGGTTTCATCTCACACGAATGACCACATTTACGCTTTCATCCGCGCCAACGTGAGTGATTAATATAAGTTACTAAATCTTTCTTCGCAATCGATGTAAAATAAATATAGCTTATTTGTTGTTACATTTACCGAAAACTGGTCCTACATTTGTTGTTCGTTATTAGTATTATTAAAGTCCCCTACGAAAGACTGTTCAGGGTCAGACGATGGGATCGAACCTGCGATCCATAGATTACCAGTCCAACGTGTTAACCACTGGACTACAGATCCGTCTGTAATTATGAAGTGAGTATATATCATCCTAATCAGGCGGTACATCATCCGTACCTTGACGTCGTTCGATCCATAAAATTACCTCCAGTATCAATGTTACCACACGCTCTGCTTGGCAACCTATTGGTAGCAATCGTAAGAGGGCCATTCAACAATCCGTTCTGCTTGGCAACCTATTGGTGGCAATCGTAAGAGGGCCATTCAACAATCCGTTCTGCTTGTCAACCTATTGGTGGCAATCATAAGAGGGCCGTTCAACAAGCCGTTCTGCTTGGCAACCTATTGGTGGCAATCATAAGAGGGCCGTTCAACAATCCGTTCTGCTTGTCAACCTATTGGTGGCAATCGTAAGAGGGCCGTTCAACAATCCGTTCTGCTTGTCAAACTATTGGTGGCAATCATAAGAGGGCCGTTCAACAATCCGTTCTGCTTGTCATCCTATTGGTGGCAATCATAAGAGGGCCGTTCAACAATCCGTTCTGCTTGGCAACCTATTGGTGGCAATCGTAAGAGGGTCGTTCAACAATCCGTTCTGCTTGTCAATCTATTGGTGGCAATCGTAAGAGGGTCGCTCAACAAGTATCTCAACTACATTGCTGCTATGGGGATGACCGAATCTAATGATGTGATAACTTGTGGTCCAACTTATTTGTTCGATCCCCCGTCTGACACTAATAAAAATAACAGTCTTTCAGATGAGACTTTAAACCGAGGTATCGTGTCGGTGCTTTACACCGTGCACGTAAAAGAATCAGAGGATACTCTGGAATGTGTTCATGTCTGTATCACTGCACTATCCTCAAACAATCTAAAATAACTATTCTCGACAGGAGGCGTCGCTCATATGGGTAACCGATAGCGACGTTAAATAAACGGAAAACACACACTCACACTTCACTTCTCTGTGCTGCTAAAATCGACCAAACTGTTTTGGTCAGATGGCGGTTTTCAAGCTGTTATTGGTGGAGGAGGATACCAGGTGCCCTTCTGGGTATTCCAGGCACGTCCGGAACCCGGATATGACCATCGACCTTTTGCAAGCCATATTCAAGGCTTCCTCATTAGAAATAAGTAGACACACCAATTGTAATTCGAACCTATAGATAGAGGTGAGGAGCAAGTTAGCGACCGTAACCACTAGGCCACACCAAGTGTGATTCGAACCTAAAGATAGAGGTGAGGAGCAAGTTAGCGACCATAACCACTAGGGCACACAAAGTGTGATTCGAACCTATAGATAGAGGTAAGGAGCAAGTTAGCGACCGTAACCACTAGGCCACACCAAGTGTGATTCGAACCTATAGATAGAGGTGAGGGGCAAGTTAGCGACCGTAACCACTAGGCCACACCAAGTGTGATTCGAACCTATAGATAGAGGTGAGGGGCAAGTTAGCGACCGTAACCACTAGGCCACACCAAGTGTGATTCGAACCTATAGATAGAGGTGAGGGGCAAGTTAGCGACCGTAACCACTAGGCCACACCAAGTGTGATTCGAACCTATAGATAGAGGTGAGGGGCAAGTTAGCGACCGTAACCACTAGGCCACACCAAGTGTGATTCGAACCTATAGATAGAGGTGAGGGGCAAGTTAGCGACCGTAACCACTAGGCCACACCCAGTGTGATTCGAACCTATAGATAGAGGTGAGGGGCAAGTTAGCGACCGTAACCACTAGGCCACACCTAGTGTGATTCGAACCTATAGATAGAGGTGAGGGGCAAGTTAGCGACCGTAACCATTAGGCCACACCAAGTGTGATTCGAACCTATAGATAGAGGTGAGGGGCAAGTTAGCGACCGTAACCACTAGGCCACACCCAGTGTGATTCGAACCTATAGATAGAGGTGAGGGGCAAGTTAGCGACCGTAACCACTAGGCCACACCCAGTGTGATTCGAACCTATAGATAGAGGTGAGGGGCAAGTTAGCGACCGTAACCACTAGGCCACACCCAGTGTGATTCGAACCTATATATAGAGGTGAGGGGTAAGTTAGCGACCGTAACTTTTAGGCCGCACCAAGTGTGATTTGAACCTATAGATAGAGGTGAGGGGTAAGTTAGCGACCGTAACCACCAGACACACCCAGTGTGATTTGAACCTATAGATAGAGGTGAGGGGCAAGTTAGCGACCGTAACCACTAGGCCGCACCTATTGTGATTCGAACCTATAGATAGAGGTGAGGGGCAAGTTAGCGACCGTAACCAATAGGCCACACAAAGTGTGATTCGAACCTATAGATAGAGGTGAGGGGCAAGTTAGCGACCGTAACCACTAGGCCACGGAGGCCCCCTCATTACGGTACTTTGTTTCATGTAGTTTTGCCCGTGTTACCACTGGAGTTTTTCATGTTGGGATTTTACCCAAATGTCATAAAACACCAGTATATAAATATACTATGTATATACAAGTGTACGTTTCTAAGGGCTAAAATGTTTAAAGTTTAAACGTTATTTATTTTATAACGATTGTGAAGATGATTCTAACAACTTATATTAATCACTCTCGTTGGCGCGAATGAAAGCGTATATGTGAAACCGAAGTAACCGGAGAAAACCCACCTGTCCGATCTGGCGACCACCGTACCATCTAACATACTTCCCGGTTCGAGGATCGAACCCGGGTTGCATTGGTGAGGAGCGAGCGGCATAACCACTGCGCTAATCGGATAGCCAATCTTAAAATAGCTACAGTGTTCATTGTTGAATAAAGTTAAAACCAACATTACACAATGCACATAAAACGATGCAACGATTAAATTATTCAGGATGAGCATGCTGCCCCGTTACCACCCTAACACACTTCCAATTTCGTTGATCCATGATTTCCCCCCAAGGTCTTCACAACAATTCAAGCTCAGTTGCACCCTTGCTAGTGACAGAGGGGTCGTGAGTTCGAGCCATGCCACCAGACCAAACACACATAATCGTAACGGTTCCAGTTGGGCTCGAACTCCGAGCAGTTCGCACCTGAAACGAACACTGCTACCACTGTGATATCACGACTTCCGAGTATGATCTTAATGTTAAGATATCCGATTAGTTTAAACACAGTTTATTTCGAAACCATTCAGCATATACAAATATACAGTTTACACAAAATTTAGATATATGAGTGAAAACGGATTAGAACCGAAAGCTAATATAACTTGTAGAGGTCTTCTCAAATAGTAATTACTTGTTATTGACATAATTATGTCAACAGTTATAAAAATGATTTATATGACGTAGCTCAGAAAATATAATACGTTATCTTGCAATCTATTACAGGATTATAATTATACAGGATACCTGATAGCATGCATATTGATCTTTTCATTACAAATATACTAGAGGACATAGAATCCGCACACTTCGGTTAAGTGTGTGTTTTACATGAAAAACAATAACTATATAAATACATAGTTTTAAACATTTTGGAATATTTTTAGTTGTTCAGTTTGTGTTTTGTAATAAAGATGTGATGGAATCCTTCGTATTTCGTTTTCATGTAATAATAATCATATAATGTAGATGTGTGTTTTCTATGTCATCTAGTGTAGAACGTATTACGTGAATTAAGAGCATACTTTATCATTGGATAATAACAATGTAATGTACGGTAGTCAGGGAAACGTGGCATGTTAGTAAATTGTGATTTATTAATTTTTCAAAAACGATAGAGTGGGAAAACAGAATTAAGAAATAGTAAAGATGCGACAAATTTCACAACCAAATAAATGCTGAAAATATCGTTGCAAATTACGAGCTTCTGTGTGAGCCATTAACAGTATATACACTAAGAGACTCGGTTTTATTTCATTTTCATTATTTTATTGCATTCGTGTGTCAACATGTCCAACGCCGTACCTGGAAGAAAAATAGTAAGAAATGTTTGTCAGAACACTGGTGCTTGAAGAGGGGTTCCGAGATAAAATGGGGGCTAGTAGTTCTGTTTCATCCGTGAATAAAAGTTCAGCAGATAAATCCGCAATACCGAAAAAACAAGTTAAGCCCAATACATTCTCGTCAGTCTACAAGAGCTCTGCGGAATATTTCGAGTTCAGCTGTGATCTGTGTAGTATCGATGGAGATCATGTCGAGGCCGAGGGATATTGCACGGTATGTAACGATTACCTATGTAGCTTGTGCTTCAGAAGTCATGCTGGGAACAAAGCATCGCTACATCACACCTTACTGGACAAAGACAATATGCCGGGAAAGTCCGTTATAACGTGTGACTCGTGTAACAGAATTGGTGATTGTGTAGATGCCAACGGATTCTGTTCCGATTGTAAAGAATATCTGTGTGCTCAGTGTATCCGAAATCATGCGATGAACAGAGCCTCTAAACACCACACTTTGCTTGACAAAGCCAGTATGCCAATAAAGAAAACTAGGCCACTTTCCACTTCCGTCGCTGCCATGAATAAAGCCGCAGAATCTGGGAACGCGGGCCAACAGTGCCACGAGGAGCTTACTTACATCCGGGATGTCAATGTTAGATCTGCGCATGACGAGAATGATTGTTTAATTATAGATATAGCAGTTGTGTCGGAGACCGAACTGGCTCTAATTGATTATTATAATAAATCGTTGAAACTCGTGGACATGAAAACTAATGTAGTTAAGGGATACATGCAATTTGAAACAACACCATTAGGACTGACAACGCTACCCAGCGACCAGCTAACTATAACATTCCACAATGAAAGCATGATACAGCTTGTATCCATAACCGGTAACGTTCTATCTGCAGTAAGAACGCTGAAAGTTAACGGTGCATGTGTAGCAGTGGATTATTGTAATGAGATACTATACGTTTCATGCTGCAACCCTGTCAAATTCCAGATATTACGTCTGACAGGTACAGTACACAAGACGATACAGCCAGACTCTAAAGTACTAAAACACTGCATTAATCCACGGCGCATTGCAGTAAGTCCGGATGAGAGTTCCATCTATATATCTGATTGGAAGACTAACAACGTGTGCTGCATGGATATGAATGGGAATATGATAGCTATGTACGAAGACGAACTGAATTGTCCGAGTGGTATCATATTTTCCCCGTCCGGCTCCCTCTACCTCTGCAACTCAAACCAGCATGTCGTGTACAAGGTGCAGAGGGATCTGAGTGAATCCACAGTACTACTGGGAACAAGTGATGGCCTGGAAAACCCACATACAATATACTTCGATGTGGGAAAACAACGTCTCTACATAAGCAGCAGAAGTGGCAAGGTCGAGTTTCGCGATTTCATAAAAGTATATCAGTTAAAATAATATCACAGGATTGTAATTGTAAGGAATTACGGTTGTAGATATGTCAATGTAATATTATGCTATAACTGACATAACACTATGTTGTAGATAGAAATATATTGCTATAGCTCTCATGAAACTATGTTGTGGATAGTAATATATTGCTATAACTGTCATGACACTATGTTGTAGATAATAATATATTGCTATAACTGTCATGGAACTATGTTGTAGAGAGTAATATATTGCTATAACTGTCATGACACTATGCTGTAGAGAGTAATATATTGCTATAACTGACATGCAACTATGTTGTAGATAGTAATATATTGCTATATCTGTCATGAAACTATGTCGTAGACTGTAATATATTGCTATAATTGTCATGTAACTATGTTGTAGAGAGTAATATATTGCTATAACTGTCATGAAATTATGTTGTAGACAGTAATATATTGCTATAACTGTCATGAAACTATGTTGTAGATAGTAGTATATGCTATAACTGTCATGCAACTATGTTGTAGATAGTAATATATTGCTATAACTGTCATGAAACTATGTTGTAGATAGTAATATTTTGCTATAACTGATATGAAACTATGTTGTAGATAGTAATATATTGCTATAACTGTCATGAAATTATGTTGTAGACAGTAATATATTGCTATAACTGTCATGAAACTATGTTGTAGATAGTAATATATTGCTATAACTGTCATGAAACTATGTTGTAGATAGTAATATATTGCTATAACTGATATGAAACTATGTTGTAGATAGTAATATATTGCTATAACTGTCATGAAACTATGTTGTAGACAGTAATATATTGCTATAACTGTCATGAAACTATGTTGTAGATAGTAATATATTGCTATATCTGTCATGAACCTATGTTGTAGAGAGTAATATATTGCTATAACTGTCATGAAACTATGTTGTAGAGAGTATTATATTGCTATAACTGTCATGAAACTATGTTGTAGACATTTTAATGTAACATTCTCCTACAACTCACATGAAACTATGTTGTAGATATTTTAATGTAACATTCTGCTATAACTGTCATGAAACTATGTTGTAGACATTTTAATGTAACATTCTGCTATGACAGTCTAGAAACTGTTGTAGACATTTTAATGTAACATTCTGCTATAACTGTCTAGAAACTATGTTGTAGACATTTTAATGTAACATTCTGCTATAACTGTCTAGAAACTATGTTGTAGACATTTTAATGTAACATTATGCTATAACTGTCTAGAAACTATGTTGTAGACATTTTAATGTAACATTCTGTAATAACTGTCTAGAAACTATGTTGTAGACATTTTAATGTAACATTCTGCTATAACTGTCTAGAAACTATGTTGTAGACATTTTAATGTAATATTCTGCTATAACTGTCTAGAAACTATGCTGTAGACATTTTAATGTAACATTCTGCTATAACTGTCTAGAAACTATGTTGTAGATATTTTAATGTAACATTCTGCTATAAATGTCTAGAAACTATGTTGTAGACATTTTAATGTAACATGCTGCTATAACTGTCTAGACACTATGTGGTAGATATTTAAATGTAGCATTCTGCTATAACTGTCTAGAAACTATGTTGTAGACATTTTAATGTAACATTCTGCTATAACTTGTCTAGTAACATTCTGCTATTACTATGTTGTAATATTTTAGATAATTTAGAACTCGGGTGTTTTTCATAATATACGTGTGTTATAGGCATATTATATATATAATAATTATAAATATATAATGTATAGCACTATAGTGTACATTTCTACAGAAATATAAATATATAGTCAGCACAAATATACGTGTTTTTGTTGTGGTTCTTTGTGGGGTATAAAGTCGCACCGCCAGCTTGGGTCATATGGCGACTCACCAGCTGGGTAATTAGTGGGGGAAATACGCCGGATGCCCCGTGCAGCTGGGTAATTAGTGGGGAAAGACGCCGGATGCCCCGTCCAGCTGTGTAATTAGTGGGGAAAGACGCCGGATGCCCCGTCCAGTTGGGTAATTAGTGGGGAAAGACGCCGGATGCCCCGTCCAGCTGGGTAATTAGTGGGGAAAGACGATGGATGCCCCGTCCAGCTGGGTAATTAGTGGGGAAAGGACGCCGGATGCCCCGCCCAGCTGGGTAATTAGTGGGGAAAGACGCCGGATGCCCCGTCCAGCTGTGTAATTAGTGGGGAAAGACGCCGGATGCCCCGTCCAGCTGTGTAATTAGTGGGGAAAGACGCCGGATGCCCCGTCCAGCTGGTAATTAGTGGGGAAAGACGCCGGATGCCCCGTCCAGCTGTGTAATTAGTGGGGAAAGACGCCGGATGCCCCGTCCAGCTGGGTAATTAGTGGGGAAAGACGCCGGATGCCCCGTCCAGCTGGGTAATTAGTGGGAAAAGACGCCGGATGCCCCGTCCAGCTGGGTAATTAGTGGGGAAAGACGCCGGATGCCCCGTCCAGCTGGGTAATTAGTGGGGAAAGACGCCGGATGCCCCGTCCAGCTGTGTAATTAGTGGGGAAAGACGCCGGATGCCCCTCCAGCTGTGTAATTAGTGGGGAAAGTCGCCGGATGCCCCGTCCAGCTGGGTAATTAGTGGGGAAAGACGCCGGATGCCCCGTCCAGCTGGGTAGTTAGTGGGGGAAGACGCCGGATGCCCCGTCCAGCTGTGTAATTAGTGGGGAAAGACGCCGGATGCCCCGTCCAGCTGGGTAATTAGTGGGGAAAGACGCCGGATGCCCCACCCAAGCAGTAATTCAAGCACGGACGGGTATCCGAGTAGAACCATCGACCTACCGCAAGTCAGATGGATAGCATACTCACATGAAATAATTCGATACCCTTAGCGGGATTCGTACCTTCATAGGTGAGGAGCAAGTGATTTGAAATAAACGACCTTAACCACTGGATCACCGACGCTGCCCCAAAACTGTATGTAAACATGAACTCGGTGAACGCTAGTTGTGAAAATAACAGTCAAATAGGTCGTACAAGTTCATTAGAATTGCATCGTTAAGACACATGTCTAATAAGATTCCATGACAAAAGTCCAGAGTTATCAGCTACTAAAATAAACACATTAATTGCTGTCTGTTTTATTTAAGTTTATTTTACGTCGCTACCGGTTTCCCATTTGAGCGAAGGGCAGTTTACCTAACAACAGTCTCAGTACACATAGGCCGCTAAGAACATCGACTCTAAGAATATTTTCCTAAATATGTCTCAGTACACGTAGGCCGCTTAGAACATCGAATCTAAGAATATTGTCCTAACTATGTCTCAGTACACATAGGCCGCTTAGAACATCGACTCTAAGAATATTGTCCTATATATTTCTCAGTACACATAGGCCGCTTAGAACATCGATTCTAAGACTATGCAATCTTAACTTTGTTTTGTTGATATCTCAGATAGTAACCTGATGACAATTGTCGTGACATATTTACCATCGCATTTAGAAAGTTATTGTATTTGGCTACATATGTCTGTCTCGCTGTGCCATGACACACAGAGTTCTACAATGTTGCCAAGCTTAGTTACTGTTACATGAGATAACGTGGCTGCATCTATCTGTCTCGCTGTATCATGATACACAGAGTTCTACAATGTTACCAAGATTAGCTACTGTTACATGAGATAACATGGCTGCATATGTCTGTCTCGCTGTGCCATGACACCCAGAGTTCTACAATGTTCACAAGCTTATCTACCGTTACATGAGATAACATGGCTGTATCTGTCTGTCTCGCTGTGCCATGACACACAGAGTGCTACAATGTTCCCAAGCTTAACTACCGTTACATGAGATAACATGGCTACATATGTCTGTCACACTGTGTCATGACACCCATAGTTCTACAATGTTCCCAAACTTAGCTACTGTTACATGAGATAACATGGCTGCATCTGTCTGTCTCGCTGTGCCATGACACACAGAGTTCTACAATGTTACCAAGATTAGCAACTGTTACATGAGATAACATGGCTGCATATGTCTGTCTCGCTGAACGATGACACATATAGTTCTACAATGTCGCTAAGCTTAGCTACTGTTACATGAGATAACATAGCTGCATCTGTCTGTCTGCACATGACACCCAGAGTTCTACAATGTTCCCAAGCTTAGTTACTGTTACATGAGATAACATGGCTGCATCTGTATGTCTGTACCATGACACACAGAGTTCTACAATGTTCCCAAGCTTAGCTACTGTTACATGAGATACCATGGCTGTTTCTGTCTGTCTTTGTCATGATACACAGAGTTTATAATGTTGCCAAGCTTAGCTACTGTTACATGAACTAACATGGAGTCAATTCTGTGAAATTATTTTGATGACAGAAATTGGTTTCAAAAGAGTGTCTATAAGTTGTGTTCCTGTCGCGGTTACCATGGTGATATATATATATACTTTTATTTCCTCCATTGCTGAAGAGCATAGCATATTTACAAATCAGTATTAATATATATGTACAAACAGTATAATATCAATGCACACATATCAGGGTTAAATGTCAGTTGAGTAATCGCAGCACATATAACCTTGTATTTAGTCAATTGACCTCGACTATGGACGAATACATAATTAGCAATATATAACAGTTATGATGTCCGAACATAACAGTGTGCACCTGTAAAACATAGAATCAGTTAGCTTTCAACTACTCGGAAAACATTCTACATATTAGCTTCAATAGCAACAAGTTCCTTGGAACAAGATTATCATCTACCTGTAATGCTAACGATAGTAATGCATTGCACTTGTCCATTGGTGATAAATGCATGAATTCTATATAATCTTTAGTACTAACAATGTCAGCTAAAATGTTCAACACTTTACACCTTATGTGATCAATTGCATGGCAATAACACATTATATGTTCAACATTGTTGACAGCCAATAGCGAGCATTTGTAACATGTACTTAAGAATTGTCCCGATACCAATTGACCCACGACTGACGCCGCTATTTTACACAGGGGAAGTAACTCATGCCTCATTCTACACGCCGACCAGAGTACATATGGGCTGTCCGATTTAATAATGTGCGGTATGGTTAATTGTGCTTGAATTCTGACGAACCGTTCTTGCTTGTTAGCTGCTGATACACTCTTCTTGAGTACACTTTTCCAAGTTAATTTTGCAGGGAAATATCCCTTGTGATATAACATTCAAGGAAATGTAACAACCTGTACTTTCCAAGCAATCTATATATATCCTGCATGAATCCCGAATACTGTCTATCATAATTAATATATCGTACTAGTCTATGTGTAAATAGTTGCTTGGCTAATAGATTGCATGGTAATCTACACAATTGACCAAAGAAAATTAGTTTTCGCAAATCAACGATTCCTTCAATGCAGTCGATGTTGAGCGTACACAATGCATAGTCAGTGTTCGTATATTTATTGAAGCCTTGTGTTAATTTCACACAGAAACGGTGAGCTGTTTCTAACCTAGATAAGTCGGGTTTGCATGTCATGTTCCATAGTTCGCATCCATATAAGGCCTTAAGTAGCACTATAGATGAGTAAATAATTTCCATCGACAATGGATTCAATGTTGATGGATGAAGCCCACTGTTCATTACACTCAGCAGGGTCCCACGTAGTTTAACAGTGGCATTATGCATCAGCTTGCTCGCCGACAGGTACTTATCGCATACTATTCCCAGATGGGTGTACTCATGTGCCTCTTCGATACACTGGTTACCAATAACCCAACGTCTTTGCCTAGAGTCATGCTTTTCACCGGCATTGAACACAATAACTGCAAATTTGTTAATGTTATACACAAACCGCCATCTGCACGAGTATCTGTAGCAGATATCAAGCATTCGATCACGGTCATCTTAACTGTTTTTGTAACCAGAGGATAATTCATGGGAAATTGTATCGCAATTTATTACATGGTATCAAACGAGATTTCGTTTGAAGAACTCGCCAATGTACGGACAGACGGATGTATAACGAACACACGTCTATAATACTTGCTCAATCGTTTATATCTGAAATGTGACCTAATCGTAAACTTGTGCTCAAAGGGAGGCTATTCTAATTCACAAATTAGGTTTCTGTTTCTAGAGTTCACTCCCCTATATATATTTTTTTAATCTTTATTCTAGTCATCGATCTTAAGTTTTCACTTCAGCAATAATCCAGGCACGGACGGGTGGGTACATGGGTATAACCACTGACCTTCCACAATCACCCCATTGAGATTCCAACCTACATTTGTGTTGTATAAAAATACCTATATATAACTCGGAATACATGACATGGAAGTTATACATATCCTACCAGATGTTGGCTGTTTTAAATATCTATATATGGTTAATACAAATTTATATGAGCTCGAGTGAGAAACAAGTTATTACAACTTATATTAATGACTATCGAGACCTGATTACTGATGTAACCCATCGCCATGATATATATAACTCGGTTAACATAGCACAGAAGATATAAATGTTAGTTGTATAAATAGTTATATATAACTCGGTATACATGACATAGAAGGTATACATGTTAGTTGTATAAATAGTTATATATAACTCGGTATACATGACATAGAAGGTATAACTGTTAGTTGTATAAATAGTTATATATAACTCGGTTAACATAGCATAGAAGGTATAAATGTTAGTTGTATAATAGTTATATATAACTCGGTATACATGACATAGAAGGTATAAATGTTAGTTGTATAAATAGATATATATATTTAACTCGGCATACACGACATAGAAGGTATAAATGTTAGTTGTATAAATAGTTATATATAACTCGGTATACATGACATAGAAGGTATAACTATACTACACGATTTGCAATTACAGTGCAGTGTTCATATATATGGAACGTTAGGCTCGTAATCTAAGGTTCGACAACCTGCTATACCTACTATACCATGCTAACATTATTAATATTATAGAATTTAAATCAAAGTATCGTGTCGGTGTTTTATATCGTAAACGTAAAATAACCAGATGAGCATCTGGAATTGCGTTATGTCTAATCATTGAACTAGCCCCAACACCAACAACGACTAATCTCTCCAGGAGACTGCGGTCATGCGGCCAGCGGGTATCGTAGCTAGCAGTTCAACACTTATCGCTGGTTCCAGACGCTGATATGATCGTGTCGTCTGCATGATCTAGACTATGGTTACTCTAACTGTTTTGACCGAGCGAAAGGTCAATGGTTCTACTCGGTGTCTTCCTCCACCAATCATATCTTGCGAGAGTCGTTGTTGTAAAGTTGTAAATGACTTAAGCTATTAGACCCAAAATAAACAAACAAATTAATCATACATAATATTAAGAAGACATACTATATAACATGTTGTGATAAATACAAATTCAACATTATTACATTTAGCGGCAACGAAGCTATTTAATATAAAAGCTATCAATTATCATTATTACAATTACCGAAAACTGTTCCTACATTTGCTGTTAACCACTGGACTACAGATCCGTCTGTAATTACATTAACATAACAGTTTGCTACATTTCAACACATTGTTACAATTTACATTAAATTAGCGCAACTCCCTTAGACACTATTTGGTGACAATTGCTTGGGACATGTCTGGTAAATATTTTAGCAGTATATAAAGGTAGTATATATCATCCTAATCAGGCGTTACATCAGCCATACCTTGGCGTCGTTCGATCAATAAAATTACGTCCTGTATCAATGTTACCATCCGTTCTGCTTTTCAACCTATTGGTGGCAATCGTGAGAGGGCCGCTCAACAATCCGTTCTGTTTGACAACCTATTGGTGGCAATCGTGAGAGGGCCGTTCAACAATCCGTTCTGTTTGACAATCTATTGGTGGCAATCGTGAGAGGGCCGTTCAACAACCGTTCTGCTTGACAACCTATTGGTGGCAATCGTGGGAGGGCCGTTCAACAATCCGTTCTGCTTGTCAACATATTAGTGGAAATCATGAGAGGGCCGTTCAACAATCCGTTCTGCTTGTCAACCTATTGGTGGCAATCGTAAGAGGGCCGTTCAACAAGTATCTCAACTACATTGCTGCTATGGGGATGACCGAATCGAATGTTGTTATAACTTGTGGTCCAACTTATTTGTTCGATCCCCCGTCTGACCATAATAAAATTAACAGTCTTTCAGATGGGACTTTAAACCAAGGTCTCGTGTCGGTGCTTTACACCGTGCACGTAAAAGTACAAAGAGACTCTGGAATGTGTTTATGTCTGTATCACTGCACTATCCTCCAACAGTCTAAAATGACCAATCTCTTCAGGAGGCGTCGCTCATATGGGTAACCGGTAGCGACGATAAAAAAACGGAAAACACACAGTCACACTTAATTACTGTGCTGCTAAAATCGAACACACTGCTTAGGTCACATGGCAGTTATCAAGCTGTTATTGGTGAGTGAGGATCCCAGGTGCCCTTCCGGGTATTCCAGCCACGTCCGGAACCCGGATATAACCATCGACCTTCTGCAAGCCACAAACAAGGCTTCCTCACTAGAAATAAGTAGACACACCTAGTGTGATTCGAACCTATAGATAGAGGTGAGGGGCAAGTTAGCGACCGTAATCACTAAGCCACACCAAGTGCGATTCGAACCTATAGATAGAGGTGAGGGGCAAGTTAGCGACCGTAACCACTAGGCCACACCAAGTGTGATTCGAACCTATAGATTGAGGTGAGGGGCAAGTTAGCGACCGTAACCACTAGGCCACACCAAGTGTGATTCGAACCTATAGATAGAGGTGAGGGGCAAGTTAGCGACCGTAACCACTAGGCCACACCAAGTGTGATTCGAACCTATAGATAGAGGTGAGGGGCAAGTTAGCGACCGTAACCACTAGGCCACACCCAGTGTGATTCGAACCTATAGATAGAGGTGAGGGGCAAGTTAGCGACCGTAACCACTAGGCCACACCAAGTGTGATTCGAACCTATAGATATAGGTGAGGGGCAAGTTAGCGACCGTAACCACTAGGCCACACCAAGTGTGATTCGAACCTATAGATAGAGGTGAGGGGCAAGTTAGCGACCGTAACCACTAGGCACACCCAGTGTAACTCGAACCTATAGATAGAGGTGAGGGGCATGTTAGCGACCGTAACCACTAGGCCACACCCAGTGTGAATCGAACCTATAGATATAGGTGAGGGGCAAGTTAGCGACCGTAACCACTAGGCCACGGAGGCCCCTTCATTACGGTACTTTGTTTCATGTGGTGTTGCCCGTGTTATCACTGGAGTTTTTCATGTTGGGATTTTACCCAAATGTCATAAAACACCAGTATATAAATATACTATGGATATACAAGTGTAAGTTTCTAAAAGCTAAAATGTTTAAAGTTTAAACATGATTTATTTTATAATGATTGCAAAGCAAGTTCTAGCAACTTATATTAATCACTCTTGTTGGCGCGGATGAAAGCGTATATGTGGTCATTCGTGTGGGAGGAAACCGAAGTAACCGGAGACAACCCACCTGTCCGATCTGGCGACCACCGTACCATCTCACATACTTCCCGGTTCGAGGATCGAACCCGGGTTGCATTGGTGAGAAGCAAGCGGCCTAACAACTGCGCTAATCGGATAGCCAATCTTAAAATAGCTACAGTGTTCATTGTTGAATAAAGTTAAAACCAACATTACACAAGGCACATAAAACGATGCAACGATTAAATTATTCAGGATGAGCTTGCTGCCCCGTTACCTCCCTAACACACTTCCAATTTCGTTGATTCATAATTTCCCCCAAGGTCTTCACAACAATTCAAGCTCAGTTGCACCCTTGCTAGTGACAGAGGGGTGGTGAGTTCGAGCCATGCCACCAGACCAACTTAAGCGTCACACTTAAATCCACATTTCCTATTCTCTCTCCCTCCTCGCGATGGATTCCACAAGGAAGGGGGTCTCGATCGCGATTAATTTCACAATTGAGCTAAAAGAAACGTACATTTGACTAAGATATTAATGTTGTATTTTATACACATTTATGTTAGCTCGATTGCGAAGCTGGGAAATATGTGAGATGGTACGGTTGTTACCAGATCGCACAGGTGGGTTCCTCCGGGTACTCCGGTTTCCTCCCAAACGAATGACCAAAACTACACTTTCATCAGCGCCAACGTGAGCGATTAATATACGATGTTACAGCTTGTTTCGCAATCGTTGTAAAATAAACGTTGAACACAGTTTGTCAGTAGATATAAACATAATTATGTCAAGAGGTATAAATATGAGTTATATGACGTAGCTGAGACAATGTAATACGTTATATTGCAATCTATATACAGGATATACGTACTTCACTTTCATGTAATAATAATCATATAATGTAGTTGTGCCTTTTCTATGTCCTCTAGTGCAGAACGTATAATATATATATTAAAATTGTTCAAACATTTCGTTCTTTACAATGACGGATTAAGCACGTTTGGGAATTACAAGGACGAAATAAGCAGGTTTAAGTAAAAAGATGAACTAGCAACATTATGATCTGGTAAAACAGAACAAGTGAATTAAGAGCATAATTTATCACTGGATAAGAACAATGTACGGTAGTCAGGGAAACGTGGCATGTTGGTAGATTGTGATTTATTAATTTTTCAAAAACGATAGAGTGGGAAAACAGAATTCAGAAATAGCAAAGATGCGAAAAGTTTCACAACCAAATAATAAATGCTGATAATAAAAATATCGCTACAAAATACGAGCTTCTGTGTGAGCCATTAACAGTATATACACTACGAGACTCGGTTTTATTTCATTTTCATTATTTTATTGCATTCGTGTGTCAACATGTCCAACGCCGTACCGGGAAGAAAAATAGTAAGAAATGTTAGTCAGACCACTGGTGCTGGAAGAGGGGTTCCGAGAGAAAAGGGGGCTAGTCATATTTCATCCGTGAATAAAAGTTCCGCAGATGAATCCGCAAGACCGAACAAGCAAGTTAAGCCCAGTACAGTCTCGTCAGTCTACAAGAGCTCTGCGGAATATTTCGAGTTCAGCTGTGATCTGTGTAGTGGCGTCGGAGATCATGTCGAGGCCGAGGGATATTGCACGGTATGTAACGATTACCTATGTAGCTTGTGCTTCAGAAGTCATGCTAGGAACAAAGCATCGCGACATCACACCTTACTGGACAAAGACAATATGCCGGGAAAGTCGGTTATATCGTGTGACTCGTGTAACACAGCAGGTGAAAATATAGAAGCCAACGGATTCTGTTCCGATTGTGAAGAATATCTGTGTGCTCAGTGTGTTCGAAATCATGCGATGAACAGAGCCTCTAAACACCACACTTTGCTGGACAAAAACAGTATGCCAACAAAGAAAACTAGGTCACTTTCCACTTCCGTCGCTGCCATGAATATAGCCGCAGAATCTGGGAACGCGGGCCAACAGTGCCACGAGGAGTATACCTACATCCGGGATGTCAATGTTAGATCTGTGCAAGACAAGAATGATTGTTTTATTACAGGTATAGCAGTAGTGTCGGAGACCGAACTGGCTCTGATTGATTGGAACAATAACTCGTTGAAACTCGTTGACATGGAAACTAATGTAATTAAAGGATACATGCAATTTCAAACAGAACCAACAGGACTGACACCGTTACCCAGCGACCAGCTAGCTATACCATTACCCAAAGAAAGCATGATACAGCTTGTATCCACAACCGGTAGCGTACTATCTGCAGTAAGAAAGCTGAAAGTTAACGGTGCATGTTTAGAAGTGGATTATCGTAATGAGAAACTATACGTTTCATTCCTCAGGCCTGTCACATTCCAGATATTACTTCTGACCGGTGCAGTACACAAAAAGATAAAACCAGACTCTAAAGTACTAAAACACTGCACGCATCCATGCTTCATTGCAGTAAGTCCGGATGAGAGTTCCATCTATATATCTGATGGGACAACTAACAACGTGTTCTGCATGGATATGAATGGGAATATGATAGCTATGTACGAAGACGAACTGAATTGTCCGTATGGTATCATATTCTCCCCTTCCGGCTCCCTCTACCTCTGCAACTCTCTCCAGCATGTCGTGTACAAGGTGCAGAGGGATCTGAGTGAAGCCACAGTACTACTGGGAACAAGTGATGGCCTGGCATTCCCAAGTGTAATATGCTTCAATGTGGCAACACAACGTTTCTACATAAGCAGCAGAAGTGACGATGACAAGTTTCGCAATTTCATAAAAGTATATCAGTTAAAATAATATCACAGGATTGTAATTGTAAAGAATTACGGTTGTAGATATTTTAATGTAATATTCTGCTATAACTGTCATGAAATTATTTTGTAGATTGTAATATATTGCTATAACTGTCATGAAGCTATGTTGTAGACAGTAATATATTGCTATAATTGTCATGAAACTATGTTGTAGACAGTAATATATTGCTATAACTGTCATGAAACTATGTTGTAGACAGTAATATATTGCTATAACTGTCAAGAAACTATGTTGTAGACAGTAATATATTGCTATAACTGTCATGAAACTATGTTGTAGATAGTAATATATTGCTATAACTGTCATGACACTATGTTGCAGATAGTAATATATTGCTATAACTGTCATGAAACTATGTTGTAGACAGTAATATATTGCTATAACTGTCATGAAACTATGCTGTAGACATTATAATGTAACATTCTCCTACACCTGTCATGACACTATGTTGTAGAGAGTAATATATTGCTATAACTGTCATGAAACTATGTTGTAGACAGTAATATATTGCTATAACTGTCATGAACCTATGTTGTAGATAGTAATATATTGCTATAACTGTCAAGAAACTATGTTGTAGATAGTAATATATTGCTATAACTGACATGAAACTATGTTGTAGAGAGTAATATATTGCTATAACTGTCATGAAACTATGTTGTAGACAGTAATATATTGCTATAACTGTCATGAAACTATGTTGTAGACAGTAATATATTGCTATAACTGTCATGAAACTATGTTGTAGACAGTAATATATTGCTATAACTGACATGAAACTATGTTGTAGAGTTGTATAGAGTAACATATTGCTATAACTGACATGAAACTATGTTGTAGAGAGTAATATATTGCTATAACTGTCATGGAACTATGTTGTAGACAGTAATATATTGCTATAACTGACATGAAACAATGTTGTAGAGAGTAATATATTGCTATAACTGACATGAAACTATGTTGTAGACAGTAATATATTGCTATAATTGTCATGAAACTATGTTGTAGACAGTAATATATTGCTATAACTGTCATGAAACTATGTTGTAGACAGTAATATATTGCTATAACTGTCAAGAAACTATGTTGTAGACAGTAATATATTGCTATAACTGTCATGAAACTATGTTGTAGATGGTAATATATTGCTATAACTGTCATGACACTATGTTGCAGATAGTAATATATTGCTATAACTGACATGAAACTATGTTGTTGACAGTAATATATTGCTATAACTGTCATGAAACTATGCTATAGACATTGTAATGTAACATTCTCCTACAACTGTCATGACACTATGTTGTAGATAGTAATATATTGCTATAACTGTCATGAAACTATGTTGTAGACAGTAATATATTGCTATAACTGTCATGAAACTATGCTATATACATTATAATGTAACTTTCTCCTACACCTGTCATGAACCTATGTTGTAGAGAGTAATATATTGCTATAACTGTCATGAAACTATGTTGTAGACAGTAATATATTGCTATAACTGTCATGAACCTATGTTGTAGATAGTAATATATTGCTATAACTGTCAAGAAACTATGTTGTAGATAGTAATATATTGCTATAACTGACATGAAACTATGTTGTAGAGAGTAATATATTGCTATAACTGTCATGAAACTATGTTGTAGACAGTAATATATTGCTATAACTGTCATGAAACTATGTTGTAGACAGTACTATATTGCTATAACTGTCATGAAACTATGTTGTAGACAGTAATATATTGCTATAACTGACATGAAACTATGTTGTAGAGTTGTAGAGAGTAACATATTACTATAACTGACATGAAACTATGTTGTAGAGAGTAATATATTGCTATAACTGTCATGGAACTATGTTGTAGACAGTAATATATTGCTATAACTGACATGAAACTATGTTGTAGAGAGTAATATATTGCTATAACTGACATGAAACTATGTTGTAGAGACTAATATATTGCTATAACTGCCATGAAACTATGTTGTAGATAGTAATATATTGCTATAACTGTCATGAAACTATGTAGTAGAGAGAAATATATTGCTATAATTGTCATGAAACTATGGTGTAGACAGCAATATATTGCTATAACTGACATGAAACTATGTTGTAGAGAGTAATATATTGCTATAACTGTCATGAAACTATGTTGTAGATAGTAATATATTGCTATCACTGTTATGAAACTATGTTGTAGATATATAGTAATATATTGCTATAACTGTCATGAAACTATGTTGTAGAGAGTAATATATTGCTATAACTGTCATGAAACTATGTTGTAGAGAGTAATATATTGCTATAACTGTCATGAAACTATGTTGTAGACAGTAATATATTGCTATAACTGACATGAAACTATGTTGTAGAGAGTAATATATTGCTATAACTGTCATGAAACTATGTTGTAGACAGTAATATATTGCTATAATTGTCATGAAACTATGTTGTAGACAGCAATATATTGCTATAACTGTCATGAAACTATGTTGTAGACAGTAATATATTGCTATAACTGTCAAGAAACTATGTTGTAGACAGTAATATATTGCTATAACTGTCATGAAACTATGTTGTAGATAGTAATATATTGCTATAACTGTCATGACACTATGTTGCAGATAGTAATATATTGCTATAACTGACATGAATCTATGTTGTAGACAGTAATATATTGCTATAACTGTCATGAAACTATGCAATAGACATTGTAATGTAACATTCTCCTACAACTGTCATGACACTATGTTGTAGATAGTAATATATTGCTATAACTGTCATGAAACTATGTTGTAGACAGTAATATATTGCTATAACTGTCATGAAACTATGCTGTAGACATTATAATGTAACATTCTCCTACACCTGTCATGACACTATGTTGTAGAGAGTAATATATTGCTATAACTGTCATGAAACTATGTTGTAGACAGTAATATATTGCTATAACTGTCATGAACCTATGTTGTAGATAGTAATATATTGCTATAACTGTCAAGAAACTATGTTGTAGATAGTAATATATTGCTATAACTGACATGAAACTATGTTGTAGATAGTAATATATTGCTATAACTGTCATGAAACTATGTTGTAGATGGTAATATATTGCTATAACTGTCATGACACTATGTTGCAGATAGTAATATATTGCTATAACTGACATGAAACTATGTTGTTGGCAGTAATATATTGCTATAACTGTCATGAAACTATGCTATAGACATTGTAATGTAACATTCTCCTACAACTGTCATGACACTATGTTGTAGATAGTAATATATTGCTATAACTGTCATGAAACTATGTTGTAGACAGTAATATATTGCTATAACTGTCATGAAACTATGCTATATACATTATAATGTAACTTTCTCCTACACCTGTCATGAAACTATGTTGTAGAGAGTAATATATTGCTATAACTGTCATGAAACTATGTTGTAGACAGTAATATATTGCTATAACTGTCATGAACCTATGTTGTAGATAGTAATATATTGCTATAACTGTCAAGAAACTATGTTGTAGATAGTAATATATTGCTATAACTGACATGAAACTATGTTGTAGAGAGTAATATATTGCTATAACTGTCATGAAACTATGTTGTAGACAGTAATATATTGCTATAACTGTCATGAAACTATGTTGTAGACAGTACTATATTGCTATAACTGTCATGAAACTATGTTGTAGACAGTAATATATTGCTATAACTGACATGAAACTATGTTGTAGAGTTGTAGAGAGTAACATATTACTATAACTGACATGAAACTATGTTGTAGAGAGTAATATATTGCTATAACTGTCATGGAACTATGTTGTAGACAGTAATATATTGCTATACCTGACATGAAACTATGGTGTAGAGAGTAATATATTGCTATAACTGACATGAAACTATGTTGTAGAGACTAATATATTGCTATAACTGCCATGAAACTATGTTGTAGATAGTAATATATTGCTATAACTGTCATGAAACTATGTAGTAGAGAGAAATATATTGCTATAATTGTCATGAAACTATGGTGTAGACAGCAATATATTGCTATAACTGACATGAAACTATGTTGTAGAGAGTAATATATTGCTATAACTGTCATGAAACTATGTTGTAGATAGTAATATATTGCTATCACTGTTATGAAACTATGTTGTAGATATATAGTAATATATTGCTATAACTGTCATGAAACTATGTTGTAGAGAGTAATATATTACTATAACTATCTAGAAACTATGTTGTAGATATTTTAATGTAACATTCTGCTATATCTGTCAAGAAACTATGTTGTAGAGAGTAATATATTACTATAACTATCTAGAAACTATGTTGTAGATATTTTAATGTAACATTCTGCTACAACTGTCATGAAACTATGGTGTAGATATGTTAATGTAATATTCTGCTATAACTGTCATGAAACTATGGTATAGATATTATAATATAACATTCTGCTACAACTGTCATGAAACTATGGTGTAGATATTTTAGTGTAACATTCTGCTACAACTGTCATGAAACTATGGTGTAGATATTTTAATGTAATATTCTGCTATAACTGTCATGAAACTATGGTGTAGATATTTTAATGTAATATTCTGCTATAACTGTCATGAAACTATGGTGTAGATATTTTAAAGTAATATTCTGCTATAACTGTCATGAAACTATGTTGTAGACATTTCAGTGTAACATTCTGCTATGACTGTCATGAAACTATGTTGTATACATTTTAATGTACCATTCTGCTATAACTATCATGAAACTATGTTGTATACATTTTAATGTAACATTCTGCTATAACTGTCATGAAACTATGGTGTAGATATTTTAATGTAATATTCTGCTATAACTGTAATGAAACTATGTTGTAGACACGTTAATGTAACATTCTGCAATAACTGTCTAGAAACTATGTTGTAGACATTTTAATGTAACATTCTGCTATAACTGTCATGAAACTATGTTGTATACATGTCAATGTAATATTCTGCTATAACTGTCATGAAACTATGTTGTATACATTTAAATGTAACATTCTGCTATAGTTGTCTAGAAACTATGTTATAATATTTTAGATAATTTAGAACTCGGGTGTTTTTCATAATATACGTGTGTTATAGGCATATTATATAATATATATATATATATATATATATATATATATATATATATAATGTAAAGCACTATAGTGTACATTTCTATAGAAATATAAATATATAGTCAGCACAAATATACGTGATTTTGTTGTGGATCTTTATGGGGTCATATGGCGACTCACCAGCTGGGTAATTAGTGGGGAAAGACGCCGAATGCCCCGTCCAGCTGGGTAATTAGTGGGGAAAGACGCCGGATGCCCCGTCCAGCTGTGTAATTAGTGGGGAAAGACGCCGGATGCCCCGTCAAGCTGGGTAATTAGTGGGGAAAGACGCCGGATGCCCCGTCCAGCTGGGTAATTAGTGGGGAAAGACGCCGGATGCCCAGTCCAGCTGGGTAATTAGTGGGGAAAGACGCCGGATGCCCCGTCCAGCTGGGTAATTAGTGGTGAAAGACGCCGGATGCCCCGTCCAGCTGGGTAATTAGTGGGGAAAGACGCCGGATGCCCCGTCCAGCTTGGTAGTTAGTGGGGAAAGACGCCGGATGCCCCGTCCAGCTGGGTAGTTAGTGGGGAAAGACACCGGATGCCCCGTCCAGCTGGGTAATTAGTGGGGAAAGACGCCGGATGCCCCGTCCAGTTGTGTAATTAGTGGGGAAAGACGCCGGATTCCCCGTCCAGCTGGGTAATTAGTGAGGAAAGACGCCGGATGCCCCGTCCAGCTGGGTAATTAGTGAGAAAGGTAGGTTAGCTTTGACACTCACAGTAAAGAAATCCTTTCTTAAAGAACTTCAGGATTCCAAATCATCCAGCGACCTGACGTTTATTGATATTATCAATTCACAGCTGACAACATTCCAGCTTAATGCATCCTCTCGTCTAGAAACTAGATTTTCACCTCTTTGTTATAAGGTGAAAGACGTGTTGAGAAAAGGTATTGGAGCACAACGACATACATTCTTAGACGAATCGGTCGCAATATCAATATATGAAAGTGAATTACACAATGTTAGAGATCTTGCACAGACTGTTTCTAAATTCTGCCACGAAAAATATGTATTCATTAAGAGGTGTTCCGAATTGCATATTTCATTGGCTAAACTAAAATCCGAAAATTCAGAGTTGCAAACTACCAATCTGTTTCTGAATATCGACCAGTCTTGTCATAAGAAAACTGTTTCGTTGTTCACTGAAAATCTGTGTGAATTAAGGTCTGATAATAAGGCATTGCGAGAAGATGTACACATTTTGAAACATGATATTGATATTTTAAAGCAGCAGATGGAATATACCAAGCAACATGACCAAAAGCTTGAATCAGAAAATGTTAATCTTCTGAAATACATGGATGAAATTGAACAGAAACATGTTAGAACCCCAAATTCAGCAGATCGAAGGTTGTTGAAATCGTTCAAAAATGATGCCGAAAGAGCAATGTGACTTAATGCCAGAACCTCTTACAACTCAGAAGGATTCCGGTGTCTCGCAATATGTAACATTTAGTGAAATGAAGTCAGTGGACAAAGACAAAATCAGAGAACTAGTGTACATACTTGACAAATTCTCCATCAGCAACACTGCATATTACGAGTTAACATTGATCGACAAAAGCCTGCCGCATAAGTATTTGATTGCACAGGAACGTGAACACTTGAATAAACTGTTTCACATTGAACGATGCCCTGGTAACGTACGTGGCGCATATGTCCGTTTAAAGCACGAACTCGAGTCATACATAGAGCGAAATAAGATCAATAACAACAAACCATTGAAAGTTAAATTTTCTGGAGATGGTGCTAAGATGAGCAGAATAACAAATTTTGTTACACTTTCGCTGTCATTTCCAGACATTAAGAACTGTATAGCAACAGACAATATAAAAACAATTGCCATCGTGAAATGCAAAGAGTCTTATGTGGATATGAAGACTTGTTCGTACCCAATCATCCATGAACTGAATGAACTTTTAGAGTCTCAGCAAATTGATGTCGGTGGTCAAATCTACCCCCTGGACATATATTTTGGTGGAGACATGAAATTTATTCAAATATTTCTTGGACTATCAGGTGCGACTAGCAACTACGCCTGTCCATGGTGTTATGTACATAAAAATGAACGCACCGATCTCAGTAAGCCTATGAACTATTTCGAATCTCGGTCTATGAAGAGAACGGCAAATAGTCTAGAAGAAAATGCTAAAAACAACCAGTTCAGTTGCAAACACCCGCCACTTGTAAAGATTGAGCCATCAAAAATCATCCCCGATGAACTTCATTTACTTTTACGAATTTCTGACATTCTTCTAAAAAATCTCATTGATGATTGTAACCAACTAGATGCTAAGCTGCAAGTATTACGCCAGAAAGCTCACCATTTAAATGACCTTGTGTTAAAGATCAATAGCTGCGGGGTTCCATTCCAGACATGGACTGATAAATCAAATAATGAGCTTCAGTGGACATCATTGATGGGTAAATCTTACAAAGTGTTACTCAGATGTTTACCAGACAGGTTGCTATTTGTGATAGCGAATGATACGCACGATGAAGTTGTGAACGTGTGGCGACGTTTTGGTGAAATACATTCACTAATAACATCAGAGAGCATTACAAATATGAAAGCAGAAGACATTTTTGATCTGACACACACATGGGGTACGAACTTTCAGAATTTATCCAAGAAAGGACGGCTTGGCTATGATAAAGTAACGCCGTACATGCATTGTTTCATTTATCACATTCCATCTTTTGTGCAGAACGTTGGCTCTTTAGCGAAATTTAGCGGTCAGGGGGTTGAAAAACTAAATGACGAGATTAAATCAACACATATGAAGAAAACAAATAAAAACAACCAAACTGTGGATGATCTAGCGACACGAAAAAGATTGGAATTTCTATCTGAGACTCACATTAATAGAAAAAAACAAACATACACTAAGAGAAACACTGATTATTGGGAAATACAGAAATATACGCGGAATTCAGAAAAACAACAAAGAATTGAAATGGAAATTAAGCATGCCGACGAGGAATACCAAATAGTAAAGCAATCACAGGAAACACCTATTGAACTCATGACCGATAATGAGTTAAAACAAAACTCAGGTCTCTCGGAATGCCTACCAATGTGAGAAAAAGGGACAAACTCCTTAGCATGCTGCGCCAAGCACAGTAAATTTACATAGTAGCAACCACTTTCCTATACAGCAGAATCTTATTTCGTCAACTTGTCAGCCTCTTCGCCAAGTTCTGGACATTTAGTGTACTGAGTCATCAGATCAAAGAATACAATTAAATGTTAAAAAGCTTTTATAAAATATGCCGTTACTCATTTCATACATGTATATAATTTTGAATAAACTATTTCTGAAATGGGGATCGGGCTGGTATGTTCCTGCACCTACTGTCCTCGATACACAGTCAAACCTGTATTAAGAGGCCAGCTAAGGGAATCACAGAAAGTGGCTGCTTAGCACAGGTGGCTGCTTAATAGATGTTAAATATAGAATAAAGTAACATGGGGAATCTGAAAACTGCCTGCTTAATGCAGGTTGGCTGCTTAATAGAGGTGACCACTAACACAGGTTTGACTGTAGATAAATTCTGTTATTCCTCCACTATAAAGAGAAGTAGCACATTTGCATAATATACAAATTTTACGTACAATTTGTGAAAAAACATTAAAATATATACAATATTTATATCTTTATTTCAGTCTCATAGATCTATGTACAATACAAGATATCAAAATATAACATATATTCACATAAACACACGTGAATTATCATTGCACAAATAGAGCATTAAATTATTAATATATACTGTGTAAGACTGGTACAATGTAATAATATGCATTACCTTGCGCATTATGAACAATCTCGTATAACCGTTACCAATACATAATACGGTTTTTATTTTTTAAGTATCACAAAAGCAGCTGCTAATTAGTTCACTCTCGATCTGATCGAGGTTGATAATTGATCTTTTACAATATTTCTTAATCGGCTAGTGCATTTGTTTTTAATTACAGTGTGTGACGTATGTATTTTAATTTATGTAATGTACATGGATGAGCGGTAAACAAAGATCAAAACTTCAATGACCCGGATCATAGAAATGTTTTCTTATCTATAATATTGTTTGTTAATACACGTCTATGTATAATAAAAATGGTAGTACAGTTTTATAATCTATTTTGTTGTTTATGCAATGAAGGTTATCCTCTTTCACGAACAATGGCATGATTATATACACTGACAACACATGATACCATTGTGTTTACGTCTGCAACAACATCCTCTATACAAGCATCTGTCTGTCACGCTGTGTCATGACACACATAGTTTTACAATGTTGCCAAGCTTAGCTACTGTTACATGAGATAACATGGCTGCATCTGTCTGTTTGTACCATGACACACAGAGTTCTACAATGATGCCAAGCAGAGCTACTGATACATGAGATAACGTGGTTGCATCTGTCTGTCTCGCTGTGCCATGACACACAGAGTTCTACAATATTCCCAAGCTTAGCTACTGTTACATGATATAATATGGCTGCATCTGTCTGTCTGTACCATGACACACAGAGTTCTACAATGATGTTAAGCAGAGCTACTGATACATGAGATAACGTGGTTGCATCTGTCTGTCTCGCTGTGCCATGACACACATAGTTCTACAATGTTCCCAAGCAGAGCTACTGTTACATGAGATAACATGGCTGCATCTGTCTCGCTGTGCCATGACACACAGAGTTCTACAATGTTCCCATGGACCTCCCCTTCACCCGTCGTGTACGTGCAACTGATTCTGGTGTAGGCGCATCTGTCCAGCTGAACTGAGATGGAACAGCGTCTTTTTTCAGGCGTCGTACAGTTGGAGTTGTACCTGCAAATATACAAGAATACAGTTAGCAAAGTTACAGGCAACGTTGTTATAACATACGGAGTGCACAAACATTATTATATGATATTGTCAGTAAATGGCCAATTAAAGACGACACGATTATGGATGCTGTATTGGAAACTTGACATTTTCCGAGAAAATGCACAAATAAATTCCTTGTGCCGGTCTAAGGATGCAAACATTTGTTGTCATTAATTTTCATTGAACTCTACATGTCTGTTAAAAGGTTTAGTTTAGCCCGTAACAAACTTCCCTGTAGAGTATTCACCCCTAACATTATGGCAGTGAGTGAAACCTAGTGTCTGTAATACAAATTCCCCATATACTATTACATGGTGTTATTCCATCACAGAGATCCTCCATCAAACCCATCATTTTTTCTTGCAGTAATAGTTTATACAAATTTATTTTTTTACTGCGAAGTTTTTACAGTATTAGATTAATCGCTCTAGCAACAAAATTCCTGATGGAATCCATCGCCATGAGGGAGAGAGGAGGCATGAGGGTTAAGTGTCTTGCCTAAGGGTGGTTCTTCCGGCGGGTCTAGAAATTACAACCTCTTGTATTCAAGGCAGACACCGTATCCCATTACACCACGGATGAACTACAGTAAGTTCAGGCAATGCATAATCCCCAGTTAATACTAATTTATTTTAGTTCAATTGCGAAACAAGTTCTTACAACATTAGTTAAATCGCTCTCGAGACCTCATTCCTGATGGAATCTATCGCCACGAGGGATAGAGAAGAGGCAATGTGGAATTTAAATGCCTTGCCTAAGGACACAATCGTAACGGCTCCAGCTGGGCACGAACTCCGGGTCTTTGCACCTGAAGCGAATGCGCTACCACGACATCCACAACTGTTTTGTTAACTTGATATATGTTCCTGGTTTTAGTCGTGGATGTAGCTTTAGGCTAATGTTATATATATCCGAAAGTATTTTGTATCTTGTACTTGAACAGACGATATGTTTAGTAACTGGTGCAAAGTCATGACTTATCTACTTAATGGTTTTCCGAAAGTCAATGGCTTGATTCCCAAACGCTACATGTCACTGGTATACATGCAGTCTTGCAAATACTCGTAACATAACCCAACATCCAGTCCAGTTCTTTGTTGACATTGGGTTACATTATTGTACATGTACCTAACAGTCATGGTTACACGGTGCTTTACAGACTGCTGTAGCACCATATTCACATATCAAAGCGGCATTGCTTTGAATAAGTTTGTATTACTACTACATGGAACCTACCAACGCAACATGCACGTGACTTATATAGTTCATACAGGCCATATATAAGTAGCACTCCTATAAACACATGGACTTGTGCTGGGGAAAAATGTTTGGCTGTGCTGGGGAAAATCTGCCTACACTGCAGACCTGTTAGTTTGAACCCTGCTGGGTTTACAGGAGGCAGTATTTCTCATCTAATATGACACATAATGTGTGAACAATGAAGTCATATTATCCCGATTAGGTAAAACGACGAGCCGTCCGAATTTTGGTGCAGCATAATTGGGGCGAACTGTAATTGGGGCGAAACTACCCTGGAACGCATTACGACTTCATCTCGGGTAATCATTACAAGACACTCCATACGATTCAATTATTACGTATATATATATTTATACCGCAAAAAAGATTTACATACCACGAACGTTAGCGTGCTATAATCTTCTTCCAGAAAATGTCTACCACACACAACACTGTGGCTACTTGGTTCCCATTTTCTGTGCTTCGCCTGACACCGTTTGATGGCCTGAATCCACTGTTCTCTTCGTGCATCTGTTGGAAACGCATGCCCTCCTCGATTACAACACTTTGGAACACAACAGCCGGTATTCGGCATGATTATTTTAACTTTAAAAGCGAGTTTATAGTTCTAGCAATGGCGATAACAATATCAATCAGCTGAATGTTGACCCGCTTTGGCTACAGCGCCACCTGGCAGCTCGATCAGGGGAAGTAATCAAGCGAGGTCCCTCATTGACTCCATGTTATTTCATGTAACAGAAGCTAAGCTTGAAAACATTATAAGCTCTATGTGGAAGCGAAAAGGAAAGATGCAGCCATGCTATCTCATGTAACAGTAGCTAAGCTTGGCAACATTGTAGAACTCTGTGTGTCATGTGCAGACAGACAGATGCAGTCATGCTATCTCATGTAGCAGTAGCTAAGCTTGGCAACATTGTAGAACTCTGGGCGTCATATGCAGAGAGACAGATGCAGCCATGTTTTCTCATGTAACAGTAGCTAAGCTTGGCAACATTGTAGAACTCTGGGCCTCATATGCAGACAGACCGATGCAGCCATGTTATCTCATGTAACAGTAGCTAAGCCTGGGAACATTGTAGAACTCTGGGTGTCATGGTACAGCGAGAAGGACAGATGCAGCCATGTTATCTCATGTAACAGTAGCTAAGCTTGACAACATTGTAGAACACTGTGTGTCATGGCACAGCGAGACAGACAGATACAGCCATGTTATCTCATGTAGCAGTAGCTAAGCTTGGCAACATTGTAGAACACTGTGTGTCATGGCCCAGCGAGAGAGACAGATGCAGCCATGTTATCTCATGTTAAAGTAGCTAAGCTTGAGAACATTGTAGAACTCTGTGTGTCATGGCACAGCTAGAAAAACAGATGCAGCCATGTTATCTCATGTAACAGTAGCTAATCATGGTAACATTGTAGTACTCTGTGTGTCATGGTAAAGCGAGACAGATGCATCCATGTTATCTCATGTAACTCTAGCTAATCTTGGTAACATTCTAGAACTCTGTGTGTCATGGTACAACGAGACAGACATATGCAGCCATGCTATCTCATGTAACAGTAGCTAAGCTTGGTAACATTGTAGAACTCTGTGTGTCATGGTACTGCGAGACAGACTTATGCAGCCATGTTATCTCATGTAACAGTAGCTAATCTTGGTAACATTTTAGAACGCTGTGTGTTATGGTACAGCTAGACAGATGCAGCCATGTTATCTCATGTAACAGTAGCTGCTAAGCTTGGAAACCTTGTAGAACTATGTGTGTCATTGCACAGCGAGAGAGACAGATGCAGCCATGTTATCTCATGTAACAGTAGCTAAGCTTTGGAACATTGTAGAACTCTGTGTGTCATTGCACAGCGAGAGAGACAGATGCAGCCATGTTATCTCATGTAACAGTACCTAAGCTTGGGAACAGTGTAGAACTCTGTGTGTCATTGCACAGAGAGAGAGATAGACAGATGCAGCATTGTTATCTCATGTTAAAGTAGCTAAGCTTGGGAACATTGTAGAATCTGGGTGTCATTGCCCAGCGAGAGAGACATATGCAGCCATGTTATCTCATGTTACAGTAGCTATGCTTGGGAAAATTGTAGAACTATGGGTGTCGTGACACAGCGTGACAGACATATGTAGCCATGTTATCTCATGTAACGGTAGTTAAGCTTGGGAACATGGTAGAACTCTGGGTGTCATGACACAGACACACATATGCAGCCATGTTATCTCATGTAACGGTAGTTAAGCTTGGGAACATTGTAGAACTATGTGTGTCATGGTACAGCGAGACAGACAGATACAGCCATGTTATCTCATGTAACAGTAACTAAGCTTGGGAACATTGTAGAACTCTGGATGTCATGGCACAGAGAGAGAGATAGACAGATGTAGCCACAGACTTTCTAAATGCGATGGTAAATATGTCACGCAAATTGTCATCAGGTTACTACATGTATCTGATATCAACAAAACAAAGTTAAGATTGCACCCAATGAATAGTCTTAGAGTCGATGTTCTAAGCGGCTTATGTGTACTGAGAAATATATAGGACAATATTCTTAGAGTCGATGTTCTAAGCGGCCTATGTGTACTGAGACATATTTAGGACAATATTCTTAGAGTCGATGTTCTAAGCGGCCTATGTGTACTGAGTCATATTTAGGACAATATTCTTAGAGTCGATGTTCTTAGCGGTCTATGTGTACTGAGACATAGTTGGGACAATATTACAGTCAACATAGAAGCCTCACGTTTGCTTTTTGCATGCTGGGTAAACAACATGCTATAACTAGTCCAAATAATTGTAACAGACGACAAACAGCCTCCGTGGTCGAGTGGTCACTGTCGCTGACTTGTATACATACCACTGTAAACTATCAGCTATAGCGACGTGTTCGAGCCCCACCCAGACAGTGTCACATTTATATGACAATGTTGGCAGTTATTTTACGGAGATAAGTACACCAAGTACTGGTTAACCGTTGGAGCTTGCCCAGGAAAGGTGTTGTTGCCCGTTGCTCAAATGGGAAACCGATAGCGATGTTAAATAAACTTAAATAAAACAGACGACAATTAATGTGTTTATTTTAGTAACTGATAACTCTGGACATTTGCCATGGAATCTCATTAGAAATGTGTCTTAACGATGCAATTCTAATGAACTTGTACGATATATCTGACTGTTATTTTCACAACTAGCGTTCACCGAGTTCATGTTTACATACAGTTTTGGGGCAGCGTCCGTGATCCAGTGGTTAAGGTCGTTTATTTCAAATCACTTGCTCCTCACCTATGAAGGTACGAATTCCGCTAAGGGTATGGAATTATTTCATGTGAGTAAGCTATCCATCTGACTTGCGGTAGGTCGATGGTTCTACCCGGATACCCGTCCGTACTTGAATTACTGCTTGGGTGGGACATCCGGCGTCTTTCCCCACTAATTACACAGCTGGACGGGGCATCCGGCGTCTTTTCCCACTAATTACCCAGCTGGACGGGGCATCCGGCGTCTTTCCCCACTAATTACCCAGCTGGACGGGGCATCCGGCGTCTTTCCCCACTAATTACACAGCTGGACGGGGCATCCGGCGTCTTTCCCCACTAATTACCCAGCTGGACGGGGCAACCGGCGTCTTTCCCCACTAATTACCCAGCTGGACGGGGCATCCGGCGTCTTTCCCCATTAATTACCCAGCTGGACGGGGCATCCGGCCTCTTTCCCCACTAATTACACAGCTGGACGGGGCATCCGGCGTCTTTCCCCACTAATTACACAGCTGGACGGGGCATCCGGCGTCTTTCCCCACTAAATAACCAACTGGACGGGGCATCTGGCGTCTTTTCCCAACTATTAGCCAGCTAGACGGGGCATCCGGCGTCTTTCCCCACTAATTACCCAGCTGGACGGGGCATCCGGCGTCTTTCCCCACTAATTACCCAGCTGGACGGGGCATCCGGCGTCTTTCCCCACTAATTACCCAGCTGGACGGGGCATCCGGCGTCTTTCCCCACTAATTACCCAGCTGGACGGGGCATCCGGCGTCTTTCCCCACTAATTACCCAGCTTGACGGGGCATCCGGCGTCTTTCCCCACTATTTACCCAGCTTAACGGGGCATCCGGCGTCTTTCCCCACTATTTACCCAGCTGGACGGGGCATCCGGCGTCTTTCCCCACTAATTACCCAGCTGGACGGGGCATCCGGCGTCTTTCCCCACTAATCACACGGCTGGACGGGACATCCGGCGTCTTTCCCCACTAATTACACAGCTTGACGGGGCATCCGGCGTCTTTCCCCACTAATTACCCAGCTGGACGGGGCATCCGGCGTCTTTCCCCACTAATTACACAGCTCGGCGGGTCATCCGGCGTCTTTCCCCACTAATCACACAGCTGGACGGGACATCCGGCGTCTTTCCCCACTAATTACACAGCTTGACGGGGCATCCGGCGTCTTTCCCCACTAATTACACAGCTGGGCGGGTCATCCGGCGTCTTTCCCCACTAATCACACAGCTGGACGGGACATCCGGCGTCTTTCCCCACTAATTACACAGCTTGACGGGGCATCCGGCGTCTTTTCCCACTAATTACACAGCTGGGCGGGGCATCCGGCGTCTTTCCCCACTAATTACACAGCTTGACGGGGCATCCGGCGTCTTTCCCCACTAATTACACAGCTGGGCGGGGCATCCGGCGTCTTTCCCCACTAATTACACAGCTGAACGTGGCAACCGGCGTCTTTCTCCACTAATTACACAGCTGGGCGGGGCATCCGGCGTCTTTCCCCACTAATTACACAGCTTGACGGGGCATCCGGCGTCTTTCCCCACTAATTACCCAGCTGGACGGGGCATCCGGCGTCTTTCCCCACTAATTACACAGCTCGGCGGGTCATCCGGCGTCTTTCCCCACTAATCACACAGCTGGACGGGACATCCGGCGTCTTTCCCCACTAATTACACAGCTTGACGGGGCATCCGGCGTCTTTCCCCACTAATTACACAGCTGGGCGGGTCATCCGGCGTCTTTCCCCACTAATCACACAGCTGGACGGGACATCCGGCGTCTTTCCCCACTAATTACACAGCTTGACGGGGCATCCGGCGTCTTTTCCCACTAATTACACAGCTGGGCGGGGCATCCGGCGTCTTTCCCCACTAATTACACAGCTTGACGGGGCATCCGGCGTCTTTCCCCACTAATTACACAGCTGGCGGGGCATCCGGCGTCTTTCCCCACTAATTACACAGCTGAACGTGGCAACCGGCGTCTTTCTCCACTAATTACACAGCTGGGCGGGGCATCCGGCGTCTTTCCCCACTAATTACACAGCTGGGCGGGGCATCCGGCGTCATTCCCCACTAATTACACAGCTTGACGGGGCATCCGGCGTCTTTCCCCACTAATTACACAGCTGGGCGGGGCATCTGGCGTCTTTCCCCACTAATTACCCAGCTGGGCGGGGTATCCGGCGTCTTTCCCCACTAATTACACAGCTGGGCGGGGCATCTGGCGTCTTTCCCCACTAATTACACAGCTGGGCGGGGCATCTGGCGTCTTTCCCCACTAATTACACAGCTGGGCGGGGCATCTGGCGTCTTTCACCACTAATTACACAGCTGGGCGGGGCATTCGACGTCTTTCCCCACTAATTACACAGCTGGGCGGGGCATCTGGCGTATTTCCCCACTAATTACCCAGCTGGACGGGGCATCCGGCGTCTTTCCCCACTAATTACACAGCTGGGCGGGTCATCCGGCGTCTTTCCCCACTAATCACACAGCTGGACGGGACATCCGGCGTCTTTCCCCACTAATTACACAGCTTGACGGGGCATCCGGCGTCTTTCCCCACTAATTACCCAGCTGGACGGGGCATCCGGCGTCTTTCCCCACTAATTACCGAGCTGGACGGGGCATCCGGTGTCTTTCCCCACTAATTACACAGCTGGACGGGGCATCCGGCGTCTTTCCCCACTAATTACCCAGCTGGACGGGGCATCCGGCGTCTTTCCCCACTAATTACCCAGCTGGACGGGGCATCCGGCGTCTTTCCCCACTAATTACCCAGCTGGACGGGGCATCCGGCGTCTTTCCCCACTAATTACCCAGCTGGACGGGGCATCCGGCGTCTTTCCCCACTAATTACCCAGCTGGACGGGGCATCCGGCGTCTTTCCCCACTAATTACCCAGCTGGACGGGGCATCTGGCGTCTTTTCCCACTAATTACCCAGCTGGACGGGGCATCCGGCGTCTTTCCCCACTAATTACCCAGCTGGACGGGGCATCCGGCATCTTTCCCCACTAATTACCCAGCTGGACAGGGCATCCGGCGTCTTTCCCCACTAATTACCCAGCTGGACGGGGCATCCGGCGTCTTTCCCCACTAATTACCCAGCTGGACGGGGCATCCGGCGTCTTTCCCCACTAATTACACAGCTGGACGGGGCATCCGGCGTCTTTCCCCACTAATTACCCAGCTTGACGGGGCATCCGGCGTCTTCCCCACTATTTACCCAGCTTAACGGGGCATCCGGCGTCTTTCCCCACTATTTACCCAGCTGTACGGGGCATCCGGCGTCTTTCCCCACTAATTACACAGCTTGACGGGGCATCCGGCGTCTTTCCCCACTAATTACCCAGCTGGACGGGGCATCCGGCGTCTTTCACCACTAATTACACAGCTAGGCGGGTCATCCGGCGTCTTTCCCCACTAATCACACAGCTGGACGGGACATCCGGCGTCTTTCCCCACTAATTACACAGCTTGACGGGGCATCCGGCGTCTTTCCCCACTAATTACACAGCTGGGCGGGGCATCCGGCGTCTTTCCCCACTAATTACACAGCTTGACGGGGCATCCGGCGTCTTACCCCACTAATTACACAGCTGGGCGCGGCATCCGCCGTCTTTCCCCACTAATTACACAGCTGAACGGGGCAACCGGCGTCTTTCTCCACTAATTACACAGCTGGGCGGGGCATCCAGCGTCTTTCCCCATTAATTACACAGCTGGGCGTGGCATCCGGCGTCTTTCCCCACTAATTACACAGCTTGACGGGGCATCCGGCGTCTTTCCCCACTAATTACACAGCTGGGCGGGGCATCTGGCGTCTTTCATCTGTCGTGTATTCCATCTATCGTGTATTCCATCAGTCATGTATTCCATCAGTCTTGTATTCCATCAGTCGTGTATTCCATCAGTCGTGTATTCCATATGTCGTGCATTCCACCAGTCGTGTATTCCATATGTCGTGTATTCCATCAGTCGTGTATTCCATCAGTCGTGTATTCCATCAGTCATGTATTCCATCATTCGTGTATTCCATCAGTCCATCTGTCGTGTATTACATCAGTCGTGTATTCCATCAGTCGTGTATTCCATCAGTCGTGTATTCCATCAATCGTGTATTCCATCAGTCGTGTATTACATCAGTCGTTTATTACATCAGTCCAGCAGTCGTGTATTCCATCTGTCGTGTATTCCATCGTGTATTCCATCTGTCGTGTATTCCATCAGTCGTGTATTCCATCAGTTATGTATTCCATCAGTCATGTATTCCACCAGTCGTGTATTCCATCAGTCGTGTATTCCATATGTCGTGTATTCCATCAGTCGTGTATTCCACCAGTCGTGTATTCCATCAGTCGTGTATTCCATCTGTCGTGTATTCCATCAGTCATGTATTCCATCAGTCTTGTATTCCATCAGTCGTGTATTCCATCAGTCGTGTATTCCATATGTCGTGCATTCCACCAGTCGTGTATTCCATCAGTCGTGTATTCCATCAGTCATGTATTCCATCATTCGTGTATTCCATCAGTCCATCTGTCGTGTATTACATCAGTCGTGTATTCCATCAGTCGTGTATTCCATCAGTCGTGTATTCCATCAATCGTGTATTCCATCAGTCGTGTATTACATCAGTCGTTTATTACATCAGTCCAGCAGTCGTGTATTCCATCTGTCGTGTATTCCATCGTGTATTCCATCTGTCGTGTATTCCATCAGTCGTGTATTCCATCAGTTATGTATTCCATCAGTCATGTATTCCACCAGTCGTGTATTCCATCAGTCGTGTATTCCATATGTCGTGTATTCCATCAGTCGTGTATTCCACCAGTCGTGTATTCCATTAGTCATGTATTCCATCAGTCATGTATTCCATCAGTCGCGTATTCCATCAGTCGTGTATTCCATCAGTCGTGTATTACATCTGTCCTGTATTCCATCTGTCGTGTATTCCATCAGTCGTGTATTCCATCTGTCCTGTATAACATCTGTCCTGTATTCCATCAGTCGTGTAATACATCTGTCCTGTATTCCACCAGTCGTGTATTACATCTGTCCTGTATTCCATCAGTCGTGTATTACATCTGTCCTGTATTCCATCAGTCGTGTACTACATCTGTCCTGTATTCCATCAGTCGTGTATTACATCTGTTCTGTATTCCACCAGTCGTGTATTACATCTGTCCTGTATTACATCTGTCCTGTATTCCATCAGTCGTGTATTCCACCAGTCGTGTATTCCATCAGTCCATCGGTCGTGTATTCCATCAGTCGTGTATTCCATCAGTCCATCTGTCGTGTATTACATCAGTCGTTTATTCCATCAGTCCAGCAGTCGTGTATTCCATCAGTCGTGTATTCCATCTGTCGTGTATTCCATCTGTCGTGTATTCCACCAGTCGTGTATTCCATCTCTCGTGTATTCCACCAGTCGTGTATTCCATCAGTCCATCAGTCGTGTATTCCACCAGTCGTGTATTCCTTCAGTCCATCAGTCGTGTATTCCATCTCTCGTGTATTCCACCAGTCGTGTATTCCATCTGTCATGTGTTCCACCAGTCATGTATTCCACCAGTCGTGTATTCCATCTGTCGTGTATTCCATCAGTCATGTATTCCATCAGTCTTGTATTCCATCAGTCGTGTATTCCATCAGTCGTGTATTCCATCTGACGTGTATTCCATCAGTCGTGTATTCCATCCGTCGTGTATTCCTTCATTCGTGTATTCCAACAGTCGTGTATTCCACCAATAGTGTATTCCAACAGTCGTGTATTGCATCTGTCGTGTATTCCATCTGTCGTGTATTCCATCAGTCGTGTATTCCATCAGTCTTGTATTCCATCAGTCGTGTATTCCATCAGTCGTGTATTCCATCTGACGTGTATTCCATTAGTCGTGTATTCCATCTGTCGTGTATTCCTTAAGTCGTGTAGTCCATCAGTCGTGTATTCCACCAGTAGTGTATTCCAACAGTCGTGTATTGCATCTGTCGTGTATTCCATCTCTCGTGTATTCCATCAGTCATGTATTCCATCAGTCTTGTATTCCATCAGTCGTGTATTCCATCAGTCGTGTATTCCATATGTCGTGCATTCCACCAGTCGTGTATTCCATATGTCGTGTATTCCATCTGTCGTGTATTCCATCAGTTGTGTATTCCATCAGTCATGTATTCCATCATTCGTGTATTCCATCAGTCCATCTGTCGTGTATTACATCAGTCGTGTATTCCATCAGTCGTGTATTCCATCAGTCGTGTATTCCATCAATCGTGTATTCCATCAGTCGTGTATTACATCAGTCGTTTATTACATCAGTCCAGCAGTCGTGTATTCCATCTGTCGTGTATTCCATCGTGTATTCCATCTGTCGTGTACTCCATCAGTCGTGTATTCCATCAGTCATGTATTCCATCAGTCATGTATTCCACCAGTCGTGTATTCCATCAGTTGTGTATTCCATATGTCGTGTATTCCATCAGTCGTGTATTCCACCAGTCGTGTATTCCATCAGTCATGTATTCCATCAGTCATGTATTCCATCAGTCGCGTATTCCATCAGTCGTGTATTCCATCAGTCGTGTATTACATCTGTCCTGTAATCCATCTGTCGTGTATTCCATCAGTCGTGTATTCCATCTGTCCTGTATAACATCTGTCCTGTATTCCATCAGTCGTGTATTACATCTGTCCTGTATTCCACCAGTCGTGTATTACATCTGTCCTGTATTCCATCAGTCGAGTATTACATCTGTCCTGTATTCCATCAGTCGTGTATTACATCTGTCCTGTATTCCATCAGTCGTGTATTACATCTGTTCTGTATTCCACCAGTCGTGTATTACATCTGTCCTGTATTACATCTGTCCTGTATTCCATCAGTCGTGTATTCCACCAGTCGTCTATTCCATCAGTCGTGTATTCCACCAGTAGTGTATTCCAACAGTCGTGTATTGCATCTGTCGTGTATTCCATCTGTCGTGTATTCCATCAGTCATGTATTCCATCAGTCTTGTATTCCATCAGTCGTGTATTCCATCAGTCGTGTATTCCATATGTCGTGCATTCCACCAGTCGTGTATTCCATATGTCGTGTATTCCATCAGTCGTGTATTCCATCAGTCGTGTATTCCATCAGTCATGTATTCCATCATTCGTGTATTCCATCAGTCCATCTGTCGTGTATTACATCAGTCGTGTATTCCATCAGTCGTGTATTCCATCAGTCGTGTATTCCATCAATCGTGTATTCCATCAGTCGTGTATTACATCAGTCGTTTATTACATCAGTCCAGCAGTCGTGTATTCCATCTGTCGTGTATTCCATCGTGTATTCCATCTGTCGTGTATTCCATCAGTCGTGTATTCCATCAGTCATGTATTCCATCAGTCATGTATTCCACCAGTCGTGTATTCCATCAGTCGTGTATTCCATATGTCGTGGATTCCATCAGTCGTGTATTCCACCAGTCGTTTATTCCATCAGTCATGTATTCCATCAGTCATGTATTCCATCAGTCGCGTATTCCATCAGTCGTGTATTCCATCAGTCGTGTATTACATCTGTCCTGTATTCCATCTGTCGTGTATTCCATCAGTCGTGTATTCCATCTGTCCTGTATAACATCTGTCCTGTATTCCATCAGTCGTGTATTACATCTGTCCTGTATTCCACCAGTCGTGTATTACATCTGTCCTGTATTCCATCAGTCGTGTATTACATCTGTCCTGTATTCCATCAGTCGTGTATTACATCTGTCCTGTATTCCATCAGTCGTGTATTACATCTGTTCTGTATTCCACCAGTCGTGTATTACATCTGTCCTGTATTACATCTGTCCTGTATTCCATCAGTCGTGTATTCCACCAGTCGTGTATTCCATCAGTCCATCGGTCGTGTATTCCATCAGTCGTGTATTCCATCAGTCCATCTGTCGTGTATTACATCAGTCGTTTATTCCATCTGTCGTGTATTCCATCTGTCGTGTATTCCACCAGTCGTGTATTCCATCTCTCGTGTATTCCACCAGTCGTGTATTCCATCAGTCCATCAGTCGTGTATTCCATCTCTCGTGTATTCCACCAGTCGTGTATTCCATCTGTCATGTGTTCCACCAGTCATGTATTCCACCAGTCGTGTATTCCATCAGTCGTGTATTCCATCTGACGTGTATTCCATCAGTGGTGTATTCCATCTGTCGTGTATTCCATCATTCGTTTATTCCATCTGTCGTTTATTCCATCTGTCGTGTATTCCATCAGTCATGTATTCCATCAGTCCTGTATTACATCTGTCCTGTATTCCATCAGTCGTGTATTCCATCAGTCGTGTATTCCATCAGTCCATCGGTCGTGTATTCCATCAGTCGTGTATTCCATCAGTCCATCTGTCGTGTATTACATCAGTCGTTTATTCCATCTGTCGTGTATTCCATCTGTCGTGTATTCCACCAGTCGTGTATTCCATCTCTCGTGTATTCCACCAGTCGTGTATTCCATCAGTCCATCAGTCGTGTATTCCATCTCTCGTGTATTCCACCAGTCGTGTATTCCATCTGTCATGTGTTCCACCAGTCATGTATTCCACCAGTCGTGTATTCCATCAGTCGTGTATTCCATCTGACGTGTATTCCATCAGTGGTGTATTCCATCTGTCGTGTATTCCATCATTCGTTTATTCCATCTGTCGTTTATTCCATCTGTCGTGTATTCCATCAGTCATGTATTCCATCAGTCTTGTATTCCATCAGTCGTGTATTCCATCAATCGTGTATTCCATCAGTCGTGTATTACATCAGTCGTTTATTACATCAGTCCAGCAGTCGTGTATTCCATCTGTCGTGTATTCCATCGTGTATTCCATCTGTCGTGTATTCCATCAGTCGTGTATTCCATCAGTTATGTATTCCATCAGTCATGTATTCCACCAGTCGTGTATTCCATCAGTCGTGTATTCCATATGTCGTGTATTCCATCAGTCGTGTATTCCACCAGTCGTGTATTCCATCAGTCATGTATTCCATCAGTCATGTATTCCATCAGTCGCGTATTCCATCAGTCGTGTATTCCATCAGTCGTGTATTACATCTGTCCTGTATTCCATCTGTCGTGTATTCCATCAGTCGTGTATTCCATCTGTCCTGTATAACATCTGTCCTGTATTCCATCAGTCGTGTATTACATCTGTCCTGTATTCCACCAGTCGTGTATTACATCTGTCCTGTATTCCATCAGTCGTGTATTACATCTGTCCTGTATTCCATCAGTCGTGTACTACATCTGTCCTGTATTCCATCAGTCGTGTATTACATCTGTTCTGTATTCCACCAGTCGTGTATTACATCTGTCCTGTATTACATCTGTCCTGTATTCCATCAGTCGTGTATTCCACCAGTCGTGTATTCCATCAGTCCATCGGTCGTGTATTCCATCAGTCGTGTATTCCATCAGTCCATCTGTCGTGTATTACATCAGTCGTTTATTCCATCAGTCCAGCAGTCGTGTATTCCATCAGTCGTGTATTCCATCTGTCGTGTATTCCATCTGTCGTGTATTCCACCAGTCGTGTATTCCATCTCTCGTGTATTCCACCAGTCGTGTATTCCATCAGTCGTGTATTCCATCTCTCGTGTATTCCACCAGTCGTGTATTCCATCTGTCATGTGTTCCACCAGTCATGTATTCCACCAGTCGTGTATTCCATCAGTCGTGTATTCCATCTGACGTGTATTCCATCAGTGGTGTATTCCATCTGTCGTGTATTCCATCATTCGTTTATTCCATCTGTCGTTTATTCCATCTGTCGTGTATTCCATCAGTCATGTATTCCATCAGTCTTGTATTCCATCAGTCGTGTATTCCATCAGTCGTGTATTCCATCTGACGTGTATTCCATCAGTCGTGTATTCCATCCGTCGTGTATTCCTTCATTCGTGTATTCCATCAGTCGTGTATTCCACCAGTAGTGTATTCCAACAGTCGTGTATTGCATCTGTCGTGTATTCCATCTGTCGTGTATTCCATCAGTCGTGTATTCCATCTGTCGTGTATTCCACCAGTCGTGTATTCCATCTGTCATGTATTCCATATGTCGTGTATTCCATCAGTCGAGTATTCCATCTGACGTGTATTCCATCAGTGGTGTATTCCATCTGTCGTGTATTCCATCATTCGTTTATTCCATCTGACGTTTATTCCACCTGTCGTGTATTCCATCAGTCATGTATTCCATCAGTCTTGTATTCCATCGGTCGTGTATTCCATCAGTCGTGTATTCCATCTGACGTGTATTCCATCAGTCGTGTATTCCATCCGTCGTGTATTCCTTCATTCGTGTATTCCATCAGTCGTGTATTCCACCAGTAGTGTATTCCAACAGTCGTGTATTGCATCTGTCGTGTATTCCATCTGTCGTGTATTCCATCAGTCATGTATTCCATCAGTCTTGTTTTCCATCAGTCGTGTATTCCATTAGTCGTGTATTCCATCAGTCTTGTATTCCATCAGTCGTGTATTCCATCAGTCGTGTATTCCATCTGACGTGTATTCCATCAGTCGTGTATTCCATCTGTCGTGTATTCCTTAAGTCGTGTAGTCCATCAGTCGTGTATTCCACCAGTAGTGTATTCCAACAGTCGTGTATTGCATCTGTCGTGTATTCCATCTGTCGTGTATTCCATCAGTCATGTATTCCATCAGTCTTGTATTCCATCAGTCGTGTATTCCATCAGTCGTGTATTCCATATGTCGTGCATTCCACCAGTCGTGTATTCCATATGTCGTGTATTCCATCAGTCGTGTATTCCATCAGTCGTGTATTCCATCAGTCATGTATTCCATCATTCGTGTATTCCATCAGTCCATCTGTCGTGTATTACATCAGTCGTGTATTCCATCAGTCGTGTATTCCATCAGTCGTGTATTCCATCAATCGTGTATTCCATCAGTCGTGTATTACATCAGTCGTTTATTACATCAGTCCAGCAGTCGTGTATTCCATCTGTCGTGTATTCCATCGTGTATTCCATCTGTCGTGTACTCCATCAGTCGTGTATTCCATCAGTCATGTATTCCATCAGTCATGTATTCCACCAGTCGTGTATTCCATCAGTCGTGTATTCCATATGTCGTGTATTCCATCAGTCGTGTATTCCACCAGTCGTGTATTCCATCAGTCATGTATTCCATCAGTCATGTATTCCATCAGTCACGTATTCCATCAGTCGTGTATTCCATCAGTCGTGTATTACCTCTGTCCTGTATTCCATCTGTCGTGTATTCCATCAGTCGTGTATTCCATCTGTCCTGTATAACATCTGTCCTGTATTCCATCAGTCGTGTATTACATCTGTCCTGTATTCCACCAGTCGTGTATTACATCTGTCCTTTATTCCATCAGTCGTGTATTACATCTGTCCTGTATTCCATCAGTCGTGTATTACATCTGTCCTGTATTCCATCAGTCGTGTATTACATCTGTTCTGTATTCCACCAGTCGTGTATTACATCTGTCCTGTATTACATCTGTCCTGTATTCCATCAGTCGAGTAGTCCACCAGTCGTGTATTCCATCAGTCGTGTATTCCACCAGTAGTGTATTCCAACAGTCGTGTATTGCATCTGTCGTGTATTCCATCTGTCGTGTATTCCATCAGTCATGTATTCCATCAGTCTTGTATTCCATCAGTCGTGTATTCCATCAGTCGTGTATTCCATATGTCGTGCATTCCACCAGTCGTGTATTCCATATGTCGTGTATTCCATCAGTCGTGTATTCCATCAGTCGTGTATTCCATCAGTCATGTATTCCATCATTCGTGTATTCCATCAGTCCATCTGTCGTGTATTACATCAGTCGTGTATTCCATCAGTCGTGTATTCCATCAGTCGTGTATTCCATCAATCGTGTATTCCATCAGTCGTGTATTACATCAGTCGTTTATTACATCAGTCCAGCAGTCGTGTATTCCATCTGTCGTGTATTCCATCGTGTATTCGATATGTCGTGTATTCCATCAGTCGTGTATTCCATCAGTCATGTATTCCATCAGTCATGTATTCCACCAGTCGTGTATTCCATCAGTCGTGTATTCCATATGTCGTGTATTCCATCAGTCGTGTATTCCACCAGTCGTGTATTCCATCAGTCATGTATTCCATCAGTCATGTATTCCATCAGTCGCGTATTCCATCAGTCGTGTATTCCATCAGTCGTGTATTACATCTGTCCTGTATTCCATCTGTCGTGTATTCCATCAGTCGTGTATTCCATCTGTCCTGTATAACATCTGTCCTGTATTCCATCAGTCGTGTATTACATCTGTCCTGTATTCCACCAGTCGTGTATTACATCTGTCCTGTATTCCATCAGTCGTGTATTACATCTGTCCTGTATTCCATCAGTCGTGTATTACATCTGTCCTGTATTCCATCAGTCGTGTATTACATCTGTTCTGTATTCCACCAGTCGTGTATTACATCTGTCCTGTATTACATCTGTCCTGTATTCCATCATTCGTGTATTCCACCAGTCGTGTATTCCATCAGTCCATCGGTCGTGTATTCCATCAGTCGTATATTCCATCGGTCCATCTGTCGTGTATTACATCAGTCGTTTATTCCATCAGTCCAACAGTCGTGTATTCCATCAGTCGTGTATTCCATCTGTCGTGTATTCCATCTGTCGTGTATTCCACCAGTCGTGTAATCCATCTCTCGTGTATTCCACCAGTCGTGTATTCCATCAGTCCATCAGTCGTGTATTCCATCTCTCGTGTATTCCACCAGTCGTGTATTCCATCTGTCATGTGTTCCACCAGTCATGTATTCCACCATTCGTGTATTCCATCAGTCGTGTATTCCATCTGACGTGTATTCCATCAGTGGTGTATTCCATCTGTCGTGTATTCCATCATTCGTTAATTCCATCTGTCGTTTATTCCATCTGTCGTGTATTCCATCAGTCATGTATTCCATCAGTCTTGTATTCCATCAGTCGTGTATTCCATCAGTCGTGTATTCCATCTGACGTGTATTCCATCAGTCGTGTATTCCATCCGTCGTGTATTCCTTCATTCGTGTATTCCATCAGTCGTGTATTCCACCAATAGTGTATTCCAACAGTCGTGTATTGCATCTGTTGTGTATTCCATCTGTCGTGTATTCCATCAGTCGTGTATTCCATCTCTCGTGTATTCCACCAGTCGTGTATTCCATCTGTCATGTGTTCCACCAGTCATGTATTCCACCAGTCGTGTATTCCATCAGTCGTGTATTCCATCTGACGTGTATTCCATCAGTGTAAACATACTCAAAGTTTAAACTTTATTTATTTTGCAACGATTGCGAAGCAAGTTCTAACAACTTATATTAATCACTCTCGTTGGCGTGGATGAAAGCGTATATGCGGTCATTCGTTTGGGAGGAAACCGAAGTACCCCGGAGAAAACCCACCTGTCCGATATGGCGACCACCGTACCATCTCACATACTTCCCGGTCCGAGGATCGAACCCGGATTGCATTTGTGAGAAGCGAGCGGCCTGATCTCAGCGCTAATCGGATAGCCAATCTTAAAATAGCTACAGTGTTCATTGTTGAATAAAGTTAAAACCAACATTACACAACGCACATAAAACGATGCAACGATTAAATTATTCAGGATGAGCATGCTACACCGTTACCTCCCTAGCACACTTCCAATTTCGTTGATCCATGATTTCCCCAGGTCTTCACAACAATTCAAGCTCAGTTGCACCCTTGCTAGTGGCAGAGGGGTCGTGAGTTCGTGCCATGCCACCAGACCAAACACCATGGTGTTCTTAAGCATCACACTTATTCCTCATTTCCTCTTCTCTCTCCCTCCTGGCGATGGATTCCACCAGGAAGGGGGTCTTGATCGCGATTAATTTCACAATTGAGCTTAAAGAAACATGCATTTAACTAAGATATTAATGTTGTATTTTATACACATTTATGATAGCTCGATTGCGAAGCAAGTTCTTACAACTCTCGAGATCTTGTTCCTGATGTAATCACTCTTCACGAGGAAGAGAGAAGCATGTGGTATTTAAATGCCTTGCATACTGGCATACTCGTAACGGTTCCAGTTGGGCTCGAACTCCGGGTAGTTCGCACCTGATGCGAACGCTGCTACCACTGCGATATCACGACTTAATGTTAAGATATCCGATTAGTTTAAACACAGTTAATTTCAAACCATACAACATATACAAATATACAGTTTACACACAATTTAGATATATGAGTGAAAAGGGATTAGAACCGAAAGCTGTTATAACTTGTAGAGGTCTTCTCCAATAGCAATTACTTGTTATTGACATAATTATGTCAACAGTTATAAACATGATTTATATGACGTAGCTGAGAAAATATAATACGTTATCTTGCAATCTATAATTATACAGGACATCTGATAGCATGCATATTGATCTTTTCATTACAAATATACTAGAGGACATAGAATCCGCACACCTCAGATAAGTGTGTGTTTTACATGAAAAACAATAACTATATAAGTATATAGTTTTAAACATTTTGGAATATTTTGGAATATTTTTAGTTGTTCAGTTGATGGAATCCTTCGTATTTCGTTTTCATGTAATAATACTCATATAATGTAGGTGTGCGTTTTCTATGTCCTCTCGTGTAGAACGTATAATATATATATTAAATTTTTTCAAACATATCGTCCTTTACAATGACGGATTAAGCACACGTGGACATGGAAACTAATGTAGTTAAAGGATACATGCAATTTCAAACAAAACCATTTGGACTGATACCGTTACCCAGCGACGAGCTAGCTATAACACTCCTCTATGAAAGCATGATACAGCTTGTATCCACAACCGGTAGTGTTCTATCTGCAGTAAGAACGCTGAAAGTTAACGCTGCATGTGTAGCCGTGGATTATTGTAATGAGAAACTATACGTTTCATGCGGCAACCCTGTCAAATTCCAGATAATACGTACAGGTACAGTACAGTACACAAGATGATACAACCAGACTCTAAAGTACTAGAACACTGCATTGATCCATGGTTCATTGCAGTATGTCCGGATGAGAGTTCCATCTATATATCTGATTGGCAGACGAACAACGTGTTCTGCATGGATATGAATGGGAATATGATAGCTAGGTACGAGGACGAACTAAATTGTCCGTATGGTATCATATTCTCCCCTTCCGGCTCACTCTACCTCTGCAGCTCTAACCCACATGTCGTGTACAAGGTGCAGAGGGATCTTAATGAATCCACAGTAATACTGGGAACAGGTGATGGCCTGAAATGCCCAGGTGCAATATCCTTCAATGTGGGAAAACAACGTCTCTACATAAGCAGCTTAAGTGGCAAGGCCGAGTTTCACAATTTCATAAAAGTATATCAGTTAAAATAATATCACAGGATTGTAATTGTAAGGAATAACGGTTGTAGAAATTTTAATGTAATATATTGCTATAACTGTCATGAAACTATGTTATAGACAGTAATATATTGCTATAACTGTCATGAAACTATATTGTAGATAGTAATATATTGCTATAACTGACATGAAACTATGTTATAGAGAGTAATATATTGCTATAACTGTCATGGAACTATGTTGTAGAGAGTAATATATTGCTATAACTGACATGAAACTATGTTATAGAGAGTAATATATTGCTATAACTGTCATGGAACTATGTTGTAGAGAGTAATATATTGCTATAACTGACATGAAACTATGTTGTAGATAGTAACATATTGCCATAATTGTCAGGAAACTATGTTGTAGATAGTAATATATTGCTATAACTGACATGAAACTATGTTATAGAGAGTAATATATTGCTATAACTGTCATGGAACTATGTTGTAGAGAGTAATATATTGCTATTACTGACATTAAACTATGTTGTAGATAGTAACATATTGCTATAACTGACATGAAACTATGTTGTATATAGTAATGTATTGCTATAATTGTCATGAAGCTATGCTGTAGATAGTAATATATTGCTATAACTGTCATGCAAACTATGTTGTAGATAGTAATATATTGCTAAACCTGTCCTGAAACTATGTTGTAGACAGTAATATATTGCTATATCTGTCATGAAACTATGTTGTAGAGAGTAATATATTGCAATAGCTGTCATGAAACTATGTTGTTGTCAGTAATATATTGCTATAACTGACATGAAACTATGTTGTAGATAGTAATATATTGCTATAATTGTCATGAAACTATGTTGTAGATAGTAATATATTGATAAAACTGACATGAAACTATGCTGTAGACAGTAATATATTGCTATAACTGTCATGAAGCTATGTTGTAGATAGTAATATAAACAATTGTTATTGCTATTACTGTCATGAATCTATGTTGTAGACAGTACTTTATTGCTATAACTGACATGAAACTATATTGTAGATATGTTAATGTAATATATTGCGATAACTGACATGAAACTATGTTGTAGATATTTTAATTGAATAGATTGCTATAACTGTCATGAAACTATGTTGTACACAGTAATATATTGCTATAACTGTCATGGAGCTATGTTGTAGATAGTAATATATTGCGATAACTGACATGAAACTATGTTGTTGATATTTTAATGTAATATATTGCTATAACTGTCATGAAACTATGTTGTAGATAGTAATATATTGCTATAACTGACATGAAACTATGTTGTAGATATTTTAATGTAATAGATTGCTATAACTGTCATGATACTATGTTGTAGATAGTAATATATTGCTATTACTGTCATGAAACTATGTTGTAGACATTTTAATGTAACATTCTGCTATAATCGTCATGAAACTATGTTGTAGACATTTAAATGTAACATTCCGCTATAACTGTCTAGAAACTATGTTGTAGACATATAAATGTAACATTCTGCTATAACTGTCTAGAAACTATGTTGTAGACATATAAATGTAACATTCTGCTATAACTGTCATGAAACTATGTTGTAGACATTTTAATATAACATTCTGCTATGACTGTCTAGAAACTATGTTTTAGACATTTTAATGTAACATTCTGCTTTAGATGTCTAGTAACATTCTGCTATTACTATGTTGTAATATTTTAGATAATTTAGAACTCGGGTGATTTTCATAATATACATGTGTTATAGCCATATTATATATTTAATAATTATAATATATAATGTATAGCACTATAGTGTACATTTCTACAGAAATATAAATATATAGTCAGCACAAATATACGTGTTTTTGTTGTGGTTCTTTGTGGGGTATAAAGTCGCACCGCAAGCTTGGGTCATATTGCAACTCACCAGCTGGGTAATTAGTGGGGAAAGACGCCGGATGCCCCGTCCAGCTGGGTAATTAGTGGGGAAAGACGCCGGATGCCCCGTCCAGCTGTGTAATTAGTGGGGAAAGACGCCGGATGCCCCGTCCAGCTGGGTAATTAGTGGGGAAAGACGCCGGTTGTCCCGTCAAACTGTGTAATTAGGGGGGACAGACGCCGGATGCCCCGTCCAGCTGGGTAATTAGTGGGGAAAGACGCCGGTTGTCCCGTCAAACTGTGTAATTAGGGGGGACAGACGCCGGATGCCCCGTCCAGCTGGGTAATTAGTGGGGAAAGACGCCGGATGCCCCGTCCAGCTGGGTAATTAGTGGGGAAAGACGCCGGATGCCCCGTCCAGCTGGGTAATTAGTGGGGAAAGACGCCGGATGCCCCGTCCAGCTGGGTATTTAGTACGGAAAGACGCCGGATGCCTCGTCCAGCTGTGTAAGTAGTGGGGAAAGACGTCGGATGCCCCGTCCAGCTGGGTAATTAGTGGGGAAAGACGCCGGATGCCCCGTCCAGCTGGGTAATTAGTGGGGAAAGACTCCGGATGTCCCGTCCAGCTGGGTAGTTAGTGGGGAAAGACGCCGGATGCCCCGTCCAGCTGGGTAATTAGTGGGGAAAGACGCCGAATGCCCTGTCCAGCTGGGTAATTAGTGGAGAAAGACGATGGATGCCCCGTCCAGCTGGGTAATTAGTGGGGAAAGACTCCGGATGTCCCGTCCAGCTGGGTAGTTAGTGGGGAAAGACGCCGGATGCCCCGTCCAAGCAGTAATTCAAGCACGGACGGGTATCCGGGTAGAACCATCGACCTACCGCAAGTCAGATGGATAGCTTACTCACATGAAATAATTCCATACCCTTAGCGGGATTCGTACTTTCATAGGTGAGGAGCAAGTGATTTGAAATAAACGACCTTAACCACTGGATCACGGACGCTGCCCCAAAACTGTATGTAAACATGAACTCGGTGAATACTAGTTGTGAAAATAACAGTCAAATATATCGTACAAGTTCATTAGACAAATGTCCAGAGTTATCAGCTACTAAAATAAACACATTAATTGTCGTCTGTTTTATTTAAGTTTATTTAACGTGGCTACCGGTTTCCCATTTGAGCGACGGGCAAGAACACCTTTCCTGGGCAAGCTCCAGTACTTGGTGCACCAACCTCCGTAAGAAACTGCCAACATTGTCATATAAATGTGACACTGTCTGAGCGGGGCTCGAACCCGTCACTATAGCTGATAGGTTACAGTGGTATGTATACAAGTCTGCGACCGTAACCACCAGACCACGGAGGCTGTTTGTCGTCTGTTACAATTATTTGGACTAGTTATAGCATTTAGTTTACCCAGCATGCAAAACACAAACGTGAGGCTTCTATGTTGACTGTAATAGTGTCATAACTATGTCTCAGTACACATAGACCGCTAAGAACATCGACTCTAAGACTATTCATTGGGTGCAATCTTAACTTTGTTTTGTTGATATCAGATAGTAACCTGATGACAATTTGCGTGACATATTTACCATCGCATTTAGAAAGTTATTGTGTTTGGCTACATATGTCTGTCTCGCTGTGCCATGACACACATAGTTCTACAATGTTCCCAAGCTTAGTTACTGTTACATGAGATAACATGGCTGCATCTGTCTGTCTCGCTGTACCATGACACCCAGAGTTCTACAATGTTCCCAAGCTTAGTTACTGTTACATAAGATAGCATGGCGGCATCTGTCTGTCTCATTATGCCATGACACACAGAGTTCTACAATGTTCACAAGCTTAGTTACTGTTACATGAGATAGCATGGCTGCTTATGTCTGTCTCATTGTGCAATGACACACATAGTTCTACAATGTTCCCAAGCTTAGTTACTGTTACATGAGATAACACGGCTGCATCTGTCTGTCTCATTGTGCCATGACACACAGAGTTCTACAATGTTCCCAAGCTTAGCTACTGTTACATGAGATAGCATGGCGGCTTATGTCTGTCTCATTGTGCCATGACACACATAGTTCTACAATATTTCCAAGCTTAGTTACTGTTACATGAGATAACACGGCTGCATCTGTCTGTCTCATTGTGTCATGACACACAGAGTTCTACAATGTTCCCAAGCTTAGTTACTGTTACATGAGATAGCATGGCGGCTTATGTCTGTCTCATTGTGCCATGACACACATAGTTCTACAATGTTCCCAAGCTTAGTTACTGCTACATGAGATAACATGGCTGCATCTGTCTGTCTCGCTGTGTCATGACCCATAGTTCTACAATGTTCCCAAGCGTAGCTACTGTAACATGAGATAACATGGCTGCATCTGTCCTTCTCGCTGTGCAATGATACACAGAGTTTATAATGTTGCCAAGCTTAGCTACTGTTACATGAACTAACATGGAGTCAATTCTGTGAACTTATTTTGATTACAGACATTGGTTTCAAAAGAGTGTCTTATAAGTTGTGTTCTTGTCGCGGTTACCATGGCGATGATTCACAGTCATTTTAACTGTTTTTGTACCCAGAGGATAATTCATGGGAAATTGTATCGAAATGTATTACACGGCATTAAGAGAGATTTCGTTTGAAGAACTCGCCAATGTACGGACGGACGGATGTATGACGAACACACGTTTATAATAATTGCTCAATAGTTTATATCTGAAGCGAGACCTAATCGTAAACGTGTGCTTAATGGGAGGCTACTCTAATTCACAAATTAGGTTTCTGCTTCTAGAGTTCCCTCCCCTATATATATTTTTTTTAAATCTTTATTCTAGTCATCGATCTTAAGTTTTCACTTCAGCAATAGTCCAGGCACAGACGGGCGCGTACATGGGTAGAACCACTGATCTTCCACAATCACACTGAGTAGAAATAATTCAACAACCCCAGTGAGATTCCAACCTTCATTTGTGTTGTATAAAAATACCTATATATAACTCGGAATACATGACATGGAAGATATACATATCCTACCAGATGTTGGCTGTATAAATACCTATATATGGTTTATACAAATTTATATTAGCTCGAGAGAGAAACAAGTTATTACAACTTATATTAATGACTATCGAGACCTGCTTACTGATGTAACCCTTCGCCATGATATATATAACTCGGTTAACATAGCATAGAAGGTATAAATGTCAGTTGTATGAATAGTTATATATAACTCGGTATACATGACATAGAAGGTATAAATGTTAGTTGTATAAATAGTTATATATAACTCGGTATACATGACATAGAAGGTATATATATACTACACGATTTGTGTTCATATATATGGAACATTAGGCTCGTAATCTAAGGTTCGACAACCTGCTATACCTACTATACCATGCTAATATTATTAATATTATAGAATTTAAATCAAAGTATCGTGTCGGTGTTTTATATCGTAAATGTAAAATAACCAGATGAGCATCTGGAATTGCGTTATGTCTAATCATTGAACGAGCCCCAACACCAACAACGACTAATCTCTCCAGGAGACTGCGGTCATGCTGCCAGCGGGTATCGTAGTTAGCTGTTCAACACGTATCGCTGGTTCCAGACGCTGATATGATAGTGTCGTCTGCATGATTTAGACTATGGTTACTCTAGCCGGAAGTCAATGTGTGAATAAGTCCAGTGAAATGTTTTGACCGAGCGAAAGGTCAATAGTTCTACTCGGTGTCTTCCTCCACCAATCATATCTGGCGAGAGTCGTCACATGACTTAAGCTATTAGACCCAAAATAAACAAACAAATTAATCATAGATAATATTTAGAAGACATGCTATATAACATGTTGTGATAAATATAAATTCAATATTATTATATTTAGCAGCAGCGAAGCTATTTAATATAAAAGCTATCAATTATCATTATTACGTTTACCGAAAACTGTTCCTACATTTGTTATTTGTTATTACATGTACCGAAAACTGTTCCTACATTTCTTGTTTGTTATTACATTTACCGAAAACTGTTCCTACATTTCTTGTTTGTTATTACATTTACCGAAAACTGTTCCTACATTTCTTGTTTGTTATTACATTTACCGAAAACTATTCTTACATTTGTTGTTTGTTATTACATTTACCGAAACTGGTCCTACAGTTGTTGTTTGTTAATACATTTACCGAAAACTGGTCCTATAGTTGTTGTTTGTTAATACAATTACCGAAAACTGGTCCTACAGTTGTTGTTTGTTATTACATTTACCGAAAACTGGTCCTACATTTGTTGTTTGTTATTACATTTACCGACAACTGTGCCTACATTTCTTGTTTGTTATTACATTTACCGAAAACTGTTCCTACATGTGTTGTTCGTTATTACGTTTAAAGTCCCCTACGAAATACTGTTTAGGGTCAGACGGGGGGATCGAACCTGCGGTCCCTAGATTACCAGTCCAGCATGTTAACCATACATATCCGTCTGTTATTACATTAACATAAACAGTTTGCTATATGTGAACACATTGTTACAATTTACATTAAATTAGCGCTACTCCCTTAGACACTATTTGATGATAATTGCTTGGGAAATGGATGGTAAATATTTGATCAGTATATGAAGTGAGTTTATATCATCCTAATCAGGCGTTACATCATCCGTACCGTGACGTCGTTCGATCCATAACATTACGTCCTGTATCAATGTTACCATCCGTTCTGCTTGTCAACCTATTGGTGGAAATCGTGAGAGGGTTGTTCAACAATCCGTTCTGCTTGTCAACCTATTGGTGGCAATCGTGAGAGGGCCGTTCAACAATCCGTTCTGCTTGTCAACCTATTGGTGGCAGTCGTGAGATGGCCGTTCAACAATCCGTTCTGCTTGTCAACCTATTGGTGGCAATCGTGAGAGGGCCGTTCAACAATCCGTTCTGCTTGTCAACCTATTGGTGGCAATCGTGAGAGGGCCGTTCAACAATCCGTTCTGCTTGACAACCTATTGGTGGCAATCGTGAGAGGGCCGTTCAACAATCTATTCTGCTTGTCAACATATTGGTGGAAATCGTGAGAGGGCCGTTCAACAATCCGTTCTGCTTGTCAACATATTGGTGGAAATCGTGAGAGGGCCGTTCAACAATCCGTTCTGCTTGTCAACCTATTGGTGGCAATCGTAAGAGGGCCGTTCAACAAGTATCTCAACTACATTGCTGCTATGGGGATGACCGAATCTAATGTTGTTATAACTTGTGGTCCAACTTATTTGTTCGATCCCCCGTCTGACCATAATAAAATTAACAGTCTTTCAGATGGGACTTTAAACCGAGGTATCGTGTCGGTGCTTTACACCGTGCACGTAAAAGAACAGAGGGACTCTGGAATGTGTTTATGTCTGTATCATTGCACTATCCTCCAACAATCTAAAATGACTAATCTCTTCAGGAGGCGTCGCTCATATGGGTAACCGGTAGCGACGATAAATAGGAACGGAAAAGATACACTCACACTTAATTACTTGTGCTGCTAAAATCGACCAAACTGTTTAGGTCACATGGCGGTTATCAAGCTGTTATTGGTGGAGGAGGATACTAGGTGCCCTTCCGGGTAGTCCAGGTACGTCCGGACCCCGGGTATAACCATCGACCTGCTGCAAGCCATATACAAGGCTTCCTCATTAGAAATAAGTAGACACACCAAGTGTGATTCGAACCTATAGATAGAGGTGAGGGTAAGTTAGCGACCTTAATCACTAGGCCACACCTAGTGTGATTCGAACCTATAGATAGAGGTGAGGGGCAAGTTAGCGACCGTAACCACTAGGCCACACCAAGTGTGATTCGAACCTATAGATAGAGGTGAGGGGCAAGTTAGCGACCGTAACCACTAGGCCACACCTGGTGTGATTCGAACCTATAGATATAGGTGAGGGGCAAGTTAGCGACCGTAACTACTAGGCCACACCTAGTGTGATTCGAACTTATAGATAGAGGTGAGGGACAAGTTAGCGACCGTAACCACTAGGCCGCACCTAGTGTGATTTGAACCTATAGATAGAGGTGAGGGTAAGTTAGCGACCTTAACCACTAGGCCACACCTAGTGTGATTCGAACCTATAGATAGAGGTGAGGGGCAAGTTAGCGACCGTAACCACTAGGCCACACCAAGTGTGATTCGAACCTATAGATAGAGGTGAGGGGCAAGTTAGCGACCGTAACCACTAGGCCACACCAAGTGTGATTCGAACCTATAGATAGAGGTGAGGGGCAAGTGAGCGACCGTATCCACTAGGCCACACCAAGTGTGATTCGAACCTATAGATAGAGGTGAGGGGCAAGTTAGCGACTGTAACCACTAGGCCATACCTAATGGGATTTGAACATATAGATAGAGGTGAAGGGTAAGTTAGCAACCGTAACCACTAGGCCACACCAAGTGTGATTCGAACCTATAGATAGAGGTGAGGGGTAAGTTAGCTACCGTAACCATTAGGGCACACCTAGTGGGATTTGAACCTATAGATATAGGTGAGGGGCAAGTTGGCAACCGTAACCATTAGGGCACACCTAGTGGGATTTGAACCTATAGATAGAGGTGAGGGACAGGTTAGCAACCGTAACCACTAGGCCACACCAAGTGTGATTCGAACCTATAGATAGAGGTGAGGGGCAAGTGAGCGACCGTATCCACTAGGCCACACCAAGTGTGATTCGAACCTATAGATAGAGGTGAGGGGCAAGTTAGCGACTGTAACCACTAGGCCATACCTAATGGGATTTGAACATATAGATAGAGGTGAAGGGTAAGTTAGCAACCGTAACCACTAGGCCACACCAAGTGTGATTCGAACCTATAGATAGAGGTGAGGGGTAAGTTAGCTACCGTAACCATTAGGGCACACCTAGTGGGATTTGAACCTATAGATATAGGTGAGGGGCAAGTTGGCAACCGTAACCATTAGGGCACACCTAGTGGGATTTGAACCTATAGATAGAGGTGAGGGACAGGTTAGCAACCGTAACCACTAGGCCACACCAAGTGTGATTCGAACCTATAGATAGAGGTGAGGGGCAAGTTAGCGCCGTAACCACTAGGCCACAACAAATATGATTCGAACCTATAGATAGAGGTGAGAGGCAAGTTAGCGACCGTAACCACTAGGCCACGGAGGCCCCTTCATTACGGTCCTTTGCTTAATGTAGTGTTGCCCGTGTTACCACTGGAGTTTTTCATGTTGGGATTTTACCCCAATGTCATAAAACACCAGTATATAAATATACTGTGGATATACAAGTGTACGTTTCTAAGAGCTAAAATGTTTAAAGTTTAAACTTTATTTATTTTGCAACAATTGCAAAGCAAGTTCTAACAACTTATATTAATCACTCTCGTTGGCGTGGATGAAAGCGTATTTGCAGTCATTCGTGTGGGAGGAAACCGAAGTACCCCGGAGAAAACCCACCTGTCCGATCTGGCGACCACCGAACCATCTCACATACTTCCCGGTCCGAGGATCGAACCCGGATTGCATTTGTGAGAAGCGAGCGGCCTGACCACAGCGCTAATCGGATAGCCAATCTTAAAATAGCAAGAGTTTTCATTGTTGAATAAAGTTAAAACCAACATTACACAACGCACATAAAACGATGCAACGATGAAATTATTCAGGATGAGCATACTGCCCCGTTACCTCCCTAGCACACTTCCAATTTCGTTGATCCATGATTTCCCCCAGGTCTTCACAACAATGCAAGCTCAGTTGCCCCCTTGCTAGTGGCAGAGTGGTCGTGAGTTCGTGCCATGTCACCAGACCACACACCATGGTGTTCTTAAGCATCACACTTAATCCTCATTTCCTCTTCTCTCTCCCTCCTGGCGATGGATTCCACCAGGAAGGGGGTCTCGATTGCGATTAATTTCACAATTGAGCTTAAAGAAACGTGCATTTATCTAAGATATTAATGTTGTATGTTATGCACATTTATGTTAGCTCGATTGCGAAGCAAGTTCTTACAACTCTCGAGATCTCATTCCGGATGTAATTCATCGTCACGAGGAAGAGAGAAGCATGTGGTATTTAAATGCCTTGCATACGGGCATAATCGTAAGGGTTCCAGTTGGGCGCGAACTCCGGGTAGTTCGCACCTGACGCGAACGCTGCTACCACTGCGATATCACGACTTCCGAGTATGATCTTAATGTTAAGATATCCGATTAGTTTAAACACAGTTTATTTCAAACCATACAGCATATACAAATATACAGTTTACACACCATTTAGATATATGAGTGAAAAAGGATTAGAACCGAAAGCTGTTATAACTTGTAGAGGTCTTCTCCAATAGCAATTACTTGTTATTGACATAATTATGTCAACAGTTATAAATATGATTTATATGACGTAGCTCAGAAAATATAATACGTTATCTTGCAATCTATAATTATACAGGATACCTGATAGCATGCATATTGATCTTTTCATTTCAAATATACTAGAGGACATAGAATCCGCACACCTCAGATAAGTGTGTGTTTTACACGAAAAACAATAACTATATAAATACATAGTTTTAAACATTTTGGAATATTTTTAGTTGTTCAGATTGTGTTTTGTAATAAAGATGTGATGGAATCCTTCGTATTTCGTTTTCATGTAATAATAATCATATAATGTAGATGTGCGTTTTCTATGTCCTCTAGTGTAGAACGTATAATATATATATTAAAATTGTTCAAACATTTCGTTCTTTACAATGACGGATTAAGCACGTTTGGGAATTACAAGGACGAAATAATCAGGTTTAAGTAAAAAGATGAACTAGCAACATTGTGGTGTGGTAAAACAGAACAAGTGAATTAAGAGCATATTTTATCATTGTATAAGAACAGTGTAATGTACGGTAGTCAGGGAAACGTGGCATGTTAGTTGATTGTGATTTATTAATTTTTCAAATACGATAGAGTGGGAAAACAGAATTAAGAAATACTAAAGATGCGACAAATTTCACAACCAAATAAATGCTGAAAATATCGTTACAAAATACGAGCTTCTGTGTGAGCCATTAACAGTAACACTAAGAGACTCAGTTTTATTTCATTTTCATTATTTTATTGCATTCGTGTCGCAACATGTCCAACGCCGTACCTGGAAGAAAAATAGTAAGAAATGTTAGTCAGACCACTGGTGCTTGAAGAGGGGTTCCGAGATAAAATGGGGGCTAGTAGTTCTGTTTCATTCTTGATTAAAAGTTCGGCAGATGAATCCGCAAGACCGAAAAAGCAAGTTAAGCCCAGTACAGTCTCGTCAGTCTACAAGAGCTCTGCGGAATATTTCGAGTTCAGCTGTGATCTGTGTAGTATCGATGGAGATCATGTCGAGGCCGAGGGGTATTGCACGGAATGTAACGATTACCTATGTAGCTCGTGCTTCACAAGTCATGCTAGGAACAAAGCATCGCTACATCACACCTTACTGGACAAAGACAATATGCCGGGAAAGTCCATTATAACGTGTGACTCGTGTAACAGAGTTGGTGACAGTGTAGATGGCAACGGATTCTGTTCCGATTGTGAAGAATATCTGTGTGCTCAGTGTATACGAAATCATGCGATGAACAGAGCATCTAAACACCACACTTTGCTTGACAAAGCCAGTATGCCAATAAAGAAAACTAGGCCACGTTCCACGTCCGTCGCTACCATGAATAAAGCCGCAGATCTGGGAACGCGGGCCAACAGTGCCACGAGGAGCTTACTTACATCCGGGATGTCAATGTTAGATATGCGCATGACGAGAATGATTGTTTAATTATATATATAGCAGTTGTGTCGGAGACCGAACTGGCTGTAATTGATTATGATAATAAATCGTTGAAACTCGTGGACATGAAAACCAATGTAGTTAAGGGATACATGCAATTTCAAGCAACACCATTAGGACTGACAACGTTACCCAGCGACCAGCTAACTATAACATTCCCCACTGAAAGCATGATACAGCTTGTATCCACAACCGGTAACGTTCTATCTGCAGTAAGAACGCTGAAAGTTAACGGTGCATGTGTAGCAGTGGATTATTGTAATGAGAAACTATACGTTTCATGCTGCAACCCTGTCAAAGTCCAGATATTACGTCTGACCGGTACAGTACACAAGACGATACAGCCAGACTCTAAAGTACTAAAACACTGCATTAATCCACGGCGCATTGCAGTAAGTCCGGATGAGAGTTCCATCTATATATCTGATTGGCAGACGAACAACGTGTTCTGCATGGATATGAATGGGAATATGATAGCTAGATACGAGCATGAACTGAAATATCCGAATAGTATCATATTCTCCCCGTCAGGCTCCCTCTACCTCTGCAACTCTCGCCAGCATGTCGTGTACAAGGTGCAGAGGGATCTGAGTGAATCCACAGTACTACTGGGAACACGTGATGGCCTGGAATGCCCAGGTGCAATATGCTTCGATGTGGGAAAACAACGTCTCTTCATAAGCAGCATAAGTGGCAAGGTCGAGTTTCGCAATTTCATAAAAGTATATCAGTTAAAATAATATCACAGGATTGTAATTGTAAGGAATTACGGTTGTAGATATTTTATTGTAATATTATGCTATAACTGTCATGAAACTATGTTGTAGATAGTAATATTCTGCTATAACTGTCATGAAACTATGTTGTAGACATTTAAATGTAACATTCTGCTATAACTGTCTAGTAACATTCTGCTATTACTATGTTGTAATATTTTAGATAATTTAGAACTCGGGTGTTTTTCATAATATACGTGTGTTATTGGCATATTATAAATATAATAATTATAAATATATAATGCATAGCACTATAATGTACATTTCTACAGAAATATAAATATATAGTCAGCACAAACATACGTGTTTTGTTGTGGTTCTTTGTGGGATATAAAGTCGCACCGCCAGCTTGGGTCATATGGCGACTCACCAGCTAGGTAATTAGTGGGGAACGACGCCGGATGCCCCGTCTAGCTGGGTAATTAGTGGGGAAAGACGCCGGATGCCCCGCCCAGCTGGGTAATTAGTGGAGAACGACGCCTGTTGCCCCGTCCAGCTGGGTAATTAGTGGAGAAAGACGCCGGATGCCCCGCCCAGCTGGGTAATTAGTGGGGAAAGACGCCGAATGCTCCGCCCAGCTATGTAATTAGTGGGGAAAGACGCCGGATGCCCCGTCCAGCTGTGTAATTAGTGGGGACAGACGCTGGATCTCCCGTCCAGCTGGGTAATTAGTGGGGAAAGACGCCGGATGCCCCGTCCAGCTGTGTAATTAGTGGGGAAAGACGCCGGATGCCCCGTCCAGCTGGGTACTTAGTGGTGAAAGACGCCGCATGCCCCGCCCAAGTAGTAATTCAAGCTTACTCACATGAAATAATTCGATACCCTTAGCGGGATTCGTACCTTCATATGTGAGGAGCAAGTGATTTGAAATAAACGACCTTAACCACTGGATCACGGACGCTGCCCCATAACTGTATGTAAGCATGAACTCGGTGAACGCTAGTTGTGAAAATAAGAGTCAATTATATCATACAAGTTCATTAGAATTGCATCGATAAGACACATTTCTAATGCGATTCCATGACAAATGTCCAGAGTTAACAGCTACTAAAATAAACACATTAATTGTCGTCTGTTTTATTTAAGTTTATTTAACGTGAATACCGGTTTCCCATTTGAACGACGGGCAACAACACCTTTCCAGGGCAGGCTACAACGGTTAACCAGTACTTGGTGCACTACCCCCCGTAAAATAACAGCCACCATTATCATATAAATGAGACACTGTCTGAGCGGGGCTCGAACACGTCACTATAGCTGATAGGTTACAGTGGTATGTATACAAGTCAGCGACCGCAACCACTCGACCACGGAGGCTGTTTGTCGTCTGTTACAATTATTTGGACTAGTTATAGCATTTAGTTTACCCAGTATGCAAAGAGCAAACGTGAGGCTTCTATGTTGACTGTAATATTGTCCTACCTATTTCTCAGTACACATAGACCGCTAAGAAAATCGACTCTAAGAATATTGTCCTTACTATGTCTTAGTACACATAGACCGCTAAGAACATCGACTCTAAGAATATTGTCCTAACTATGTCTCAGTACACATAGACCGCTAAGAACATCGACTCTAAGAATAGTGTCCTACCTATGTCTTAGTACGCATAGGCCGCTTAGAACATCGATTCTAAGAATATTGTCCTAAATATGTCTCAGTACACATAGGCCGCTTAGAACATCGACTCTAAGACTATTGTCCTAAATATGTCTCAGTACACATAGGCCGCTTAGAACATCGACTCTAAGAATACTGTCCTATATATTTCTCAGTACACATAGGCCGCTTAGAACATCGACTCCCAAGACTATTCATTGGGTGCAATCTTAACTTTGTTTTGTTGATATCAGAGAGTAACGTGATGACAATTTTCGTGACATATTTACCACCGCATTTAGAAAGTTATTGTGTTGGCTACATATATCTGTCTCGCTGTGCCATGACACACAGAGTTCTTCAATTTCCCAAGCTTAGTTACTGTTACATGATATAACATGGCTGCATCCGTATGTCTTGCTGTGCCATGCCACACAGTTTTCTACACGGTTACCAAGCTTAGTTACTGTTACATGAGATAACATGGCTGCATCTGTCTGTCTCGCTGTGGCATGAAACACAGAGTTCTATAATGTTCCCAAGCTTAGTTACTGTTACATGAGAAAACATGGCTGCATATGTCTGTCTCGCTGTGCCATGCTACACAGTTTTCTACACGGTTACCAAGCTTAGTTAATGTTACATGCGATAACATGGCAGCATCTGTGTGTCTCGCTGTGGCATGACACACAGAGTTCTACAATGTTCCCAAGCTTAGTTACTGTTACATGAGATAACATGGCTGCATATGTCTGTCTCCCTGTGCCATGACACACAGAGTTATACAATGTTCCCAAGCTTAGTTACTGTTACATGAGATAACATGGCTGTATCTGTCCTTCTCGCTGTGCAATGATACACTGAGTTTATATTGTTGCCAACCTTAGCTACTGTTACATGAGATAACATGGCTGTATCTGTCTGTCTGTGTCATAACACACAGAGTTCTACAATGTTCCCAAGCTTAGCTAATGTTACATGAGATAACATGGTTGCATCTGTCTGTCTCGCTGTGCCATGACACACATAGGTCTACAATGTTCCCAAGCTTAGCTACTGTTACATGAGATAACATGGCTGCATCTGTCTGTCTCGCTGTGCCATGACACACATAGTTCTACAAGGTTTCCAAGCTTAGTTATTGTTACATGAGATAACATGGCTGTATCTGTCTGTCTCGCTGTGCCATGACACACATAGTTCTACAATGTTCCCAAGCTTAGCTACTGTTACATGAGATAACATGGCTGCATCTGTCTGTCTCGCTGTGCCATGACACACATAGTTCTACAAGGTTTCCAAGCTTTGTTATTGTTACATGAGATAACATGGCTGTATCTGTCTGTCTCGCTGTGCCATGACACACATAGATTATAATGTTGCCAAGCTTAGCTACTGTTACATGAGATAACATGGCTCATCTGTCTGTCTCGGTGTGCCATGATACACATAGTTTATAATGTTGCCAAGCTTAGCTACTGATACATGAGATAGCATGGCTGCATCTGTTTGTCTCGCTGTGCCATGCCACACAGAGTTCTACACTGTTGCCAAGCTTAGTTACTGTTACATGAGATAACATGGCTGCATCTGTCTGTCTCACTGTGGCATGACACACAGAGTTCTACAATGTTCCCAAGCTTAGTTACTGTTACATGAGATAACATGGCTGCATATGTATGTCTCGCTGTGCCATGACACACATAGTTCTACAATGTTCCCAAGCTTAGTTACTGTTACATGAGATAACATGGCTGTATCTGTCCTTCTCGCTGTGCAATGATACACATAGTTTATAATGTTGCCAACCTTAGCTACTGTTACATGAGATAACATGGCTGTATCTGTCTGTCTGTGTCATAACACCCAGAGTTCTACAATGTTCCCAAGCTTAGCTAATGTTACACGAGATAACATGGCTGCATCTGTCTGTCTCGCTGTGCAATGACCCCCATAGTTCTACAATGTTGCCAAGCTTAGCTACTGCTACATGAGATAACATGGCTGCATCTGTCCTTCTTGCTGTGCAATGATACACAGTGTTTATAATGTTGCCAAGCTTAGCTACTGTTACATGAGATAACATGGCTGCATCTGTCTGTCTCGGTGTGCCATGATACACATAGTTTATAATGTTGCCAAGCTTAGCTACTGATACATGAGATAGCATGGCTGCATCTGTCCTTCTTGCTGTGCAATGATACACAGTGTTTATAATGTTGCCAAGTTTAGCTACTGTTACATGAACTAACATGGAGTCAATTATGTGTAATTATTTTAATGACAGACATTGGTTTCAAAAGAGTGTCTATAAGTTGTGTTCCTGTCGCGGTTACCATGGCGATGAGTCACGGTCATTTTAACTGTGTTTGTAACCAGAGGATAATTCATGGGAAATTGTATTGACATTTATTATGCGGCATCAAGAGAGATTACGTTTGAAGAACTCGCCAATGTACGGACGGACGGATGTATGACGAACAATCGTCTATAATAATTGCTCAATCGTCTATATCTGAAGCGAGACCTAATCGTAAAGTGTGCTCAAAGGGAGGCTATTCTAATTCACTAATTAGGTTTCTGCTTCTAGAGTTCACTCCCCTATATATATTTTTAAATCTTTATTCTAGTCATCGATCTTAAGTTTTCACTTCAGCAATAGTCCAGGCACGGACGGGCGGGTACATGGGTAGAACCAGTGACCTTCCCCTATCACCCTGAGTTGAAATAATTCAACAACCCAAGTAAGATTCCAACCTACATTTTTGTTGTATAAAAATACCTATATATAACTCGGAATACATGACATGGAAGTTATACCTATCCTACCAGATGTTGGCTGTATAACACCTATATATGGTTTATACAAATTTATATTAGCCCGAGTGAGAAACAAGTTATTACAACTTATATTAATGACTATCGAGACCTGATTACTGATGTAACCCATCGCCATGATATATATAACTCTGTTAACACAGCACAGACGGTATAAATATTAGTTGTATAAATAGTTATATATAACTCGGTATACATGACATAGAAGGTATAACTATACTACACGATTTGCAATTACAGTGCAGTGTTCATATATATGGAACGTTAGGCTCGTACGGTTCGACAACCTGCTATACCTACTATACCATGCTAACATTATTAATATTATAGAATTTAAATTAAAGTATCGTGTCTGTGTTTTATATCGTACACGTAAAATAACCAGATGAGCATCTGGAATTGCGTTATGTCTAATCATTGAACTAGCTCCAACACCAACAACGACTAATCTCTCCAGGAGACTACGGTCATGCGGCCAGCGGGTATCGTAGCTAGCAGTTCAACACTTATCGCTGGTTCCAGACGCTGATATGATCGTGTCGTCTGTATGATCTAGACTATGGTTACTCTAACCGGAAGTCAATGTGTGAATAAGTCCAGTGAAATGTTTTGACCGAGCGAAAGGTCAATGGTTCTACTCGGTGTCTTCCTCCACCAATCATATCTGGCGAAAGTCGTCACATGACTTAAGCTATTAGACCCAAAATAAACAAACAAATTAATCATACATAATATTTAGAAGACATGCTATATAACATGTTGTGATAAATACAAATTCAATATTATTATATAGCGGCCGACTATGTTGTAGACAGTAATATATTGCTATAACTGTCATGAAACTATGTTGTAGAGAGTAATATATTGCTATAACTGTCATGGAACTATGTTGTAGATAGTAATATATTGCTATAACTGACATGAAACTATGTTGTAGACAATACTATATTGCCATAACTGTCATGAAACTATGTTGTAGATAGTAATATATTGCTACAACTGTCATGGAACTATGCTGTACACAGTAATACATTGCTATAACTGATTCAATGTTAGAGTTCGAACGTATTCGGACATAATGTGTAGCAGCAATGCATTAATACGTGAAATAAATGCATTTGATTTGATTTTTGCGATGTAATGTCGCTTTAAGTGTGATGCTTAAGAGCACCATGGTGGTTGGTCTGGTGTCATGGCTTGAACTCACGACCCCTCTGTCACTAGCAAGGGTGCAACTGAGCTTGAATTGTTGTGAAGACCTGGGGGAAATCATGGATCAACGAAATTGGAAGTGTGTTAGGGAGGTAACGGAGCAGCATGCTCATCCTGAATAATTTAATCGTTGCATAGTTGTATGTGCATTGTGTAATGTTGGTTTTAACTTTTTTCAACAATGAACACTGTAGCTATTTTAAGATTGGCTATCCGATTAGCGCAGTGGTTAGGCCGCTCGCTTCTCACAAATGCAATCCGGGTTCAATCCTCGGACCGGGAAGTATGTGAGATGGTACGGTGGTCGCCAGATCGGACAGGTGGGTTTTCTAGGGTACTTCGGTTTCCTCCCACACGAATGACCACATAATACGCTTTCATCCTCGCCAACGAGAGTGATTAATATATGTTGTTAGAACTTGCTTCACAATCGTTATAAAATAAATAACGTTTAAACCTTAAACAGTTTAGCTCTTAGAAAGGTACACTTGTATATCCATATTATATTTATATACTGGTGTTTTATGACATTTGGGTAAAATCCCAAAATGATAAAACTCCAGTGGTAACACGGGCAACACTACATGAAACAAAGTACCGTAATGAAGGGGCCTCCGTGGCCTAGTGGTTACGGTCGCTAACTAGCCCCTCACCTCTATCTATAGGTTTGAATCACACAGGGTGTGTCTACTTATTTCTAATGAGGAAGCCTTGTATATGGCTTGCAAAAGGTCGATGGTTATATCCGGGTTCCGGACGTGGCTGGAATACCCAGAAGGGCACTGGGATCCTCACTCACCAATAACAGCTTGATAACCGCCATGTGACCTAAGCAGTGTGTTCGATTTTAGCAGCACAGTAATTAAGTGTGAGTGTGTGTTTTCCGTTTATTTATCGTCGCTACTGGTTACCCATATGAGCGACGCCTCCTGAAGAGATAATTCATTTTAGATTGTTGGATGATAGTGCAGTGATACAGACAGAAACACATTCCAGAGTCTCCTCTGATTCATTTACGTGCACGGTGTAAAGCACCGACACGATACCTCGGTTTAAAGTCTCATCTGAAAGAATGTTAATTTTATTAGGGTCATACGGGGGATCGAACAAATAAGTTGGACCACAAGTTATAACAACATTAGATTCGGTCATCCCCATAGCAGCAATGTAGTTGAGACACTTGTTGAACGACACTCTTACGATTGCCACAAATAGGTTGCCAAGCAGAACGGATTGTTGAACGGCCCTCTTACGATTGCCACCAATTGGTTGCCAAGCAGAACGGATTGTTGAACGGCCCTCTTACGATTGCCACCAATAGGTTACCAAGCAGAACGGATTGTTGAACGGCCCTCTTACGATTGCCACCAATAGGTTGCCAAGCAGAACGGATTGTTGAACGGCCCTCTTACGATTGCCACCAATAGGTTGCCAAGCAGAACGGATTGTTGAACGGCCCTCTTACGATTGCCACCAATAGGTTGCCAAGCAGAACGGATTGTTGAACGGCCCTCTTACGATTGCCACCAATAGGTTGACAAGCAGAGCGGATTGATAGTAACATTGATACTGGAGGTAATTTTATGGATCGAACGACGCCAAGGTACGGATGATGTAACGCCTGATTAGGATGATATAAACTCACTTCATAATTACAGACGGATCTGTAGTCCAGTGGTTAACACGTTGGACTGGTAATCTAGGGATCGCAGGTTCGATCCCATCGTCTGACCCTGGACAGTCTTTCGTAGGGGACTTTAAATCTAATAACGAACAACAAATGTAGGACCAGTTTTCGTAAATGTAACAACAAATAAGCTATATGTATTTTACATCGATTGCGAAGAAAGTTTTAGTAACTTATATTAATCATTCACGTTGGCGCGGATGAAAGCGTAAATGTGGTCATTCATGTGAGATGAAACCGGAGTACACGGAGGAAACCAACCTGTCCGATCTGGCGACTACCGTACCATCTCACATATTTCCCGGTCCGAGAATCGAACACGGATTGCATTGGTAAGAAGCGAGCCCGCTAACCATTGTACTAATCAGACACCAATAACTAACAACAAATGTAGGAACAGATTTCGGTAAATGTAATAACAAACAACAAATGTAGGAACAGGTTTCGGTAAATGTAATAACAAACAACAAATGTAGGAACAGTTTTCGGTAAATGTAATAACAAACACCAAATGTAGTAACAGTTTTCGGTAAATGTAATAACGAACAACACATGTAGGAACAGTTTTCGGTAAATGTAAAACAAACAACAAATGTAGCAGTTTTCGGCAAATGTAATAATGATAATTGTTAGCTTTTATATTAAATAGCTCCGCTGCCGCTAAATATAATAATATTTGAATTTGTATTTATCACAACATGTTATATAGCATGTCTTCTAAATATTATGTATGATTAATTTGTTTGTTTATTTTGGGTCTAATAGCTTAAGTCATGTGACGACTTTCGCCAGATATGATTGGTGGAGGAGGACACCGAGTAGAACCATTGACCTTTCGCTCGGTCAAACATTTCACTGGACTTATTCACACATTGACTTCCGGTTAGAGTAACCATAGTCTAGATCATGCAGACGACACGATCATATCAGCGTCTGGAACCAGCGATAAGTGTTGAACTGCTAGCTACGATACCCGCTGTCCGCATGACCGCAGTCTCCTGGAGAGATTAGTCGTTGTTGGTGTTGGAGCTAGTTCAATGATTAGACATAACGCAATTCCAGATGCTCATCTGGTTATTTTACGTGTACGATATAAAACACAGACACGATACTTTAATTTAAATTCTATAATATTAATAATGTTAGCATGGTATAGTAGGTACAGCAGGTTGTCGAACCTTAGATTACGAGCCTAACGTTCCATATATATGAACACTGCACTGCAATTGCATATCTGATATTATATTTATACCTTCTATGTCATGTATACCGAGTTATATATAACTATTTATACAACTAACATGTATACCTTCTATGCTATGTATACCGAGCTATGTATAACTATTTATACAACTAACATTTATACCTTCTATGTCATGTATACCGAGTTATATATAACTATTTATACAACTAACATGTATACCTTCTATGCTATGTATACCGAGCTATATATAACTATTTACACAACTAACATTTATACATTCTATGCCATGTATACCGAGTTATATATAACTATTTATACAACTAACATGTATACCTTCTATGTCATGTATACCGAGTTATATATAACTATTTATACAACTAACATTTATACCTTCTATGCTATGTATACCGAGTTATGTATAACTATTTATACAACTAACATTTATACCTTCTGTGTCATGTATACCGAGTTATATATAACTATTTATACAACTAACATGTATACCTTCTATGCTATGTATACCGAGCTATATATAACTATGTATACAACTAACATTTATACCTTCTATGTCATGTATACCGAGTTATATATAACTATTTATACAATTAACATGTATACCTTCTATGCTATGTATACCGAGTTATATATAACTATTTATACAACTAACATTTATACCTTCTATGTCATGTATACCGAGTTATATATAACTATTTATACAACTAACATTTATACCTTCTGTGCTATGTCATGTATACCGAGTTATATATAACTATTTATACAACTAACATTCATACCTTCTATGCTATGTATACCGAGCTATATATAACTATTTATACAACTAACATTTATACCTTCTATGTCATGTATACCGAGTTATATATAACTATTCATACAACTAACATTTATACCTTCTGTGTCATGTATACCGAGTTATATATAACTATTTAGTATTTATACAACTAACATTTATACCTTCTATGTCATGTATACCGAGTTATATATAACTATTTAGTATTTATACAACTAACATTTATACCTTCTATGTCATGTATACCGAGTTATATATAACTATTTATACAACTAACATTTATACCTTCTGTGTCATGTATACCGAGTTATATATAACTATTAATACAACTAACATTTATACCTTCTATGCTATGTATACCGAGTTATATATAACTATTTATACAACTAACATTTATACCTTCTATGCTATGTATACCGAGTTATATATAACTATTTATACAACTAACATTTATACCTTCTATGCTATGTATACCGAGTTATATATAACTATTTATACAACTAACATTTATACCTTCTATGTCATGTATACCGAGTTATATATAACTATTTATACAACTAACATTTATACCTTCTGTGCTATGTTAACCGAGTTATATATATCATGGCGATGGGTTACAACAGTAATGAGGTCTAGATAGTCATTAATATAAGTTGTAATAACTTGTTTCTCACTCGAGCTAATATAAATTTGTATAAACCATATATAGGTATTTATACAGCCAACATCTGGTAGGATATGTATAACTTCCATGTCATGTATTACGATGTATTTTTATACAACAAAAATGTAGGTTGGAATCTTACTTGGGTTGTTGAATTCTTTCAACTCAGGGTGATTGTGGAAGGTCAGTGGTTCTACCCATGTACCCGCCCTTCCGTGCCTGGACTATTGCTGAAATGAAAACTTAAGATCGATGACTAGAATAAAGATTAAACAAATATATATATATGGGACGGAACTCTAGAAGCAGAAACCTAATTTGTGAATTAGAATAGCCTCCCGTTGAGCACAAGTTTACGATTAGGTCACACTTCAGATATAAACGATTGAGCAATTATTATAGACGTGTGTTCGTCATACATCCGTCCGTCCGTACATTGGCGAGTTCTTCTAACGAAGTCTCTCTTGATACCGTGTAATCAATTTCGATACAATTTCCCATGAATTATCCCCTGGTTACAAAAACAGTTATAATGACTGAATCATCGCCATGGTAACCGCGACAGGAATATAACTTATAGACACTCTTTTGAAACCAATGTCTGTCATCAAAATAATTTCACAGAATTGACTCCATGTTATTTCATGTAACAGTAGCTAAGTTTGGCAACATTATAAACTATGTGTATCATGGCACAGTGAGACAGACATATGCAGCCATGTTATATCATGTAACAGTAGCCAAGCTTGGCAACATTGTAGAACTCTGTGTGTGTGTGATTGCACAGAGAGACAGATGCAGCCATGTTATCTCATGTAACAGTAGCTAAGCTTGGGAACATTGTAGAACTATGGGTGTCATGTGCACAGCGAGAGAGACAGATGTAGCCATGTTATCTCATGTTACAGTAGCTATTCTTGTGAACAATGTAGAATGCTGTGTATCATGGCACAGCGAGACAGACATATGCAGCCATGTTATATCATGTAACAGAAGCCAAGCTTGGCAACATTGTAGAACTCTGTGTGTGTGTGATTACACAGAGAGACAGATGCAGCCATGTTATCTCATGTAACAGTAGCTAAGCTTGGGAACATTGTAGCACTCTGTGTGTCATGGCACAACGAGACAGACAGATACAGCCATGTTATCTCATGTAACGGTAGCTAAGCTTGGTAACATTGTAGAACTCTGTGTGTTATAGCACAGCGAGACAGAGAGATACAGCCATGTTATCTCATGTAACGGTAGTTAAGCTTGGTAACATTGTAGAACTCTGTGTGTTATGGCACAGCGAGACAGAGAGATACAGCCATGTTATCTCATGTAACGGTAGTTAAGCTTGGGAACATTGTAGAACTCTGGGTGTCATGGCACAGCGAGACAGACAGGTACAGCCATGTTATCTCATGTAACGGTAGTTAAGCTTGGGAACATTGTAGAACTATGGGTGTCATGACACAGCGAGACAGACAGATGCAGCCATGTTATCTCATGTAACGGTAGTTAAGCTTGGGAACATTGTAGAACTCTGTGTGCCATGGTACAGCGAGACAGACAGATACAGCCATGTTATCTCATGTAACAGTAACTAATCCTGGGAACATTGTAGAACTCTGGGTGTCATGGCACAGCGAGATATATGTAGCCAAACACAATAACTTTCTAAATGCGATGGTAAATATGTCATGAAAATTGTCACCAGGTTACGATCTGATATCAACATAACATAGTTAATATTGCACCCAATGAATAGTCTTAGAGACGATGTTCTAAGCGGCCTATGTGTACTGAGACATAGTTAGGACAATATTCTTAGAGTCGATGTTCTAAGCGGCCTATGTGTACTGAGACATATTTAGGACACTATTCTTAGAGTCGATGTTCTAAGCGGCCTATGTGTACTGAGACATAGTTAGGACAATATTCTTAGAGTCGATGTTCTAAGCGGCCTATGTGTACTGAGACATAGTTAGGACAATATTCTTAGAGTCGATGTTCTAAGCGGCCTATGTGTACTGAGACATATTTAGGACAATATTCTTAGAGTCGATGTTCTAAGCGGCCTATGTGTACTGAGACATAGTTAGGACAATATTCTTAGAGTCGATGTTCTAAGCGGCCTATGTGTACTGAGACATAGTTAGGACAATATTCTTAGAGTCGATGTTCTAAGCGGCCTATGTGTACTGAGACATAGTTAGGACAATATTCTTAGAGTGGATGTTCTTAGCGGTCTATGTGTACTGAGACATAGTTAGGACAATATTACAGTCAACATAGAAGCCTCACGTTTGCTTTTTGCATGCTGGGTAAACTAAATGCTATAACTAGTCCAATTGTAACAGACGACAAACAGCCTCCGTGGTCGAGTGGTTACGGTCGCTGACTTGTATGCATACCACTATTGACTATATATATATATCTAGGCTACTGTTTATTCGGGAGTACATATCTAGGCTACTGTTTATACGGGAGTACATATCTAGACTACAGTTTATTCGGGAGTATATATCTAGGCTACTGTTTATACGGGAGTACATATCTAGGCTACTGTTTATTCGGGAGTACATATCTAGGCTACTGTTTATTCGGGAGTACATATCTAGGCTACAGTTTATTCGGGAGTACATATCTAGGCTACTGTTTATTCGGGAGTACATATCTAGGCTACTGTTTATACAGGAGTACATATCTAGGCTACTGTTTATACGGGAGTACATATCTAGGCTACAGTTTATACGGGAGTACATATCTAGGCTACTGTTTATACGGGAGTACATATCTAGGCTACAGTTTATACGGGAGTACATATCTAGGCTACTGTTTATACGGGATAAATAATCGCACGCACGCACGCACACACACATAATTGTTCTGACATTGGAATGTTGTCAATTCCCAGGATATGTATTGATTTGGATTGTCTCAGGTTACCATAAATTACACGGAATCAATACAAACCTGTTTGACGATGTCTTATCACCGCACAATCCGCTGATGTTTACAATTAATTATCAATGTATAACATGTAAATATAGGAACAAAATAATGTATATAGTTTTAGAAATCTGTTTCGGCTTCCACAACTTCCTTTGTACTTACTAATAGGTGATACGGACACACTAGCGTTGTTGTGTGTTTCAATTCAAGACACGCCCGATGTATTGAACCCGCTCAGCAACGGCAACCTGACCACTATATCACTGCGTCCCCTGACCACTATATCACTGCGGCACCTGACCACTCTATCAATGCGTCCCCTGTCCACTCTATCACTGCGTCCCCTGACCACTCTATCACTGCAGCACCTGACGACTCTATCACTGCGGCACCTGGTCACTTTATCACTGCGGCATCTGGCCACTCTATCACTGCGTCCCCTGACCACTCTATCACTGCAGCACCTGACGACTCTATCACTGCGGCACCTGGTCACTTTATCACTGCGGCACCTGACTACTCTATCACTGCGGCACCTGACCACTCTATCACTGCGGCACCTGACCACTCTATCACTGCTTCCCCTGGCCACTCTATCACTGCGGCATCTGGCTACTCTGGCACTGCTTCCCCTGGCCACTCTATCACTGCGGCACCTGGCCACTCTATCACTGCGCACCTGACCACTATATCACTGCTTCCCCTGGCCACTCTATCACTGCGTCCCCTGGCCACTCTATCACTGCTTCCCCTGGTCACTCTATCACTGCGGCACCTGATCACTATATCACTAAAACCACATGCATATGCACAAAGACATTCACATTTGAATAGCATGATACATTATCTAAAATATAGCACGCATTACGATTATAGTGCTTTCTTTTCAAAGAAAGAAAGTTAAGTGTTGTTTTGGATTGACATTTCTCTTATTAGTTATTACGTATTACTTACAACCTTACATGATAAATGTGAAATTCGGAGTAGATAGGTATCACCGCTTCATGAAATATTACTATAAATCGAAGACCCTCCAGGCAATCTCTAACATATAGCACTATGCATGTACAGGAGGAGCCTTAGCCATGGTTCCAGTCTGTCGATATTTCATTTTTTAACTTCTAGCTAAATGACAGTTTCCACAGGCCGTTGATATATTCAGAAACTCAATAAGGCCCAATGAATAGTCTCAGTGTTAAAATATATTTATTTTACTGACCAGGCAAAATATATCGACGCCTGTTCCCAGGCTAGAAGAGCATGTGTGCATGCGGTAAAATAAATTGTCTTAAATAATCTCGTAGGTAATTTATCCCCGACAGAATCCATCGAGATGTATGTCAGTTTATTAAGAAGGTTGGAGAGTTGAGTACTGGGTGTGAATATTTACAGTTTATGGTTTGTTGTGGAGGTTGGAGAGTTGAGTACTGGGTGTGAATATTTACAGTTCATGGTTTGTTGAGAAGGTTGGAGAGTTGAGTACTGGGTGTGAATATTTACAGTTCATGGTTTGTTGAGAAGGTTGGAGAGTTGAGTACTGGGTGTGAATATTTACAGTTCATGGTTTGTTGAGAAGGTTGGAGAGTTGAGTACTGGGTGTGAATATTTACAGTTCATGGTTTGTTGAGAAGGTTGGAGAGTTGAGTACTGGGTGTGAATATTTACAGTTCATGGTTTGTTGAGAAGGTTGGAGAGTTGAGTACTGGGTGTGAATATTTACAGTTCATGGTTTGTTGTGAAGGTTGGAGAGTTGAGTACTGGGTGTGAATATTTACAGTTTATGGTTTGTTGTGGAGGTTGGAGAGTTGAGTACTGGATGTGAATATTTACAGTTTATTGTTTGTTGTGGAGGTTGGAGAGTTGAGTACTGGATGTGAATATTTACAGTTTATCGTTTGTTGTGGAGGTTGGAGAGTTGAGTACTGGATGTGAATATTTACAGTTTATCGTTTGTAGTGGAGGTTGGAGAGTTGAGTACTGGGTGTGAATATTTACAGTTTATTGTTTGTTGTGGAGGTTGGAGAGTTGAGTACTGGATGTGAATATTTACAGTTTATCGTTTGTAGTGGAGGTTGGAGAGTTGAGTACTGGGTGTGAATATTTACAGTTTATTGTTTGTTGTGGAGGTTGGAGAGTTGAGTACTGGATGTGAATATTTACACTTTATCGTTTGTTGTGGAGGTTGGAGAGTTGAGTACTGGGTGTGGATATTTACAGTTTATTGTTTGTTGTGGAGGTTGGAGAGTTGAGTACTGGATGTGAATATTTACAGTTTATCGTTTGTTGTGGAGGTTGGAGAGTTGAGTACTGGGTGTGAATATTTACAGTTTATCGTTTGTTGTGGAGGTTGGAGAGTTGAGTACTGGATGTGAATATGTACAGTTTATTGTTTGTTGTGGAGGTTGGAGAGTTGAGTACTGGATGTGAATATTTACAGTTTATCGTTTGTTGTGGAGGTTGGAGAGTTGAGTACTGGTTGTTACCATACACAATATACAGTTTACTTTTCTACGTACCAAATACACTTTTAACATCGTACACGCGATTAGCATTTGTGACGTCAAATATAGACTGTTATTATTAAGCACTACCAATTACAATTTATGACGTCAAATATAGACTGTGGTTATTAAGCACTACCATTTACCATTTATGACGTCAAATATAGACTGTTATTATTAAGCACTACCAATTACAATTTATGACGTCAAATATAGACTGTGGTTATTAAGCACTACCAATTATAATTTATGACGTCAAATATAGACTGTTATTATTAAGCACTACCAATTACCATTTATGACGTCAAATATAGAATGTTATTATTAAGCACTACCAATTACCATTTATGACGTCAAATATAGACTGTTATTATTAAGCACTACCAATTACCATTTATGACGTCATATATAGACTGTTATTATTAAGCACTACCAATTACCATTTATGACGTCAAATATAGACTGTTATTATTAAGAATTACAAATTACCATTTATGACGTCAAATATATACTGTTATTATTAAGCACTACCAATTACCATTTATGACGTCAAATATACTGTTATTATTAAGCACTACCAATTACCATTTATGACGTCAAATATAGACTGTTATTATTAAGCACGACCCCATTAGTATTTGTGATGTCAAATGATGTAAAATGTGGCTAAAACACAACCAGCACCATAGGTTGAACACTGTGAATAAAACACTTCCCAATTATAAATGTTGACAGATGCTGTATATGCATTCTGTGATTTAATTTATAAAGTACTACACAACTATTTCAACTATCCCTCATTTACCATTGTTCATGTGTGCAGTGAACATTTAAGATGTCTGGCAGTGTTTTATAAATCGTACCGATGATGTACATCAACATGATTATTACCGGTGGTTTCAGTGAACGACAAGGTCAGTATATTTAATAAGACGATGTGATCCATGCCTGTATATCGTCTATCCGGGTTTCGTCTCTTCATCTATGAAACATCAGATATGGTTTCATGTATATATAATGTTCTCATCTGCCTATACTATTATTAGTTTAGATAGCCATCTTTTAGGTAAAACCGGGTATGTATGACGAGGTCTGCTAATAGATTTAAAGTGTCACTGTCACCGTGAGATTTGATACATAGGTATGCTAGATAGTAACAATGTCGCCCATGCATGGACGTGAACAATGATTTGAAAAGGGGATTTTAAATGCAAATAATGTTTATGTAAAATAGCGATAACATGTCTGACATGTTTCTCGTTTCACTGGCTTACTTAATTTATTAACACTTCCATTTGTAAGCAGCTGAATCTGGACCCGGAACAACAAATGATACAAAATAACCAGTCGTACATAACGAAGTCGGTCCCTCCCAAACCAATGCATAGCAATTAGCTGCAATGTTGCACGTCACGTACATGAGTTTACAAAGTATGGTGTACACAACGATATTCGGTACTTTTAGCGAAGTTAAAATTGTACATACTACACTATACCCGACATTACATACAAACATACAACAATATACCTAACAATATACACAAACATACTACACTATACACATGCCATTACACACACACATACTACAATATACCTGACATTACACATACATACCACAATATACCTGACATTACACGCAAACATACTACAATATACCTGACATTACACGCAAACATACTACACTATACACCTGACATTACACGCAAACATACTACAATATACCTGACATTGCACGCAATCATACTACAATATACCTGACATTACACACACACATTCTACAATATACATGCCATTACACACACACATACTACAATATACCTGACATTACACAAACATACTACAATATACCTGCCATTACACACACACACTACAATATACCTGACATTACACACACACTACAATATACCTGACATTACACACACATACTACAATATACCTGACATTACACACACACATACTACACTATACCTGACATTACACACAAACATACTACAATATACCTGACATTACACACACACACACACACTACAATATACCTGACATTACACACACACATACTACCATATAACTGACATTACACACACATACTACAATATACCTGACATTACACACACATACTACAATATACCTGACATTACACAGACAATCATACTACAATATACCTGACATTACACACACATATACTACAATATATGTGACATTACACGCACACACATACTACAATATACCTAACATTACACACACATACTACAATATACCTGACATTACACACACATACTACAATATACCTGACAGTACACACACATACTACAATATAACTGACATTACACACACACATACTACCATATAACTGACATTACACACATATAAAACAATATACCTGACAATACATAAATATACTACAATATACCTGACATTACACGCAAACATACTACAATATACCTGCCATTACACACACACATACTACAATATACCTGACATTACACACAAACATACTACAATATACCTGACATTACACACACACATACTACAATATACCTGACATTACACACACACACATACTACAATATACCCGACATTACACCACACATACTACAATATACCTGACATTACACAAACATATACTACAATATACCTGACATTACACACACACATACTACAATATACCTGACATTACACACACATATACTACAATATACCTGACATTACACACACATATACTACAATATACCTGACATCACACACACATACTACAATATACCTGCCATTACACACAAACATATTACAATATACCTGACATTACACCCAAACATACTACAATATACCCGACATTACATACGCACATACTACAATATACCGGACATTACTTACAAACATACTACAATACACCTGACATTACACACACATACTACAATATACCTGACATTACACACACACATACTACAATATACCTCCTGACATTACACACAAACATACTACAATATACCTGACATTACATACAAACATACTACAATATACCTGACATTACACACAAACATACTACAATATACCTGACATTACACACAAACATACTACAATATACCTGACATTACACACAAACATATTACAATATACCTGACATTACACACACACATACTACAATATACCTGACATTACACACACACATACTACAATATACCTGACATTACACACACACATACTACAATATACCTGACATTACACACACATACTACAATATACCTGACATTACACACAAACATACTACAATATACCTGACATTACACACAAACATACTACAATATACCTCCTGACATTACACACACATACTACAATATACCTGACATTACACACACACATACTACAATATACCTGACATTACACACAAACATACTACAATATACCTGACATTACACACACACATACTACAATATACCTGACATTACACACAAACATACTACAATATACCTGACATTACACACAAACATACTACAATATACCTGACATTACACACAAACATACTACAATATACCTGACATTACACACACATACTACAATATACCTGACATTACACACAAACATATTACAATATACCTGACATTACATACAGACATATTACAATATACCTGACATTACACCCAAACATATTACAATATACCTGACATTACACCCAAACATACTACAATATACCTGACATTACACACACACATACTACAATATACCTGACATTACACAAACACATACTACAATATACCTGACATTACACACAAACATACTACACTATACATTACATTACACACACACATACTACAATATACCTGACATTACATACACACATACTACAATATACCTGACATTACACACAAACATACTACAATATACCTGACATTACACACAAACATACTACAATATACCTGACATTACACACACACATACTACAATATACCTGACATTACACACAAACATACTACAATATACCTGACATTACACACACACATACTACAATATACCTGACATTACACACACACATACTACAATATACCTGACATTACACACAAACATACTACAATATACCTGACATTACATACAAACATACTACAATATACCTGACATTACACACACACTACAATATACCTGACATTACACACACACTACAATATACCTGACATTACATACACACACATACTACAATATACCTGACATTACACACAAACATACTACAATATACCTGACATTACACACACATACTACAATATACCTGACATTACACACACACATACTACAATATACCTGACATTACATACAAACATACTACAATATACCTGACATTACACACACATACTACAATATACCTGACATTACACACACACATACTACAATATACCTGACATTACACACACACATACTACAATATACCTGACATTACACACACACATACTACAATATACCTGACATTACACACACACATACTACAATATACCTGACATTACACACACACATACTACAATATACCTGACATTACATACACACATACTACAATATACCTGACATTACATAAAACATACTACAATATACCTGACATTACACACACATACTACAATATACCTGACATTACACACACATATTACAATATACCTACATTACACACACATACTACAATATACCTGACATTACACACACACATACTACAATATACCTGACATTACACACAAACATACTACAATATACCTGACATTACACACACACATACTACAATATACCTGACATTACACACACACATACTACAATATACCTGACATTACACACACACATACTACAATATACCTGACATTACACACACACATACTACAATATACCTGACATTACACACACGCATACTACAATATACCTGACATTACACACAAACATACTACAATATACCTGACATTACAAAAACATACTACAATATACCTGACATTACATACAAACATACTACAATATACCTGACATTACACACACATACTACAATATACCTGACATTACACACACACATACTACAATATACCTAACATTACACACAAACATACTACAATATACCTGACATTACACACAAACATAATACAATATACCTGACATTAGACAAACATACTACAATATACCTGACATTACATACAAACATACTACAATATACCTGACATTACACACACATACTACAATATACCTGACATTACACACAAACATACTACAATATACCTGACATTACACACAAACATACTACAATATACCTTGACATTACACAGACCTACTACAATATACCTGACATTACATACAAACATACTACAATATACCTGACATTACACACACACATACTACAATATACCTGACATTACACACACATATACTACAATATACCTGACATTACACACAAACATACTACAATATACCTGACATTACACACACATACTACAATATACCTGACATTACACACAAACATACTACAATATACCTGACATTACACACACACATACTACAATATACCTGACATTACACACACACATACTACAATATACCTGACATTACACACACATATACTACAATATACCTGACATTACACACACATACTACAATATACCTGACATTACACACACATACTACAATATACCTGACATTACACACACACATACTACAATATACCTGACATTACACACACACATACTACAATATACCTGACATTACACACACACATACTACAATATACCTGACATTACACACACACATACTACAATATACCTGACATTACACACAAACATACTACAATATACCTGACATTACACACACACATACTACAATATACCTGACATTACACACACATACTACAATATACCTGACATTACACACACACATACTACAATATACCTGACATTACACATACATACTACAATATACCTGACATTACACACACATACTACAATATACCTGACATTACACACACACATACTACAATATACCTGACATTACACACAAACAACACTACAATATACCTGACATTACACCACAACAACTACATATACCTGACATTACACACAACACACACACAATATACCTGACATTACACACACACACACTACAATATACCTGACATTACACACACATACTACACTATACCTGACATTACACACACACATACTACAATATACCTGACATTACACACAAACATACTCAATATACCTGACATTACACACACACACACTACAATATAACTGACATTACATACACATACTACACTATACCTGACATTACACACACATACTACAATATACCTGCCATTACACACACATTCTACAATATACCTGCCATTACACACAAACATACTACAATATACCTGACATTACACACACATACTACAATATACCTGACATTACACACACATACTACAATATACCTAACATTACACACACAAACATACTACAGTATACCTGACATTACACACAAACATACTACAATATGACAGAGACCCATTCCAGAGTATCCTCTGGTTCTTTTACATGTACGATGTAAAGCACCTACACGAGACCTCGGTTTAAAGTTCCGTCTGAAAGACTGTTAATTTTATTAGAGTCTGACGGAGGATCGAACCTGCGATCCCTGGTTTACCAGTCCAACGTGTTAACCAATGTACTACAGATCCGTCTGTAGGGGAAGTCTGTTGTTGTGCATTATATTTATATATAGGTATGTCCGCTCGAAGGCACTGTAAGTGAGGCACCAAATGTCGCTCCCCAGTAGAGACTTGACGCGGATGTGTAATCATTCACGTATTCAATCATATTTTCAATTTTGAATGGGGAGAATTTTAATGAAGGTAGGTGTGTATATAGTGTAAATGTTGGGTAATGAAATTTCAGGCACGGGTGGGCACCCGAGGAGAATCACCGACATTCCTCAAGCCAACTGGATTGCGTCCTCGCATGAATGAATGAATGAATGAATGAATGAATGAATGAATGAATGAATGAATGAATGAATGAATGAATGAATGTCGCCCCCAGACAAACAATCATATTCGGTTAAAAATACCAACTCAACCAATTCTAAATAATTTAAAGACATTACACGCTCTATTTCTGCAATACAATACGATACAAATTGTATTTCTCTCAAGCCATGTATACATATCAACATGAGGATAATGTTAAACATTGCATGCATATAGACGAGGCTAAACAAGGTTATTTATTAAGTTATATAGGTACACTAGATATCAAACTGCGAACAGATTCATACAACAAGTCTTTATGTTCCAGCCAAATGCATATGTATGATATGTTATTGCTTATTTATATACAATTACAAATATAAGCATGATAAATATATAAGCACAATGATACAACTGCAATGCTATGCTTATACTTGAACGTTGTAAGAATAAAATCTAGAAGCAGATAGGTGGGTTGGGCAACAATTACCAACATTAGCTAATGCCCTCCCCAAATATGACGACATACATTTGTACTTGCAGTCCATTATTATTAACATTGGACTGGTGTCAATAGGCCAGAGTAATGTATTAAACTACTATGCGTAAATGTACGAAATTAACAATTTTAATTAGTAGGATCGTGTTATATAAGTGTGTGTTTTAACCCTTTCCCTCACAGAAGCACCTCTTGACGCCATTACCAATACGACATACATTGACAATTTAGTAGCCAAACCAATGTTCATAATAAAGGCCAGAATCCCATGTAGTCCCAGTAATATCTATGGAGGTGGGATAGATATGGCGACTACTTATCCATTGCATGATAGCTAAATGGCTGTTGTTTGCATGGAGATATAATAGTATATTAACCTAAATCTCTATGAAGGAAAGGGTTAAGTAAGATATAAGCCTCAAACGAACCCAATATGTAAAGTATTGGTACTGTCCCTGGTGCTACGCCCCTCACACAGTCAAGTATTTTACATAACGGATCCATTTCGGTTTATATCCTATACATACCAATCCAAAAGCTATTTTGGAGTACTTAAGTTTCGTTCTTGTCCATGTTACTTCCTGAATGAAACGTAACTGTTTGAGGCCTTTATAAACAATTGACAGGGTAAAATTTACCGATTGTATTGCCGATAAAGAGATGATTTCAAAAAAATATAGGTCAGTTTATATTTTTGGGATATCAATTAGAAATCGAATCATGTAATTGGTGAACTCCACCATCTATATAATCACATAGTAGTTTGTTTCTAAATACTTGAAGCGCCGCATGCCGAACTACAGTGGTGTTGAAACAAAGATAAATATGTACACACTGTGTGCGTGGACTATTCTGGATCACTGCTGATGGGGAGTGGTGGCGACTGGGAGGGTGCGCAGAATGGCAGAGCACTCGGAAGGCACTCGGTAAAGCGCATACCTCGCCACGCGGTGATCCGATCCGGATCTTCACCAATGATAATTGGATTGGACCCACAATGGACCTTCTCCAACAATAGATATGAACATGCATGGGTAAGGTTTTGCGTCACGAATCCTGCTAACACTGATACAAAGAAACAAACCGGTGTGAAAACAGAATGAACTTTTCCGGAATGTTGAAGCATATGGTTGATTGATGTCCTCATACATATTTGATGCATGGCTGTCCGATTAGCGCAGTGGTTAGCGCGCTCGCTTCTCACCAATGCAACTCGGGTTCGATCCTCGGACCGGAAAGTATGTGAGATGGTATGGTGGTCGCCGTATGGGACAGGTGGGTGTTCTCCGGATACTCCGGTTTCCTCCCACATGAATGATCACATTTACGCTTCCATCCCCGCCAACGAGAGTGATTAATATAAGGTGTTATAACTTGCTTCGCAATCGATGTAAAATACAGTTTAAACTTTAAGCTTTAAGTTTATCATTATGAATGAGAAAAGCAATCATAAATACGTAATACTATACTATAATTATACTGTTCTATGTATTTAGGTGGGGTCTTTGTATGTTTGCAAACCATTATCAGTATATCTTCACGTTGAGAGTAAGGTAACTTCCTTATTAAGTTGTAATAATATGAATGAACCTGCACCTGCATGTGTATAAACTTTTCAATATACAAAATCAGTAAAATGATCCCGGAACAAGAAAACTACATATGGAAATATAAAACAAGATCACGTGGTGTTTTAATATCTTCAATATAACTGCACGCCAACTGATTTAAATGCAGTGGTGCAAACACAACAAAAGGTTGTTAGTGCCCAGATGAATTAGTTTTAACTTTGTTTATTTTACAACTATTGCCAAGCAAGTTCTAACAACTTATATTAATCACGTTGGTTGGCTCGGATGAAAGCGTAAAATTAATGTGATCATTCGTGTGGGAGGAAACCCGTAGAGTACCCGGAGAAAACCCACCTGTCCGATCTGGCGATCAGATGAATTGAAGTCGGTTGAGAGCACATTCATGTAAACATATTATTTTAAAATAATGGGTCTATTATATATCCAGCGGCGAGCGTAAATAAACTCAATCATCACCGAATAGTTGATTATCCAGCGGCGAGCGTAAATAAACTCAATCACCGAATAGCTGGTTATCCAGCGGCGAGCGTAAATAAACTCAACCATCACCGAATAGCTGGTTAGCCAGCGGCGAGCGTAAATAAATTCAATCATCACCGAATAGCTGGTTATCCAGCAGCGAGCATAAATAAACTCAATCATCACCGAATAGCTGGTTATCCAGCGGCGAGCATAAATAAACTCAATCATCACCGATAGCTGGTTATCCAGCGGCGGCATAATAAACTCAACCATCACCGAATAGCTGGTTAGCCAGCGGCGAGCGTAAATAAACTCAATCATCACCGAATAGCTGGTTATCCAGCGGCGAGCATAAATAAACTCAACCATCACCGAATAGCTGGTTAGCCAGCGGCGAGCGTAAATAAACTCGATCATCACCGAATAGCTGGTTATCCAGCAGCGAGCGTAAATAAACTCAACCATCACCGAATAGCTGGTTATCCAGCGGCGAGCGTAAATAAACTCAATCACCGAATAGCTGGTTAGCCAGCGGCGAGCGTAAATAAACTCAATCACCGAATAGCTGGTTATCCAGCGGCGAGCGTAAATAAACTCAACCATCACCGAATAGCTGGTTATCCAGCAGCGAGCGTAAATAAACTCAACCATCACCGAATAGCTGGTTATCCAGCAGCGAGCGTAAATAAACTCAACCATCACCGAATAGCTGGTTATCCAGCGGCGAGCATAAATAAACTCAACCATCACCGACTAGCTGGTTATCCAGCAGCGAGCGTAAATAAACTCAATCATCACCGAATAGCTGGTTAGCCAGCAGCGAGCGTAAATAAACTCAACCATCACCGAATAGCTGGTTATCCAGCGGCGAGCATAAATAAACTCAACCATCACCGAATAGCTGGATAGCCAGCGGCGAGCGTAAATAAACTCGATCATCACCGAATAGCTGGTTATCCAGCAGCGAGCGTAAATAAACTCAACCATCACCGAATAGCTGGTTATCCAGCGGCGAGCGTAAATAAACTCAATCATCACCGAATGGCTGGTTAGCCAGCGGCGAGCGTAAATAAACTCAACCATCACCGAATAGCTGGTTATCCAGCGGCGAGCATAAATAAACTCAATCATAACCGGCGAATAGCTGGGTATCCAGCGGAGAGCGTAAATAAACTCCATCATCACCGAATAGCTGGTTATCCAACAGCGAGCGTAAATAAACTCAATCATCACCGAATAGCTGGTTAGCCAGCGGCGAGCGTAAATAAACTCAATCATCACCGAATAGCTGGTTAGCCAGCGGCGAGTGTAAATAAACCCAATCATCACCGAATAGCTGGTTAGCCAGCGGCGAGCGTAAATAAACTCAATCATCACCGAATAGCTGGTTAGCCAGCGGCGAGCGTAAATAAACTCAACCATCACCTAATAGCTGGTTCATCCCGTCATCGTTTCACAGTTACAGTACATGATAAATGTCTCTGACTTATAAACCTTTGAATAAAACTACAATCACACTTTATTTTTAAGGGAATGATTTTTATGTGGTACTTGCTACTTAATATCTCGTTTTTATTTCCCGTTTTGTGCTTTTATAGTCCCTCCAATAGTCAAGTGTACTAATGTGCAGGATATAACGATAGATAGATCGTAGAATTATGAGAGATACATGTGTATGTTACTATACTATAGGACATAGAAAACGCACACCTACATTATAATATTAGTATTACATGAAAACGAAATACGAAGGATTCCATCAAAGATATATCACATCTTTATTACAAAACACAAACTGAACAACTAAAAATATTCCAACATGTTTAAAATTATGTATTTATACAGGTATTGTTTTTCATGTAAAAACACATTGGTATAATTGAGGCCAGAAATAGATCCTCGACACAACATGAACACATGACCTATGAACCTCAGATAGCTTTAATTCTCATTTATTCTTACTAAGTTTTACTAATTTACAATGAAATATGGTCAATGTTATTTTAGCTCGATTGCGAAACCATTTTTACAGCATTAGTTTAATCGCTCTCGATATCTCATTCTTGGTGCAATCCATCACCATAACATGATTGTGGTGTGGTGGTAGAGCGTTCGATTCTCCATGTTGCTTTGTTTTTAATTTCCGATCGATCACTTACAAAACATTAGAAAAGTGTCAGTGCTTAAATTCTGGAAAATACATCGTATCAACCTAGTAGACAGTTATTATTCATATCTTAATAATATTATAGGGAAATATCACTCCTTGTCGGCACTATCATACTCTCATATATACCCTATCAACAAACCAAATAACAAGTTTACTATGCTGAAACATTGTTAAGTCAGCTTAAAATCAAGCAGTGTTGTCAGTCACTATTGACATCGATGTTGTTTTATCATTTTCATCCCGTCGACTGCCTCAACTGAGTAATTTCAAGAATGAGAGATTTTGGCAGATTTGGGCTCCATAAATGTTCAGATTTTCGTGTTTCGCTGTTAGTCGTCTCTTACCGTGTTTTAAGAAATAAGCCCGATTCTGCATTTAAAACAATAAGCTCCATACTCAACCAGTTTGTCATGATTACTCTGTACTACCCATAGACTGTGGCTGGAGCGAGGATCCGTCTACGGTGTCATGATTACTCTGTACTACCCATAGACTGTGGCTGGAGCGAGGATCCGTCTACGTTGTCATGATTACTCTGTACTACCCATAGACTGTGGCTGGAGCGTGGATCCGTCTACGTTGTCATGATTACTCTGTACTACCCATAGATTGTGGCTGGAGCGAGGATCCGTCTACGTTGTCATGATTACTCTGTACTACCCATAGACTGTGGCTGGAGCGAGGATCCGTCTACGTTGTCATGATTACTCTGTACTACCCATAGACTGTGGCTGGAGCGAGGATCCGTCTACGTTGTCATGATTACTCTGTACTACCCATATACTGTGGCTGGAGCGAGGATCCTTCTACGTTGTCATGATTACTCTATACTACCCATATACTGTGGCTGGAGCGAGGATCCGTCTACGTTGTTAATGAGCGACATCGCTGGCTTTTCTGTTACCTCCCTTGGCAGATAAAGTCCGATTAATCCAGAAATATATATGGTTAGGTGACTATTAGCTTATAGGACCACTATTTTGAGGGGCAACCTTACCCGGTCAGCTAACAAATCGAGTTATATACCAAAATGTAAATGTCTGAAGTTTGTCACACATGCGGCATACATTGTGGCGTTCGGAGAACTGGAACGATACAATTGTAGGCCTAGGCCTATATGTGCAGTATCCTCGCGTATTAGTAAAGTAATTACTTAAATGATTAAAGTAAATATAGTTGCTGTTTTATTGATTCATTTAACCCGAACTTATAAGCGTGTCAGGTGTACCCAGAGTAGAACCTAGGGGTTGGTAACCACCTCTTCAGTCTCAATACGCGTGTATGCGTACGTAGGCTACTTGTAACCCGGATAAGGCTTGTGGTCAGCATCCGGTCTTGTTGAGAGAACACTAGGCCCTACATATTGGTGAGCGTTGGTGTATCTCGCGGAGGTCTTGTGGGAGCGTACTCAGACATCCACATACCTACACACTCAACGTCCTTTTGAGAACGGCTACACTGTTAACGCCAGGTGCGTAGCTTGGCTGGAATCGATATGTAGGCCAACTTAAAACTTAAGACGGGATGGGGGTCCGGGGTTCGTCTCCAGGAAAACTATTTATAGCGTATATAATTTAATCCTTGCCTCCCGATTTTTGTTGCAGATTTGGCATTTTTTAGATTTTTCGGGGGGAAGTGTAGGCCACGGCCTATAGGAAGCTACGCCAATGAACGCCATCAGTGTAGATCTATGGTTTTGAACCCGAAACCGTTTGTCCAATCCCCAAGCCTCTGAACATTACGATCCTGGAGACACTTGCAAATGAAGAGGAGACTAGGAGTCAGGCTGCAATGGATCAGACGACGAAGCTCAATTCGCTATGCAAAACTCGATGGGCTACAAGGGCAGATACGTTGCACATGTTTCTCCCACCCGACTGCTGTAGATGCGCTGCACGATCTTAGTTTGACTTACGTCAATACCAAGGCCTACAATTCATGCTTGCACATTTACACACACATGACGTAGGCCCCTACGATGAATATTTCAGACGACGTTTTTTTCAGTTTTCTGGACTGACTGTAACCTGAAAGCGGGATTTTGCGGCGTATTCGATAATTTTTGCGGACCGGCAAAGTTATTCCCATGTTCTGTTGTTATAAGAACGGAACATTCATTGGATAATCTATTCCAGTTTCTCCAATCGTATGCCTGGTTACATGTAACACTAACACAACCTATTTTTTGTCAGAACGCAGACGAAACAATTACCAAGAATACAACCACATTGTGACAAGGGTATGCACATCATTTTCGCTGATATTTTATCATGTTCGGTGCTGCTTATAATGTAGAAAGCGAAAGTAGGTAATTTATGTCGAATGTTAGTGACTCCAGGTAACTATTGGTGGTGACAGCATGAGCCACAGGCACAAGACACATTTTTTTGCCCTATGGTCATATAGTAAGTAATGTTTATAGTAAACATTACCTAATATATGACCATAGGCCAAACAAAAATGTTGGTGTCTTGTACCTGTGGCATGAGCCGGCGACACGTCCTGAGGTGTTGGCAACTTCTTTAAAAAAACGGTCTGTTGTAGGGCCACCCTCCTCACTGTCATCCTGCAGTAGCCTATAAACGTATCTGGCAGACTAGCCTGGGTGCTAGTCCAAATATTGTGACATTTTACTATCCAGGCATTTTTCGAGTGGCTTTGTCATTTAGGTGGAACTTTAGTCCAAATATCCAAGTACATGTATTCTTAAACTCGGTGTATTTGTCCATTTACATCCGTATTTAAAATAGTTATATAGATCTGGGATGATAATGTCGCTGACAGAGCTGAAGCATTGTTCAATAGCATTCCGTTGCGTGTATCGGTAACCTGATACAACTGTCACATGACTGGTCCAGCAGTCTCGAGTTCCCCATATAAACGGGTGCCAACCCGACACCGATGCGATATCATAGCTGAATTGAGCAGCAAGGTCACGTGATGAAGCTAAAACTGTCAACAAGAGGTTTTTTTAAAGTTGTTTTCACGACTTATGAAAATACAATGTAATAATATATGACAAGTGCAATTAACATTTTATACTGGTCCTCATATGTGGGATTTATGCCGAGCATAGGTTCTACCACTCTATACCAAAGTGTTTGAGTTTATGGATGAGCTTGTGGTGATCTACTTTGTCGAATGCTTTATTGAAATTCATTATGTTGACATCCATCTGGTGACCGAGCTCGAGATTGTCAGCTATCTCTTGTGTGAAACCAATGAGTTGGGTGTCACAGCTGTGTTTTGGCTTGAACCCATGCTGCTATGTGCTATGAATATGGTGAGAATCTAAGTATGATATTATGTTGGAAACCAGGATGTGTTCTAAGAGTGGATGCTCTGCATGCTAGAGAAATGTTGTGGTAGTTGCTATGTTTGGACATTTGACCCATTTTGTATATGATAGATATAACTGCATGTCTCCAATCATCGGATACAATGCGTGTGTCAAGTGATCGTTGAAAGATGTATGTTAGCATAGGGGGCAATATCGCTGTGCAGTTGTTTAAGTAACCTAGATGAGATTTCATCAGGACCTGATGTCTTATTTGGGCTTAGACCTGGCAGGAGCTTATCAACTACTTATACTGTGATAGTGATTGGTGACATGGGTGGGTGAGTGAGCATTGGGGCTGCACTTTTGGACAATTGTTTGAGACTGAGGAGGATGTTAGGACGAGAACAAACAGATTCAGGATATTGGCTTTTAACGTTCGGTCAGAATGGATTTGACCATTACTACTGAGTGGGGCTATTCCAGAGTTTTTAGTTTTGTTGTGCTTGAATGAAGGAGTAGAACTTTTTCGTTTGACCTGCATTACTGATGCGACTATATATCACTAGATACAGTTTGATAAAGTAATAAAACAAACTCATCAGCATGGTTGTGGGAACAGAAATTTTGAGTTCCTCCTTTGTGGAGAGCTTTTCGCATAATCAGGACACTAAGTCACTTAAAGTACAAATAATTCCGTCAAATGACTTTATTATCCCAGGATATGATTTTGTTGCTTGATCAGACCGGGCTAGTGATTTGGATTATGATTTCAAAAGGGACAGGAGGACCGATGATTGTTTAGAGAGTTTTAAGGACGTGTTGAGCCAATTGTTTGTCTAGTTCACTTGACGATATAATGTATCTGCAGTGAAGGCAACAATGTGTATGGTATAGAATGAGGCCTATTAATTGTGGTCCAAATTATCAAGTCTAAATGTGTAGACAAGTTTAAGGAATACGGTTTAGGTTAGGATTTAATAATTGTAAGCAATTTCGCGTTAAAAAGCAGATGCCACACCTACCTGCATAAATAATTTATATTCAATTTCTAATTGAAATATTCATTAATACACCGATGCTCAAAAGAAAGTCTCCACCTGAGAAATACACCATGAAAGTTTTCTGAGTGGATCAATTTATTCATTCTTTTATTAATTATTATCTCCCATATCTCATCCACAAGATGTGCAAAAATGAAAAACATCTATTAATAAAAAGTACATATTTAAGATGTTTTAAGGTGGTACCCCTCAATTCCAAAATTCACAAAATAGAATTTTGAGATTTCATATTACTTATTTTACGCATAGAATCCCCCGAATTCAATTTTAGTGATAACTACTATTTGTTTCCAATACACTACTCACTTGTCACTTAATTAAAAGTAAATTTGTTTAAAACCACTGATCCGTGACTTATTCTGCACAGGTGAGACGTTTTGCACGTGCACTGTAGGCCTACAGGTGAGTTGCCAAACAATATAAATTTAATAAATTCGTTACTTCTTACGGAAATGTAACTAAAAGATCAACAATTGTTTCATTTTGTATAAATAACGACAACACAATATGCCTCGACTTCCGGATAATATTCGGACCAGCGCTATCGCCCGATCTTGCACCAATAGAACATGTATGGGCAGATCTTAAGGATAGGATGTACAAGCGAGTACCACCACCAGCAAACATCCAGGACCTGCGTGTTGCATTAAATCAAGAGTGGAGGAACATTCCACAGACTAGGATTAGCAACATAGATACCTCTATGAGAAGAAGATGTGTTGCTTGTGTGGCAGCTCTCGGTGGACATACCAAATACTGAACATACCGGCTTTTGTGAATTTTGATTTGGAGGGTGACGTTTTTAATGGGACAAAATGAACAGTTTTTGTTAACCGATATTTGTTAAATTTTACTTGTTTATGTACCAGATAATGAATTTAAGTATTCACATAAAATAATGGAATTGCTATGTAGAATAAAACATTTATGACCTATTTTCTGAGTGGAGACTTTCTTTTGAGCATCGGTGTAGATATCGCCACTTACTGGGTGTGTTATAGCCGCTACCATTAATTGTTGGCGTAGTTTGTGATTTATATATCGAAACGTAATTATTTCTATTTTCAGGTAATAGCAGATGGTCATCTGGATACAGAAACATTGGGAGAACTGACATTTCAATGTGAAGAAGGTTAGTGCTGATACGACTTGCATGTACACTAGCATGACCGAATAATACTTTGGGATGGACAGACTTCAGGAAATTCTAAATAAGAATTAAATATTTGTTCTTGGACTAGTCGAGACATTGTCTTTGACAGTGGCCTTGTACAATATGTGGTGAATTCATGGTTGTATGAGGATTGTAATTAATTAAAGTTGGGTATCTTTACGCCATAGTGGTTATGGCGTCCGCCTACGGAGCGGGAGGTCGAAGGTTCGAATCTCGTCAGGGGTTCGTTCTGATGTGGCCGGTTCGTTAGCCGCCAGCTAGTTAAATAATGGTTACCGATTGCCTACCAGCCTGATGTCTGGCACACAAACATAGGATTCGGGAAGTACTGATGTTCATAAAAAAGAGGTGTCTCATAAGTCAGAAATGGCTGGCCCTTTAAATAGGGGTGACACTATAATAAACAAACACTTTACTTTTTACTTTTATAGTAGTGTAGTAGAATACTAATATTACGTTTCTTTTATTTATATGCCGTGATTATTTTAATACTCGATAAGATGACAACACTCGATCAAGAAATACACAATTTTATTACGTACTAGCATCTATGATATCTACTAAAATATATATGTGGATAGAATAGGCCGCTCACGACAATACCGGATACCCGTGAATGTCCGTGTAAATCATGTCGACCGAAAGGAAAACGGATGTTATATGCTATTTGATTATAAGATCTCACTATATGCTATTTGATTATAAGATCTCACTTATTAATCTATTACTTTTCGAGATGTACCACGTTATGAACGGTGCGAGCCACAAGCCGTGGCTGTGCATAACATACCGACCCAACTGTACATCGATCAACAATCAGATCCCGATCCCATCCACACCGGATACCACGTGAGTGAATGAGACCGCAATCCGAAGCCGATCGAATATACAGCATGGAAAGCATCACACCGATGCAACAACACCGAACCACCAACCGTGGCCGTATCATACCAACTTACTTTGCCACACGCCGTGGCAGTGAGTACATAACCAACTTACTTTGCCACATGCCGTGGTAGTGAGTACACAACCAACTTACTTTGCCACACGCCGTGGCAGTGAGTACACAACCAACTTATTCTGCCACAAGCCGTGGCAGTGCGTGAATCAACTTCGGTCCAAAAGTATCACGCAACTATACTACAGCGTATAGCAATATAAGCAAAGCAAACACAACGCAGGAATTGCCATTAGAGGAGGGCAAAACCAATTACTACCCAGCGGACACATTCACTGATCAACCGTATGATACCTTTCCGTAGTACATCGTAAAATATCAACCAATTTAGATTCCCTATCAGAGGTCCCTCATTCCCAAGTTGGATTGATTCCCAGAAACGAGAAGAGGAGCCCTGATCGGTTAAACATATTTAAACTACATTAATTATTTAATGTTATAAGAAGAAACCTATGAAGGATCCGTTTGCCTCTGTCGACTGAATTTTTTCCGGCCACAATAAATTTCTAAATTTATACCCCAAAAATTCCTAAAAGAACAATCTTAATTATTTAACATGATATCTCTAATATAGTGGAGATAGAACTCGATCCCGATCCCAGCCCCACATCATTAAGATGAATTCCGTCATGACGGATGAAACCAGTTTTTGTGTTGTTTTTTGTTTGTAATGAATGAATGAATGATGTTTTACGGCGCATCGACATCTAAGCACGCATGACGCTACATGCCGTTGTCACAGCTACATGCCGTTGTCACAGCTACATGCCGTTCTCACACACTTGACGCTACATGCCGTTGTCACACACTTGACGCTACATGCCGTTGTCACACACGTGACGCTACGTGCCATTGTCACACACGTGACGCTACGTGCCGTTGTCACACACGTGATGATACGTGCCGTTGTCACACACGTGACGCTACATGCCGTTGTCACACTCGTGACGCTACATGCCGTTGTCACACATGTGACGCAACATGCCATTCTCTATATACACACACGTGACGCTACGTGCCGTTGTCACACACGTGACGCTACGTGCCGTTGTCACACACGTGACGCTACATGCCGTTGTCACACACGTGATGCTATGGATAGAGGTGAGGGGCAAGTTAGCGACAGTAACAACTAGGCCACACCCAGTGTGATTCGAACCTATAGATAGAGGTGAGGGGCAAGTTAGCGACCGTAACAACTAGGCCACACCCAGTGTGATTCGAACCTATAGATAGAGGTGAGGGGCAAGTTAGCGACCGTAACAACTAGGCCACACACAAAGTGCTTCGAACATATAGATAGAGATGAGGGGCAAGTTAGCGACAGTAACCACTAGGCCACACCTAGTGTGATTGGAACCTATAGCTAGAGGTGAGGGGCAAGTTAGCGTCCGTATTCACTAGTGTGATTCCATCCTATAGATAGAGGTGAGGGGTAAGTTAGCGACCGTAACCACTAGGCCACACACAGTGTGCTTCGAAGATATAGATAGAGGTGAGGGGCAAGTTAGCGACCGTAATCACTAGTGTGATTTCATCCTATAGATAGAGGTGAGGGGCAAGTTAGCTACCGTAACCACTAGGCCGCACCCAGTGTGATTCGAACCTATAGATAGAGGTGAGGGGCAAGTTAGCGACCGTAACAACTAGGCCACACCCAGTGTGATTCGACCCAATAGATAGAGGTGAGGGGCAAGTTAGCGACCGTAACCACTAGGCCACACCAAGTGTGATTCGAACCTATAGATAGAGGTGAGGGGTAAGTTAGCGACCGTAACCACTAGGCCACACACAGTGTGCTTCGAAGATATAGATAGAGGTGATGGGCAAATTAGCGACTGCAACCACTAGGCCACACCAAGTATGAATCGAACTTATAGATAGAGGTGAGGGGCAAGTTAGCAACCGTAACCACTAGACACACCTAGTGGCATTTGCACCTATAGATAGAGGTGAGGGATAGGTTAGCAACCTTAACCATTAGGGCACACCTAGTGGTATTTGAACCTATATATAGAGGTGAGGGGCAAGTTAGCGACTGTAACCACTAGGCCACACCAAGTGTGATTTGAACCAATAGATAGAGGTGAGGGGCAAGTTAGCGACCGTAACCACTAAGCCACAGCAAGTGTGATTCGAACCTATAGATAGAGGTGAGGGGTAAGTTAGCGACCGTAACCACTAGGCCACACACAGTGTGCTTCGAAGATATAGATAGAGGTGATGGGCAAGTTAGCGACAGTAACCACTAGGCCACAACTAGTGTGATTCGAACCTATAGCTAGAGGTGAGGGGCAAGTTAGCGACCGTAATCACTAGTGTGATTCCATCCTATAGATAGAGGTGAGGGGCAAGTTAGCTACCGTAACCACTAGGCCACACCCAGTGGGATTTGAACCTATAGATAGAGGTGAGGGGCAAGTTAGCTACCGTAACCACTAGGCCGCACCCAGTGTGATTCGAACCTATAGATAGAGGTGAGGGGCAAGTTAGCGACCGTAACAACTAGGCCACACCCAGTGTGATTCGACCCAATAGATAGAGGTGAGGGGCAAGTTAGCGACCGTAACCACTAGGCCACACCAAGTGTGATTCGAACCTATAGATAGAGGTGAGGGGCAAATTAGCGACTGCAACCACTAGGCCACACCAAGTATGAATCTAACTTATAGATAGAGGTGAGGGGCAAGTTAGCAACCGTAACCACTAGACACACCTAGTGGCATTTGCACCTATAGATAGAGGTGAGGGATAGGTTAGCAACCTTAACCAATAGGGCACACCTAGTGGTATTTGAACCTATATATATAGGTGAGGGGCAAGTTAGCGACTGTAACCACTAGGCCACACCAAGTGTGATTTGAACCAATAGATAGAGATGAGGGGCAAGTTAGCGACCGTAACCACTAGGCCACACAAAGTGTGATTCGAACCTATGGATAGAGGTGAGGGGCAAGTTAGCGACCGTAACAACTAGGCCACACCTAGTGTGATTCGAACCTATAGATAGAGGTGAGGGGTAAGTTAGCGACCGTAACAACTAGGCCACACCCAGTGTGATTCGAACCTATAGATAGAGGTGAGGGGCAAGTTAGCGACCGTAACCACTAGGCCACACCTAGTGTGATTCGACCCTATAGATAGAGGTGAGGGGCAAGTTAGCGACCGTAACCACTAGGCCACACCCAGTGTGATTCGAACCTATAGATAGAGGTGAGGGGCAAGTTAGCGACCGTAACCACTAGGCCACACCCAGTGTGATTCGAACCTATAGATAGAGGTGAGGGGCAAGTTAGCGACCGTAACCACTAGGCCACACCTAGTGTGATTCGAACCTATAGATAGAGGTGAGGGGCAAGTTAGCGACCGTAACCACTAGGCCACACCTAGTGTGATTCGAACATATAGATAGAGGTGAGGGGCAAGTTAGCGACCGTAACCACTAGGCCACACCTAGTGTGATTCGAACCTATAGATAGAGGTGAGGGGCAAGTTAGCGACCGTAACCACTAGGCCACACTAGTGTGATTCGAACCTATAGATAGAGGTGAGGGGCAAGTTAGCGACCGTAACCACTAGGCCACACCAGTGGATTCGAACCTATAGATAGAGGTGAGGGGCAAGTTAGCGACCGTAACCACTAGGCCACACCCAGTGTGATTCGAACCTATAGATAGAGGTGAGGGGCAAGTTAGCGACCGTAACAACTAGGCCACACCCAGTGTGATTCGAACCTATAGATAGAGGTGAGGGGCAAGTTAGCGACCGTAACCACTAGGCCACACCCAGTGTGATTCGAACCTATAGATAGAGGTGAGGGGCAAGTTAGCGACCGTAACCACTAGGCACAACCAGTGTGATTCGAACCTATAGATAGAGGTGAGGGGTAAGTTAGCGACCGTAACCACTAGGCCACACCTAGTGTGATTCGAACCTATAGATAGAAGTGAGGGGCAAGTTAGCGACCGTAACAACTAGGCCACACCCAGTGTGATTCGAACCTATAGATAGAGGTGAGGGGCAAGTTAGCGATCGTAACCACTAATCCACAACCAGTGTGATGCGAACCTATAGATAGAGGTGAGGGGCAAGTTAGCGATCGTAACCACTAATCCACAACCAGTGTGATTCGAACCTATAGATAGAGGTGAGGGGTAAGTCAGCGACCGTAACCAGTAGGCCACACCTAGTGTGTTTCGAACCTATAGATGGAAGTGAGGGGCAAGTTAGCGACCGTAACCACTAGGCCACACCTAGTGTGATTCGAACCTATGGCTAGAGGTGAGGGCCAGGTTAGCGAGCGTAACCATTAGGCCTCACCTAGTGGGATTCGAGCCTATAGATAGAGGCGAGGGGCAAGTTAGCGACCGTAACCACTAGGCCACACCAAGTGTGATTCGAACCTATACATAGAGGTTAGGGGCAAGTTAGCGACCGTAACCACTAGGCCACACCTAGTGGGATTTGAACCTATATATAGAGGTGAGGGTAAGTAGGGCAACCGTAACGACTAGTCCACACCAAGTGTGATTCGAACCTGTAGATAGAGGTGAAGGGCAAGTTAGCGACCATAACCACTTGGCCACACCAAGTGTGATTCGAACCAATAGATAGAGGTGAGGGGCAAGTTAGTGACCGTAACCACTAGGCCACACCAAGTGTGTTTCGAACCTATAGATAGAGGTGAGGGGCAAGTTAGCGACCGTAACCACTAGGCCACACTTAGTGTGATTCGAACCTATAGATAGAGGTGAGTGGCAAGTTAGCGACCGTAACCACTAGGCCACACCAAGTGTGATTCGAACCTATAAATAGAGGTTAGGGGCAACTTAGCGACCGTAACCACTAGGCCACACCTAGTGGGATTTGAACCTATATATAGAGGTGAGGGTAAGTAGGGCAACCGTAACGACTAGTCCACAGCAAGTGTGATTCGAACCAATAGATAGAGGTGAGGGGCAAGTTAGTGACCGTAACCACTAGGCCACACCAAGTGTGTTTCGAACCTATAGATAGAGGTGAGGGGCAAGTTAGCGACCGTAACCACTAGGCCACACCTAGTGTGATTCGAACCTATAGATAGAGGTGAGTGGCAAGTTAGCGACCGTAACCACTAGGCCACACCTAGTGGGATTTAAACCTATAGATAGAGGTGAGGGGCAAGTTAGCGACCGTAACCAATAGGCCACACCTAGTGTGATTCCATCCTATAGATAGAGGTGAGGGGCAAGTTAGCGACCGTAACCACTAGGCCACACCCAGTGGGATTTGAACCTATAGATAGAGGTGAGGGGCAAGTTAGCGACCATAACCACTAAGCCATACCCAGTGTGATTCGAACCTATAGATAGAGGTGAGTGGCAAGTTAGCGACCGTAACAATTAGGCCACACCCAGTGTGATTCGAACCTATAGATAGAGGTGAGGGGCAAGTTAGCGACCGTAACCACTAGGCCACACCTAGTGTGATTCGAACATATAGATAGGGTGAGAGGCAGTTTAGCGACCGTAACCACTAGGCCACAACTAGTGTGATTCGAACCTATAGATAGAGGTGAGGGGCAAGTTAGCGACCGTAACCACTAGGCCACACCTAGTGTGATTCGAACCTATAGATGGAGGTGAGGGGCAAGTTAGCGACCGTAACCATTAGGCCACACCAAGTGTGATTCGAACCTATAGATAGAGGTGAGGGGCAAGTTAGCCACCGTAACCATTAGGCCACACCAAGTGTGATTTGAACCTATAGATAGAGGTGAGGGGTAAGTTAGCGACCGTAACCACCAGACACACCCAGTGTGATTTGAACCTATAGATAGAGGTGAGGGGCAAGTTAGCGACCGTAACCACTAGGCCACACCTAGTGTGATTCGAACCTATATATAGAGGTGAGGGGTAAGTAGGGCAACCGTAACCACTAGGCCACACCTAGTGTGATTCGAACCTATAGATAGAGGTGAGGGGCAAGTTAGCGACCGTAACAACTAGGCCACACCCAGTGTGATTCGAACCTATAGATAGAGGTGAGGGGCAAGTTAGCGATCGTAACCACTAATCCACAACCAGTGTGATGCGAACCTATAGATAGAGGTGAGGGGCAAGTTAGCGATCGTAACCACTAATCCACAACCAGTGTGATTCGAACCTATACATATAGGTGAGGGGTAAGTTAGCGACCGTAACAACTGGGTCACACACAGTGTGCTTCGAACATATAGATAGAGATGAGGGGCAAGTTAGCGACAGTAATCACTAGGCCACACCTAGTGATTCGAACCTATAGCTAGAGGTGAGGGGCAAGATAGCGACCGTAATCACTAGTGTGATTCCATCCTATAGATAGAGGTGAGGTGTAAGTTAGCGACCGTAACCACTAGGCCACACACAGTGTGCTTCGAACATATAGATAGAGGTGAGGGGCAAGTTAGCGACAGTAACCACTAGGCCACACCTAGTGTGATTCGAACCTATAGCTAGAGGTGAGGGGCAAGTTAGCGACCGTAATCACTAGTGTGATTCCATCCTATAGATAGAGGTGAGGGGCAAGTTAGCGACCGTAACCACTAGGCCACACCCAGTGGGATTTGAACCTATAGATAGAGGTGAGGGGCAAGTTAGCGACCGTAACCACTAGGCCATACCCAGTGTGATTCGAACCTATAGATAGAGGTGAGGGGCAAGTTAGCGACCGTAACAACTATGCCACACCCAGTGTGATTCGAACCTATAGATAGAGGTGAGGGGCAAGTTAGCGACCGTAACCACTAGGCCACACCTAGTGTGATTCGAACATATAGATAGAGTTGAGGCAGTTTAGCGACCGTAACCACTAGGCCACAACCAGTGTGATTCGAACCTATAGATAGAGGTGAGGGGTAAGTCAGCGACCGTAACCAGTAGGCCACACCTAGTGTGTTTCGAACCTATAGATGGAAGTGAGGGGCAAGTTAGCGACCGTAACAACTAGGCCACACCTAGTGTGATTCGAACCTATAGATAGAGGTGAGGGGCAAGTTAGCGATCGTAACCACTAATCCACAACCAGTGTGATGCGAACCTATAGATAGAGGTGAGGGGTAAGTTAGCGATCGTAACCACTAATCCACAACCAGTGTGATTCGAACCTATAGATAGAGGTGAGGGGTAAGTCAGCGACCGTAACCAGTAGGCCACACCTAGTGTGATTCGAACCTATAGATGGAAGTGAGGGGCAAGTTAGCGACCGTAACCACTAGGCCACACCTAGTGTGATTCGAACCTATGGATAGAGGTGAGGGGCAGGTTAGCGAGCGTAACCATTAGGCCTCACCTAGTGGGATTCGAGCCTATAGATAGAGGCGAGGGGCAAGTTAGCGACCGTAACCACTAGGCCACACCAAGTGTGATTCGAACCTATACATAGAGGTTAGGGGCAAGTTAGCGACCGTAACCACTAGGCCACACCTAGTGGGATTTGAACCTATATATAGAGGTGAGGGTAAGTAGGGCAACCGTTACGACTAGTCCACATCAAGTGTGATTCGAACCTGTAGATAGAGGTGAAGGGCAAGTTAGCGACCATAACCACTTGGCCACACCAAGTGTGATTCGAACCAATAGATAGAGGTGAGGGGCAAGTTAGTGACCGTAACCACTAGGCCACACCAAGTGTGTTTCGAACCTATAGATAGAGGTGAGGGGCAAGTTAGCGACCGTAACCACTAGGCCACACCTAGTGTGATTCGAACCTATAGATAGAGGTGAGTGGCAAGTTAGCGACCGTAACCACTAGGCCACACCTAGTGGGATTTAAACCTATAGATAGAGGTGAGGGGCAAGTTAGCGACCGTAACCACTAGGCCACACCTAGTGTGATTCCATCCTATAGATAGAGGTGAGGGGCAAGTTAGCGACCGTAACCACTAGGCCACACCCAGTGGGATTTGAACCTATAGATAGAGGTGAGGGGCAAGTTAGCGACCATAACCACTAAGCCATACCCAGTGTGATTCGAACCTATAGATAGAGGTGAGTGGCAAGTTAGCGACCGTAACAATTAGGCCACACCCAGTGTGATTCGAACCTATAGATAGAGGTGAGGGGCAAGTTAGCGACCGTAACCACTAGGCCACACCTAGTGTGATTCGAACATATAGATAGGGTGAGAGGCAGTTTAGCTACCGTAACCACTAGGCCACAACCAGTGTGATTCGAACCTATAGATAGAGGTGAGGGGCAAGTTAGCGACCGTAACCACTAGGCCACACCTAGTGTGATTCGAACCTATAAATAGAGGTGAGGGGCAAGTTAGCGACCGTAACCATTAGGCCACACCAAGTGTGATTCGAACCTATAGATAGAGGTGAGGGGCAAGTTAGCCACCGTAACCATTAGGCCACACCAAGTGTGATTTGAACCTATAGATAGAGGTGAGGGGCAAGTTAGCGACCGTAACCACTAGGCCACACCTAGTGTGATTCGAACCTATATATAGAGGTGAGGGTTAAGTAGGGCAACCGTAACCACTAGGCCACACCAAGTGTGATTCGAACCTATAGATAGAGGTGAAGGGCAAGTTAGCGATCGTAACAACTAGGCCACGGAGGCACCTTCATTACGTTACTTTGTTTCGTGTAGTGTTGCCCTTGTTATCACTGGAGTTTATCATGTTGGGATTTTACCCAAATGTCATAAAACACCAGTATATAAATATACTATGGATATACAAGTGTAAGTTTCTAAGGGCTAAAATGTTTAAAGTTTAAACGTTATTTATTTTATAACGATTGTGAAGATGGTTCTAGCAACTTATATTAATCACTCTCATTGGTGGGAATGAAAGCGTATATGTGGTCATTCGTGTGGGGGGAAACCGAAGTAACCGGAGAAAACCCACCTGTCCGATCTGGCGACCACCGTACCATCTCACATACTTCCCGGTTCGAGGATCGAACCCGGATTGTATTGGTGAGAAGCGAGCGGCATAACCACTGCGCTAATCGGATAGCCAATCTTAAAATAGCTACAGTGTTCATTGTTGAATAAAGTTAAAACCAACATTACACAATGCACATAAAACGATGCAATGATTAATTTATTCAGGATGAGCATGCTGCCCCGTTACCTCCTAGCACACTTCCAATTTCGTTGATCCATGATTTCCCCCAAGGTCTTCACAACAATTCCAGCTCAGTTGCACCCTTGCTAGTGACAGAGGGGTCGTGAGTTCGAGCCATGCCACCAGACCAAACACCATGGTGCTCTTAAGCATCACACTTAAATCCACATTTCCTCTTCTCTCTCCCTCCTGGCGATGGATTCCACCAGGAAGGGGGTCTCGATCACGATTAATTTCACAATTGAGCTAAAAGAAACGTCCATTTAACTAAAATATTAATGTTGTATTTTATACACATTTATGTTAGCTCGATTGCGAAGCTGGGAAATATGTGAGATGGTACGGTTGTTACCAGATCGCACAGGTGGGTTCCTCCGGGTATTCCGGTTTCCTCCCAACCGAATGACCACAACTACACTTTCATCAGCGCCAACGTGAGCGATTAATATACGATGTTACAGCTTGTTTCGCAATCATTGTAAAATAAATAAAAGTTTATTCTTTTTTCTTCTATTTTTAAGTTGAACACAGTTTGTCAGTAGATAAACATAATTATGTCAACAGGTATAAACCTGATTTATATGACGTAGCTCAGACAATATAATACGTTATCTTGCCGCGTGAATCTATATACAGGATACCTGGTAGCATGCATATTGATATTTTCATTACAAATACACTAGAGGACATAGAAAACGCACACTTCGGATATGTGTGTGTTTTACATGAAGAACAATAACTATATAAATACATAGTTTGGAATGTGCGTTTTCTATGTCATCTAGTGTAGAACGTATAATATATATATTAAAATTGTTCAAACATTTCGTCCTTTACAATGACGGATTAAGCACGTTTGGGAATTACAAGGACGAAATAAGCAGGTTTAAGTAAAACGATGAACTGGCAACATTATGATGTGGTAAAACAGAACAAATGAATTAAGAGCATAATTTATCATTGGATAAGAACAGTGTAATATACGGTAGTCAGGGATTAGTGGCATGTTAGTAGATTGTGATTTATTAATTTTTCAAAAACGATAGAGTGGGAAAACAGAATTAAGAAATAGTAAAGATGCGACAAATTTCACAACCGAATAAATGCTGAAAATATCGCTACAAAATACGAGCTTCTGTGTGAGCCATTAACAGTATATACACTAAGAGACTCGGTTTTATTTCATTTTCATTATTTTATTGCATTCGTGTCGCAACATGTCCAACGTCGTACCAGGAAGAAATATAGTAAGAAATGTTAGTCAGACCACTGGTGCTGGAAGAGGGGTTCCGAGAGAAAAGGGGGCTAGTAGTCATGTTTCATCCGTGAATAAAAGTTCCGCAGATGAATCCGCAAGACCGAAAAAGCAAGTTAAGCCCAGTACAGTCTCGTCAGTCTACAAGAGCTCTGCGGAATATTTCGAGTTCAGCTGTGATCTGTGTAGGGGCGTCGGAGATCATGTCGAGGCCGAGGGATATTGCACGGTATGTAACGATTACCTATGTAGATTGTGCTTCAGAGGTCATGCTAGGAACAAAGCATCGCGACATCACACCTTACTGGACACAGACAATATGCCGGGAAAGTCGGTTATAACGTGTGACGCGTGTAGCACAGAAGGTGAAAATATAGAAGCCAACGGATTCTGTTCTGATTGTGAAGAATATCTGTGTGCTCAGTGTATCCGAAATCATCCGATGAACAAAGCCTCTAGTCACCACACTTTGCTGGACAAAGACAGTATGCCAACAAAGAAAACTAGGTCACTTTCCACTTCCGTTTCTGCCATGAATATAGCTGCAGAATCCGGGAACGCGGGCCAACAGTGCCAAGAGGAGTTTCCTTACATCCGGGATATCAATGTTAGATCTGCGCATGACGAGAATGATTGTTTAATTGCAGATATAGCAGTTGTGTCGGAAACCGAACTGGCTCTGATTGATTGTGGCAATAAATCCTTGAAACTCGTGAACATGGAAACTAATGTAGTTACAGGATACATGCAATTTCAAACAACACCATTTGGACTGACACCGTTACCCAGCGACCAGCTAGCTGTAACTTTCCCCGATGAAAGCATGATACAGCTTGTATCCACAACCGGTAGCGTACTATCTGCAGTAAGAACGGTGAAAGTTAACGGTATATGTTTAGCAGTGGATTATTGTAATGAGAAACTATACTTTTCATTCTACAGGCCTGTCACATTCCAGACATTACGTCTGACAGGTGCAGTACACAAGACGATACAACCAGACTCTAAAGTACTAGAACACTGCACGCATCCATGGTACATTGCAGTAAGTCCGGATGAGAGTTCCATCTATATATCTGATTGGAAGACTAACAACGTGTTCTGCATGGATATGAATGGGAATATGATAGCTAGGTACGCGGAGGAACTGAATAGTCCGTGTGGTATCATATGTTCCCCTTCCGGCACCCTCTATCTCTGCAACTCAGACCAGCATGTCGTGTACACGATGCATAGGGATCTCAGTGAAGCCACAGTACTACTGGGACCAGGTGATGGCCTGGACCAACCACATGCAATATGCTTCAATGTGGGAAAACAACGTCTCTACATAAGCAGCAGAAGTGGCAAGGCCGAGTTTCTCAATTTCATAAAAGTATATCAGTTAAAATAATATCACAGCATTGTAATTGTAAGGAATTACGGTTGTAGATATTTTAATGTAATATTCTGCTATAACTGACATGAAACTATGTTATCGAGAGTAATATATTGCTAAAACTGTCATGAAACTATGTTGTAGAGAGTAATATATTGCTATAACTGTCATGAAACTATGTTGTAGACAGTAATATATAACTGTCATGAAACTATGTTGTAGATAGTAATATATTGCTAAAACTGTCATGAAACTATGTTGTAGAGAGTAATATATTGCTATAACTGTCATGAAACTATGTTGTAGACAGTAATATATAATTGTCATGAAACTATGTTGTAGAGAGTAATATATTGCTATAACTGTCATGAAACTATGTTGTAGATAGTAATATATTGCTATAACTGACACGAAACTATGTTGTAGACAGTGATATATTGCTATAACTGTCATGAAACTATGTTGTAGACATTTTAATGTAACATTCTGCTATAACTGTTATGAAACTATGTTGTAGATATTTTAATGTAACATTCTGCTATGACTGTCTGGAAACTATGTTGTAGACATTTTAATGTAACATTCTGCTATCACTGTCTAGAAACTATGATGTAGACATTTTAATGTAGCATTCTGCTATAACTGTCATGAAACTATGTTGTAGACATTTTAATGTAACATTCTGCTATACATATCTAGAAACTATGTTGTAGACATTTTAATGTAACATTCTGCTATACATATCTAGAAACTATGTTGTAGACATTTTAATGTAACATTCTGCTATAACTGTCTAGAAACTATGTTGTAGACATTTTAATGTGACATTCTGCTATAACTATCTACAAACTATGTTGTAGACATTTTAATGTAACATTCTGCTATAACTGTCTAGAAACTATGTTGTAGACATTTTAATGTGACATTCTGCTATGACTATCTACAAACTATGTTGTAGACATTTTAATGTAACATTCTGCTATAACTATCTAGTAACTATGTTGTAGACATTTTAATGTAAAATTCTGCTATAACTGTCATGAAACTATGTTAGACATTTTAATGTAACATTCTGCTATAACTGTCTAGAAACTATGTTGTAGACATTTTAATGTAAAATTCTGCTATAACTGTCATGAAACTATGTTAGACATTTTAATGTAACATTCTGCTATAACTATCTAGAAACTATGTTGTAGACATTTTAATGTAACATTCTGCTATCACTGTCAAGAAACTATGTTGTAGACATTTTAATGTAACATTCTGCTATCATTGTCTAGAAACTATGTTGTAAACATTTTAATGTAACATTCTGCTATAACTGTCTAGAAACTATGTTGTAGACATTTTAATGTAACATTTTGCTATAACTGTCAGGAAACTATAATGTAGACATTTTAATGTGACATTCTGCTATAACTGTCATGAAACTATGTTGTAGACATTTTAATATAACATTCTGCTATCACTGTCAAGAAACTATGTTGTATATATTTAAATGTAACATTCTGCTATCACTGTCAAGAAACTATGTTGTAGACATTTAAATGTAACATTCTGCTATAACTATCTAGTAACATTCTGCTATTACTATGTTGTAATATTTTAGATAATTTCGGGTGTTTTTCATAATATACGTGTGTTATAGGCATATTATATATTGTATAATTATAAATATATAATGTATATCACTATAGTGTACATTTCTACAGAAATATACATATATAGTCAGCACAAATATACGTGTTTTTGTTGTGTTTCTCTGTGGGGTATAGAGTCGTACCGCCAGCTTGGGTTATATGGCGACTCACCAGCTGTGTAATTAGTGGGGAAAGACGCCGGATGCCCCGCCCAGCTGTGTAATTAGTGGTGAAAGACGCCGGATGCCCAGTCAAGCTGGGTAATTAGTGGGGAAAGACGCCGGATGCCCCGTCCAGCTGGGGAATTAGTGGGAAAAGACGCCGGATGTCCCGTCCTGCTCGGTAATTAGTGGGAAAAGACGCCGGATGCCCCGTCCAGCTGGGTAATTAGTGGGGAAAGACGCCGGATGCCCCGTCCAGCTGGGTAATTAGTGGGGAAAGACGCCGGATGCCACGTCCAGCTGGGTAATTAGTGGGGAGAGACGCCGGATGTCCCGTCCAGCTGAGTAATTAGTGGGGAAAGACGCCGGATGCCCAGTCCAGCTTGGTAATTAGTTGGGAAAGACGCCGGATGCCCCGTCCAGCTGGGTAATTAGTGTAGAAAGACGCCGGATGCCCCGTCCAGCTGGGTAATTAGTGGGCAAAGACGCCGGATGCCCAGTCCAGCTGGGTAATTAGTGGGGAATGACGCCGGATGCCCAGTCCAGCTGGGTAATTAGTGGGGAAAGACGCCGGATGCCCCGTCCAGCTGGGTAATTAGTGGGGAAAGACGCCGGATGCCCCGTCCAGCTGGGTAATTAGTGGGGAAAGACGCCGGTTGCCCCGTCCAGCTGGGTAATTAGTGGGGAAAGACGCCGGATGCCCCGTCAAGCTGGGTAATTAGTGGGACAAGACGCCGGATGCCCCGTCCAGCTGGGTAATTAGTGGGGAAAGACGCCGGATGCCCCGTCCAGCTGTGTAATTAGTGGGGAAAGACGCCGGATGCCCCGTCCAGTTGTGTAATTAGTGGGGAAAGATGCCGGATGTCCCTCCCAAGCATTATTTCAAGCACGGACGGGTATGTCGGTAGAACCATCGACCTACCGCAAGTCAGATGGAAATAATTCGATACCCTTAGCGGGATTCGTACCTTCATATGTGAGGAGCAAGTGATTTGAAATAAACGACCTTAACCTCTGGATCACGGACGTTGCCCCAAAACTGTATGTAAACATGAACTCGGTGAACGCTAGTTGTGAAAATAACAGTCAGATATATCGTACAAGTTCATTAGAATTGCATCGTTAAGACACATTTCTAATGAGATTCCATGACAAATGTCCAGAGTTATCAGTTACTAAAATAAACACATTAATTGTCGTCTGTTTTATTTAAGTTTATTTAACGTCGCTATCGGTTTCCCATTTGAGCGACGGGCAACAACACCTTTCCTGGGCAAGCTCCAACGGTTAACCAGTACTTGGTGCACTAACCTCCGTAAAATAACTGCCAACATTGTCATATAAATGTGACACTGTCTGAGTGCGGCTCGAACCCGTCACTATAGCTGATAGGTTACAATGGTATGTATACAAGTCAGCGACAGTAACCACTCGACCACGGAGGCTGTTTGTCGTCTGTTACAATTATTTGGACTAGTTATAGCATTTTGTTTACCCAGCATGCAAAAAGCAAACGTGAGGCTACTATGGTGACTGTAATATTGTCCCAACTATGTCTCAGTACACATAGACCGCTAAGAACATCGACTCTAAGAATATTGTCCTAAATATGTCTCAGTACACATAGGCCGCTTAGAACATCGACTCTAAGAATATTGTCCTAAATATGTCTCAGTACACATAGGCCGCTTAGAACATCGACTCTAAGAATATTGTCCTATATATGTCTCAGTACACATAGGCCGCTTAGAACATCGACTCTAAGAATATTGTCCTAAATATGTCTCAGTACACATAGGCCGCTTAGAACATCGACTCTAAGAATATTGTCCTATATATTTCTCAGTACACATAAGCCGCTTAGAACATCGACTCTAAGACTATTGGTTGCAATCTTAACTTTGTTTTGTTGATATCAGATACATGTAGTAACCTGATGACAATTTGCGTGACATATTTACCATCGCATTTAGAAAGTTATTGTCTTTGGCTACATCTGTCTATCTCTCTCTCTCTGTGCCATGACATCCAGAGTTCTACAATGTTCCCAAGCTTAGTTACTGTTACATGAGATAACATGGCTGTATCTGTGTGTCTCGCTGTACCATGACACACATAGTTCTACAATGTTCCCAAGCTTAGCTACTGTTTCATGAGATAAAATGGCTGCATCTGTCTCGCTGTGCAATAACACACAGAGTTCTACAATGTTCCCAATCTTAACTGCCGTTACATGAGATAACATGTCTGCATATGTCTGTCTGTGTCATGACACCCAGAGTTCTACAATGTTCCCAAGCTTAACTACCATTACATGAGATAACATGGCTACATATGTCTGTCACACTGTGTCACGACACCCATAGTTCTACAATGTTCCTAAGCATAGCTACTGTAACATGAGATAACATGGCTGCATCTGTCTCTCTCGCTGGGCAATGACACACAGAGTTCTACAATGTTCCCAAGCTTAGCTACTTTAACATGAGATAACATGACTGCATCTGTCTCTCTCGCTGGGCCATGACACACAGTGTTCTACAATGTTCCCAAGCTTAGCTATTGTTACATGAGATAACATGGCTGCATCTGTCTATCTCTCTCTGTGCAATGACACACAAAGTTCTACAATGTTCCCAAGCTTAGGTACTGTTACATGAGATAACATGGCTGCATCTGTCTCTCTCGCTGTGCAATGACACACAGAGTTCTACAATGTTCCAAAGCTTAGCTACTGTTACATGAGATAACATGGCTGCATCTGTCTAGCTGTACCATAACACACAGCGTTCTAAAATGTTACCAAGATTAGCTACTGTTACATGAGATAACATGGCTGCATAAGTCTGTCTCGCAGTACCATGACACACAGAGTTCTACAATGTTCCCAAGCTTAGCTACTTTAACATGAGATAACATGGCTGCATCTGTCTCTCTCGCTGGGCCATGACACACAGTGTTCTACAATGTTGCCAAGCTTAGCTACTGTTACATGAGATAACATGGCTGCATCTGTCTGTCTCGCTGTGCCATGACACACAGTGTTCTACAATGTTGTCAAGCTTAGCTACTGTTACATTAGATAACATGGCTGCATCTGTCCTTCTCACTGTACCATGACACCCAGAGTTCTCACTGTACCATGATACCCATAGTTCTACAATGTTGCCAAGCTTAGCTACTGTTACATGAGATAACATGGCTGCATCTGTCTGTCTCGCTGTGCCATGACACACAGTGTTCTACAATGTTCCCAAGCTTAGCTACTGTTACATGAGATAACATGGCTGCATCTGTCTGTCTGTGTCATGACACACATAGTTCTACAATATTGCCCAGCTTAGCTACTGTTACATGAGAAAACATGGCTGCATCGGTCTGTCTGCATATGATGCCCAGAGTTCTACAATGTTGCCAAGCTTAGCTACTGTTACATGAGAACACATGGCTGCATCTGTCTGTCTGCATATGACGCCCAGAGTTCTACAATGTTCCCAAGCTTAGCTACTGCTACATGAGACAGCATGGCTGCATCTGTCTGTCTGCACATGACACACATAGTTCTACAATGTTGCCAAGCTTCGCTACTGTTACATGAGAACACATGGCTGCATATGTATGTCTGCACATGACACACATAGTTCCACAATATTGCCCAGCTTAGCTACTGTTACATGAGAAAACATGGCTGCATCGGTCTGTCTGCATATGATGCCCAGAGTTCTACAATGTTGCCAAGCTTAGCTACTGTTACATGAGAACACATGGCTGCATCTGTCTGTCTGCATATGACGCCCAGAGTTCTACAATGTTCCCAAGCTTAGCTACTGCTACATGAGACAGCATGGCTGCATCTGTCTGTCTGCACATGACACACATAGTTCTACAATGTTGCCAAGCTTCGCTACTGTTACATGAGAACACATGGCTGCATATGTATGTCTGCACATGACACACAGAGTTCCACAATGTTGCCAAGCTTAGCTACTGTTACATGAGATAGCATGGCTGCATCTGTCCTTTTCGCTTCCACACAGAGCTTATAATATTTTCAAGCTTAGCTACTGTTACATAAAATAACATGGAGTCAATTCTGTGAAATTAGATGATGACAGAAATTGGTTTCAAAAGTGTGTCTATAAGTTGTGTTCCTGTCGGGTATACCATGGCGATGATTCACAGTCATTATAACTGTTTTTGTAACCAGGGGATAATTCATTGGAAATTGTATCAACATTGATTACACGGTATCAAGAGAGACTTCGTTTGAAGAACTCGCCAATGGACGGACGGACGGATGTATGACGAACACGAGTCTATAATAATTGCTTAATCGTTTATATCTGAAGTGAGACCTAACCGTAACATTGTGCTCAAAGGGAGGCTATTCTAATTCACAAATTAGGTTTCTGCTTCCAGATTTCGCTCTCCTATATATATTTTTAAATCTTTATTCTAGTCAACGATCTTAAGCTTTCACTTCAGCAATAGTCCAGACACGGGCGGGCGGGTACATGGGTAGAACCACTGACCTTCCACAATCATCCTGTGTTGAAAGAATTCAACAACTCAAGTAAGATTCCAACCTACATTTTAGTTGTATAAAAATAATACCTATATATAACTCGGAATACATGACATGGAAGATATACATATCCTACCAGATGTTGGCTGTAAAAATACCTATATATAACTCGGAATACATGACATGGAAGATATACATATCCTACCAGATATTGGCTGTATAAATACCTATATATAACTCGGAATACATGACATGGAAGATATACATATCCTTCCAGATGTTGGCTGTATAAATACCTATATATAACTAGGAATACATGACATGGAAGATATACATATCCTTCCAGATGTTGGCTGTATAAATACCTATATATAACTCGGAATACATTACATGGAAGATATACATATCCTACCAGATGATGGCTGTATAAATACCTAATAATAACTCGGAATACATGACATGGAAGATATACATATCCTACGAGATGTTGGCTGTATAAATACCTATATAGACCTCGGAATACATGACATGGAAACTATACATATCCTACCAGATGTTGGCTGTATAAATACCTATATATAACTCGGAATACATGACATGGAAGATATACATATCCCACCAGATGTTGGCTGTATAAATACCTATATATACCTTAGAATACATGAAATGGAAGTTATACATATTCTACCAGATGTTGGCTGTATAAATACCTATATAAAACTAGGAATACATGACATGGAAGATATGCATATCCTACAAGATGTTGGCTGTATAAATACCTATATATAACTCGGAATACATGACATGGAAGATATACATATCCTACCAGATGTTGGCTGTAAAAATACCTATATATAACTCGGAATACATGACATGGAAGATATACATATCATAACAGATGTTGGCTGTATAAATACCTATATAAAACTCGGAATACATGACATGGAAGATATACATATCCTACCAGATGTTGGCTGTATAAATACCTATATATAACTCGGAAAACATGACATGGAAGATATACATATCCTACCAGATGATGGCTGTATAAATACCTATATATAACTCGGAATACATGACATGGAAACTATATATATCCTACCAGATGTTGGCTGTATAAATACCTATATATAACTTGGAATACATGACATGGAAACTATACATATCCTAACAGATGTTGGCTGTATAAATACCTATTTATAACTCGGAATACATGACATGGAAACTATACATATCCTACCAGATGTTGGCTGTATAAATACCTATATATAACTCGGAAAACATGACATGGAAGATATACATATCCTACCAGATGTTGGCTGTAAAAATACCTATATATAACTCGGAAAACATGACATGGACGATATACATATCCTACCAGATGTTGGCTGTATACATACTTATATATAACTCGGAATACATGACATGGAAACTATACATATCCTACCAGATGTTGGCTGTATCAATACCTATATAAAACTCGGAATACATGACATGGAAGATATACATATCCTACCAGATGATGGCTGTATAAATACCTATATATAACTCGGAATACATGACATGGAAACTATACATATCCTACCAGATATTGGCTGTATAAATACCTATATATAACTCGGAATACATGACATGGAAGATATACATATCCTACCAGATATTGGCTGTATAAATACCTATATATAACTCGGAATACATGACATGGAAACTATACATATCCTACCAGATGTTGGCTGTATAAATACCTATATATAACTCGGAATACATGACATGGAAGATATACATATCCTTCCAGATGTTGGCTGTATAACTACCTATATATAACCTGGAATACATGACATGAAAGATATACATATCCTACCAGATGATGGCTGTATAAATACCTATATATAACTCGGAATACATGACATGGAAGATATACATATCCTACAAAATGTTGGCTGTATAAATAACTATATATACCTCGGAATACATGACATGGAAACTATACATATCCTACTAGATGTTGGCTGTATAAATACCTATATATATCTCGGAATACATGACATGGAAGATATACATATCCTACCAGATATTGGCTGTATAAATACCTATATATAACTCGGAATACATGACATGGAAACTATACATATCCTACCAGATGTTGGCTGTATAAATACCTATATATAACTCGGAAAACATGACATGGAAGATATACATATCCTACCAGATGTTGGCTGTATAAATACCTATATATAACTCGGAAAACATGACATGGAAACTATACATATCCTACCAGATGTTGGCTGTATAAATACCTATATATACCTCGGAATACATGACATGGAAATAATACATAACATACCAGATGTTGGCTGTATAAATACCTATTTATAACTCGGAATACATGACATGGAAGATATACATATCCTACCAGATATTGGCTGTATAAATACCTATATATAACTCGGAAAACATGACATGGAAGATATACATATCCTACCAGATGATGGCTGTATAAATACCTATATATAACTCGGAATACATGACATGGAAGATATACATATCCTACCAGATGTTGGCTGTATAAATACCTATATATACCTCGGAATACATGACATGGATACTATACATATCCTACCAGATGTTGGCTGTATAAATACCTATATATAACTCGGAATACATGACATGGAAGTTATACATATCCTACCAGATGTTGGCTGTATAAATACCTATATATACCTCGGAATACATGAAATGGAAGTTATACATATCCTACCAGATGTTGGCTGTATAAATACCTATATATAACTCGGAATACATGACATGGAAGATATACATATCCTACCAGATGTTGGCTGTATAAATACCTATACATACCTCGGAATACATGACATGGATACTATACATATCCTACCAGATGTTGGCTGTATATATACCTATATATAACTCGGAATACATGACATGGAAGTTATACATATCCTACCAGATGTTGGCTGTATAAATACCTATATATACCTCGGAATACATGAAATGGACTATACAATCCTACCAGATGTTGGCTGTATAAATACCTATATATAACTCGGAATACATGACATGTAGAAGATATACATATCCTACCAGATATGGCTGTATAAATACACATATATAACTCGGAATACATGACATGGAACTATACATATCCTACAGATGTTGGCTGTATAAATACCTATATATAACTCGGAATACATGACATGGAAGATATACATATCCTCCAGATGTTGGCTGTATAACTACCTATATATAACTTGGAATACATGACATGAAAGATATACATATCCTACCAGATGATGGCTGTATAAATACCTATATATAACTCGGAATACATGACATGGACGATATACATATCCTACCAGATGTTGGCTGTATAAATACCTATATATACCTCGGAATACATGACATGGAAACTATACATATCCTACCAGATGTTGTCTGTATAAATACCTATATATAACTCGGAATACATGACATGGAAATATACATATCCTACCAGATATTGGCTGTATAAATACTATATATAAATCGGAATACATGACATGGAAACTAAACATATCCTACCAGATGTTGGCTGTATAAATATCTATATATAACTCGGAATATATGACATGGAAGATATACATATCCTACCAGATATTGGCTGTATAAATACCTATATATAACTCGGAATACATGACATGGAAACTTTACATATCCTACCAGATGTTGGCTGTATAAATACCTATATATAACTCGGAATACATGACATGGAAACTATACATATCCTACCAGATGTTGGCTGTATAAATACCTATATATAACTCGGAATACATGACATGGAAACTATACATATCCTACCAGATGTTGGCTGTATAAATACCTATATATAACTCGGAATACATGACATGGAAGATATACATATCCTACTAGATGTTGGCTGTATAAATACCTATATATACCTCGGAAAACATGACATGGAAGATATACATATCCTACCAGATGATGGATGTATAAATACCTATATATAACTCGGAATACATTACATGGAAGATATACATATCCTATCAGATGTTGGCTGTATAAATACCTATATATACCTCGGAATACATGACATGGAAACTATACATATCCTACCAGATGTTGGCTGTATAAATACCTATATATAACTCGGAATACATGACATGGAAGTTATACATATCCTACCAGATGTTGGCTGTATAAATACCTATATATAACACGGAATACATGACATGGAAGATATACATATCCCACCAGATGTTGGCTGTATAAATACCTATATATACCTCGGAATACATGAAATGGAAGTTATACATATCCTACCAGATGTTGGCTGTATAAATACCTATATATAACTCGGATTACATGACATGGAAACTATGCATATCCTACCAGATGTTGGCTGTATCAATACCTATATAAAACTCGGAATACATGACATGGAAGATATACATATCCTACCAGATGTTGGCTGTATAAATACCTATATAAAACTCGGAATACATGACATGGAAGATATACATATCCTACTAGATGTTGGCTGTATAAATACCTATATATACCTCGGAATAGATGACATGGAAACTATACATATCCTACCAGATATTGGCTGTATAAATACCTCTATATAACTCGGAATACATGACATGGAAGTTATACATATCCTACCAGATGTTGGCTGTATAAATACCTATATATAACTCTGATTACATGACATGGAATATATACATATCCTACCAGATGTTGGCTGTATAAATACCTATATATAACTCGGAATACATGACATGGAAACTATACATATCCTACCAGATATTGGCTGTATAAATACCTATATATAACTCGGAATACATGACATGGAAGATATACATATCCTACTAGATGTTGGCTGTATAAATACCTATATATACCTCGGAAAACATGACATGGAAGATATACATATCCTACCAGATGATGGCTGTATAAATACCTATATATAACTCGGAATACATTACATGGAAGATATACATATCCTACCAGATATTGGCTGTATAAATACCTATATATAACTCGGAATACATGACATGGAAACTATACATATCATACCAGATGTTGGCTGTATAAATACCTATATATAACTCGGAATACATGACATGGAAGATATACATATCCTTCCAGATGTTGGCTGTATAACTACCTATATATAACTTGGAATACATGACATGAAAGATATACATATCCTACCAGATGATGGCTGTATAAATACCTATATATAACTCGGAATACATGACATGGAAGATATACATATCCTACAAAATGTTGGCTGTATAAATAACTATATATACCTCGGAATACATGACATGGAAACTATACATATCCTACCAGATGTTGGCTGTATAAATACTAATATATCTCGGAATACATGACATGGAAAGATATACATATCCTACCAGATATTGGCTGTATAAATACCTATATAAACTCGGAATACATGACATGGAACTATACATATCCTACCAGATGTTGGCTGTATAAATATCTATATATACTCGGAATATATGACATGGAAGTATACATATCTACCAGATATGGCTGTATAAATACTATATATATACTCGGAATACATGACATGGAAACTTTACATATCCTACCAGATGTGGCTGTATAAATACCTTATATATACTCGGAATACATGACATGGAAGATATACATATCCTACCAGATATAGCTGTATAAATACTATATATAACTCGGAATACATGACATGGAAGCTATACAATCTACAGATGTTGGCTGATAAATACCTATATATAACTCGGAATACATGACATGGAATATATACATATCCTACCAGATGTTGGCTGTATAAATACCTATATATACCTCGGAATACATGACATGGAAACAATACATATCATACCAGATGTTGGCTGTATAAATACCTATATATAACTCGGATACTGCATGGAAGATATACTATCCTTCCAGATGTTGGCTGATAACCCTAATATATACTTGGCACATGACATGAAAAGAATACATATCCTACCAGATGATGGCTGTATAAATACTATAAATATCGGATACATGACATGGAAGATATACATATCCTACAAAATGTTGGTGTTATAAATAACTATATATACCTCGGAATACATGACATGGAAACTATACATATCCTACCAGATGTTGGCTGTATAAATACCTAATATATCTCGGAATACATGACATGGAGATATACATATCTACCAGATATGACTGTATAAATACCTATATATAACTCGGATACCTGACATGGGGAAACTAACATATCTACCAGATGTTGGCTGTATAAATACCTAATATAACTCGGAATACTTGACATGGAAGATATACATATCCTACTAGATGTGGCTGTATAAAATACCTTATATACCTCGGAAACATGACATGGAAGATATACATATCCTACCAGATGATGGCTGTATAAATACCTATATATAACTCGGAATACATGACATGGAAGATATACATATCCTACCAGATGTTGGCTGTATAAATACCTATATAT
>CM026392.1:35706089-35727094 GCA_014843695.1 Archivesica marissinica | reverse complement strand
TTGGCTGTATAAATACAACAGTTTTCGGTAAATGTAATAATGATAATAGCTTTTATATTAAATAGCTTCGCTGCCGCTAAATAATAATATTGAATTTGTATTTATCACAACATGTTATATAGGTTGTCTTCTAAATATTATGTATGATTAATTTGTTTGTTTATTTTGGGTCTAATATCTTAAGTCATGTGACGACTCTCGCCATATATGATTGATGGAGGAAGACACCGAGTAGAATCATTGACCTTTCGCTCGGTCAAAACATGTCACTGGACTTATTCACACATTGACTTCCGGTTAGAGAAACCATAGTCTAGATCATGCAGACGACACTATCATATCAGCGTCTGGAACCAGCGATAATTGTTGAACTGCTAGCTACGATACCCGCTGGCCACATGACCGCAGTCTCCTGGAGAGATTAGGCGTTGTTGGTGTTGGGGCTAGTTCAATGATTAGACATAACGCAATTCCAGATGCTCATCTGGTTATTTTACGTTTACGATATAAAACACCGACACGATACTTTGATTTAAATTCTATAATATTAATAATGTTAGCATGGTATAGTAGGTATAGCAGGTTGTCGAACCTTAGATTACGAGCCTACCGTTCAATATATATGAACACTGCACTGCAATTGCATATCTGGTAGTATATGTATACCTTCTATGTCATGTATACCGAGTTATATATACCTATTTATACAACTAACATTTATACCTTCTGTGCTGTGTTAACCGAGTTATATATAACTATTTATACAACTAACATTTATACCTTATGTGTTATGTTAACCGAGTTATATATAACTATTCATACAACTAACATTTATACCTTCTATGTCATGTATACCGAGTTATATATAACTATTTATACAACTAACATTTATACCTTCTATGTCATGTATACCGAATTATATATAACTATTTATACAACTAACATTTATACCTGCTATGTCATGTATACCGAGCTATGTATAACTATTTATACAACTAACATTTATACCTTCTATGTCATGTATACCGAGTTATATATAACTATTTATACAACTAACATTTATACCTTCTATGCTATGTATACCGAGTTATATATAACTATTTATACAACTAACATTTATACCTTCTATGTCATGTATACCTAGTTATATATAACTATTTATACCACTAACATTTATACCTTCTATGTCATGTATACCGAGTTATATATAACTATTTATACAACTAACATTTATACCTTCTATGTCATGTATACAGAGTTATATATAACTATTTATACAACTAACATTTATACCTTCTATGCTATGTATACCGAGTTATATATAACTATTTATACAACTAACATTTATACCTTCTATGCTATGTATACCGAGTTATATATATCTATTTATACAACTAACATTTATACCTTCTATGCTATGTATACCGAGTTATATATAACTATTTATACCACTAACATTTATACCTTCTATGTCATGTATACTGAGTTATATATAACTATTTATACAACTAACATTTATACCTTCTATGTCATGTATACCGAGTTATATATAACTATTTATACAACTAACATTTATACCTTCTGTGCTATGTATACCGAGTTATATATAACTATTTATACAACTAACATTTATACCTTCTATGTCATGTATACCTAGTTATATATAACTATTTATACCACTAACATTTATACCTTCTATGTCATGTATACCGAGTTATATATAACTATTTATACAACTAACATTTATACCTTCTATGTCATGTATACAGAGTTATATATAACTATTTATACAACTAACATTTATACCTTATATGCTATGTATACCGAGTTATATATAACTATTTATACAACTAACATTTATACCTTCTATGCTATGTATACCGAGTTATATATATCTATTTATACAACTAACATTTATACCTTCTATGCTATGTATACCGAGTTATATATAACTATTTATACCACTAACATTTATACCTTCTATGTCATGTATACTGAGTTATATATAACTATTTATACAACTAACATTTATACCTTCTATGTCATGTATACCGAGTTATATATAACTATTTATACAACTAACATTTATACCTTCTGTGCTATGTATACCGAGTTATATATAACTATTTATACAACTAACATGTATACCTTCTATGTCATGTATACCTAGTTATATATAACTATTTATACAACTAACATTTATACCTTCTATGCTATGTATACCGAGTTATATATAACTATTTATACAACTAACATTTATACCTTCTATGCTATGTATACCGAGTTATATATAACTATTTATACAACTAACATGTATACCTTCTATGCCATGTATACCGAGTTATATATAACTATTTATACAACTAACATTTATACCTTCCGTGCCATGCATACCGAGTTATATATAACTATTTATACAACTAACATTTATACCTTCTATGTCATGTATACCAAGTTATATATAACTATTTATACAACTAACATTTATACCTTCTGTGCTATGTTAACCGAGTTATATATATCATGGCGATGGGTTTCAACAGTAATCAGGTCTAGATAGTCATTAATATAAGTTGTAATAACTTGTTTCTCACTCGAGCTAATATAAATTTGTATAAACCATATATAGGTATTTATACAGCCAACATCTGGTAGGATATGTATAATTTCAATGTCATGTATTACGATGTATTTTTATACAACAAAAATGTAGGTTGGTATCGTACTTGGGTTGTTGAATTCTTTCATCTCAGGGTGATTGTGGAAGGTCAGTGGTTCTACCCATGTACCCGCCCTTCCGTGCCTGGACTATTGCTGAAATGAAAACTTAAGATCGATGACTAGAATAAAGATTAAAGAAATATATATATGGGACGGAACTCTAGAAGCAGAAACCTAATTTGTGAATTAGAATAGCCTCCCGTTGAGCACAAGTTTACGATTAGGTCACACTTCAGATATAAACGATTGAGCAATTAGTATAGACGTGTGTTCGTCATACATCCGTCCGTCCGTACATTGGCGAGTTCTTCTAACGAAGTCTCTCTTGATACCGTGGAATCAATTTCGATATAATTTCCCATGAATTATCCCCTGGTTACAAAAACAGTTATAATGACTGTGAATCATCGCCATGGTAACCGCGACAGGAACATAACTTATAGACACTCTTTTGAAACCAATGTCTGTCATCATGTTAGTTCGTGTAACAGTAGCTAAGCTTGGCAACATTATAAACTATGTGTATCATGGCACAGCGAGACAGACATATGCAGCCATGTTATCTCATGTAACAGTAGCCAAGCTTGGCAACATTGTAGAACTCTGTGTGTGTGTGATTGCACAGAGAGACAGATGCAGCCATGTTATCTCATGTAACAGTAGCTAAGCTTGGGAACATTGTAGAACTATGGGTGTCATGTGCACAGCGAGAGAGACAGATGTAGCCATGTTATCTCATGTTACAGTAGCTATGCTTGTGAACATTGTAGAACGCTGTGTATCATGGCACAGCGAGACAGACATATGCAGCCATGTTATCTCATGTAACAGTAGCCAAGCTTGGCAACATTGTAGAACTCTGTGTGTGTGTGATTGCACAGAGAGACAGATGCAGCCATGTTATCTCATGTAACAGTAGCTAAGCTTGGGAACATTGTAGCACTCTGTGTGTCATGGCACAACGAGACAGACAGATACAGCCATGCTATCTCATGTAACAGTAGCTAAGCTTGGGAACATTGTAGAACTCTGTGTGTGTTATGGCACAGCGAGACAGACAGGTACAGCCATGTTATCTCATGTAACGGTAGTTAAGCTTGGTAACATTGTAGAACTCTGTGTGTGTTATGGCACAGCCAGACAGACAGATACAGCCATGTTATCTCATGTAACGGTAGTTAAGCTTGGTAACATTGTAGAACTCTGTGTGTTATGGCACAGCGAGACAGACAGATACAGCCATGTTATCTCATGTAACGGTAGTTAAGCTTGGGAACATTTAGCACTCTGTGTGTCATGGCACAGCGAGACAGACAGACACAGCCATGTTATCTCATGTAACGGTAGTTAAGCTTTGTAACATTGTAGAACTCTGTGTGTGTTATGGCACAGCGAGACAGACAGATACAGCCATGTTATCTCATGTAACGGTAGTTAAGCTTGGGAACATTGTAGAACTCTGGTTGTCATGGCACAGCGAGACAGACAGGTACAGCCATGTTATCTCATGTAACGGTAGTTAAGCTTGGGAACATTGTAGAACTATGGGTGTCATGCCACAGCGAGACAGACAGATGCAGCCATGTTATCTCATGTAACGGTAGTTAAGCTTGGGAACATTGTAGAACTCTGTGTGTCATGGTACAGCGAGACAGACAGATACAGCCATGTTATATCATGTAACAGTAACTAATCCTGTGAACATTGTAGAACTCTGGGTGTCATGGCACAGCGAGACAGATATATGTAGCCAAACACAATAACTTTCAAAATGCGATGGTAAATATGTCACGAAAATTGTCACCAGGTTACGATCTGATATCAACATAACATAGTTAATATTGCACCCAATGAATAGTCTTAGAGACGATGTTCTAAGCGGCCTATGTGTACTGAGACATAGTTAGGACAATATTCTTAGAGTCGATGTTCCAAGCGGCCTATGTGTACTAAGACATATTTGGGACAATATTCTTAGAGTCGATGTTCTAAGCGGCCTATGTGTACTGAGACATAGTTAGGACAATATTCTTAGAGTCGATGTTCTAAGCGGCCTATGTGTACTGAGACATATTTAGGACAATATTCTTAGAGTCGATGTTCTAAGCGGCCTATGTGTACTGATACATAGTTAGGACAATATTCTTAGAGTCGATGTTCTAAGCGGCCTATGTGTACTGAGACATAGTTAGGACAATATTCTTAGAGTGGATGTTCTAAGCGGCCTATGTGTACTGAGACATAGTTAAGACAATATTCTTAGAGTGGATGTTCTTAGCGGTCTATGTGTACTGACACATAGTTAGGACAATATTACAGTCAACATAGAAGCCTCGCGTTTGCTTTTTGCATGCTGGGTAAACTAAATGCTATAACTAGTCCAATTGTAACAGACGACAAACAGCCTCCGTGGTCGAGTGGTTACGGTCGCTGACTTGTATGCATACCACTATTGACTATATATATATATATATATATATATATCTAGGCTACTGTTTATTCGGGAGTACATATCTAGGCTACTGTTTATTCGGGAGTACATATCTAGGCTACTGTTTATACGGGAGTACATATCTAGGCTACTGTTTATACGGGAGTACATATCTAGGCTACAGTTTATTCGGGAGTATATATCTAGGCTACTGTTTATACGGGAGTACATATCTAGGCTACTGTTTATACGGGAGTACATATCTAGACTACTGTTTATACGGGAGTACATATCTAGGCTACTGTTTATTCGGGAGTACATATCTAGGCTACTGTTTATACGGGAGTACATATCTAGGCTACTGTTTATACGGGAGTACATATCTAGGCTACTGTTTATACGGGAGTACATATCTAGGCTACTGTTTATACGGGAGTACGTATCTAGGCTATTGTTTATTCGGGAGTACGTATCTAGGCTACTGTTTATTCGGGAGTACATATCTAGGCTACTGTTTATTCGGGAGTACATATCTAGGCTACTGTTTATTCGGGAGTACATATCTAGGCTACTGTTTATACGGGAGTACATATCTAGGCTACTGTTTATTCGGGAGTACATATCTAGGCTACTGTTTATACGGGAGTACATATCTAGGCTACTGTTTATACGGGATAAATAATCGCACGCACGCACATACACATAATTGTTCTGACATTGGAATGTTGTCAATTCCCAGGATATGTATTGATTTGGATTGTCTCAGGTTACCATAAAATACACGGAATCAATACAAACCTGTTTGACGATGTCTTAACACCGCACAATCAGTTGATGTTTACAATTATCAATGTATAACATGTAAATATAGGAACAAAATAATGTATATAGTTTTAGAAATCTGTTTCGGCTTCCACAACTTCCTTTGTACTTACTAATAGGTGATACGGACACACTAGCGTTGTTGTGTGTTTCAATTCAAGACACGCCCGATGTATTGAACCCGCACAACAACGGCAACCTGACCACTATATCACTGCGTCCCCTGACCACTATATCACTGCGTCCCCTGACCACTCTATCAATGCAGCACCTGACGACTCTAGCACTGCGGCACCTGGTCACTCTATCACTGCGGCACCTGACTACTCTATCACTGCGGCACCTGACCACTCTATCACTGCGGCACCTGACTACTCTATCACTGCGGCACCTGACCACTCTATCACTGCGGCACCTGACCACTCTATCACTGCGGACCTGACCACTCTATCACTGCGGCACCTGACCACTCTATCACTGCGGCACCTGACCACTCTATCACTGCGGCACCTGACCACTCTATCACTGCGGCACCTGACCACTCTATCACTGCGGCACCTGACCACTCTATCACTGCGGCACCTGACCACTCTATCACTGCGGCACCTGACCACTCTATCACTGCGGCACCTGACCACTCTATCACTGCGTCCCCTGACCACTCTATCACTGCGTCCCCTGACCACTCTATCACTGCAGCACCTGACGACTCTATCACTGCAGCACCTGGTCACTTTATCACTGCGGCACATGACTACTCTATCACTGCGGCACCTGACCACTCTATCACTGCGGCACCTGACCACTCTATCACTGCGGCACCTGACCACTCTATCACTGCGGCACCTGACCACTCTATCACTGCGGCACCTGACCACTCTATCACTGCGGCACCTGACCACTCTATCACTGCGGCACCTGACCACTCTATCACTGCTTCCCCTGGCCACTCTATCACTGCGGCACCTGACCACTCTATCACTGCGGCACCTGACCGCTATATCACTGCGTCCCCTGGCCATTCTATCACTGCTTCCCCTGGCCACTCTATCACTGCGGCACCTGACCACTATATCACTGCTTCCCCTGGCCACTCTATCACTGCGGCACCTGATCACTATATCACTAAAACCACATGCATATGCACAAAGACATTCACATTTGAATAGCATGATACATTATCTAAAATATAGCACGCATTACGATTATAGTGCTTTCTTTTCAAAGAAAGAAAGTTAATTGTTGTTTTGGATTGACATTTCTCTTATTAGTTATTACGTATTACTTACAACCTTACATGATAAATGTGAAATTCGGAGTAGATAGGTATCACCGCTTCATGAAATATTACTATAAATCGAAGACCGTCCAGGCAATCTCTAACATATAGCACTATGCATGTACAGGAGGAGCCTTAGCCATGGTTCCAGTCTGTCGATATTTCATTTTTTAACTTCTAGCCAAATGACAGTTTCCACATGCCGTTGATATATTCAGAAACTCAATAAGGCCCAATGAATAGTCTCGGTGTTAAAATATATTTATTTTACTGACCAGGCAAAATATATCGACGCCTGTTCCCAGGCTAGAAGAGCATGACTGTGTGCATGCGGTAAAATAAATTGTCCTAAATAATCTCGTAGGTAATTTTTCCCCGACAGAATCCATCGAGATGTATGTCAGTTTGTTGAGAAGGTTGGAGAGTTGAGTACTGGGTGTGAATATTTACAGTCTATGGTTTGTTGTGGAGGTTGGAGAGTTGAGTACTGGGTGTGAATATTTACAGTCTATGGTTTGTTGTGGAGGTTGGAGAGTTGAGTACTGGGTGTGAATATTTGGGGTGTTCTCACTTTCCCCACTTTATAGATTCCAGGTAAAGAAGTAGGGATTTGGTAAGTGGGGAAAGTGAGACGTCTTTGTTATGGTTAACAATGGACTTAATTGGTGATAATTGACCAAATTTGGTATTCTGTACTGCGAAAAGTTTGTAACCACAAATTGAATGGTGTTTTAAATTGATAAAAGTAACATAGGATGGTGTTTTAATAAACTTTTATTACATACATTTGACCAATAAAGAGGATACACATGCTTATTGTTTTGTGTTCCTTCACCATATATTATTTAATAAGCACATTTAGCGACTTAGTAGCACATATAAATGTCACATTTATTTTCATGGAGAAATAATGAGTGTTCAGCAGACAAAATCCTCATATTATTGGTCATACACAATATTGTTCATGGTCCTAGCTTGGTGAGGTGTGATGCTGCGTCGGCGTGCTCCATGACATCTACTTCCCCAGACTCGAGCCTCTGCTTCAGGTGGCCCAATCTCTCCTCGATGACCCGGTACAGCCGCTTCTTTGGTCGCCGCTTTTTCTGGAATAGTTCCATGACTTTGTAGACGTTGGGGTGCGGGTGGGTGAGAAGTCCGTTGACCTTGTTGTGCCAACCTTCAACATGATTTGTAGTATGTGGCCCGTCGTTGTCGTAGTGGTTCCACATCGGCTTGTCACCTTCTACCCATTGCTCAGTGACATATTCTTTGAACCTGACAACAGGCGTTGAGTCATCGTCGTTGCTTTCCAGGGCATGGAACCAAACATCCTCCACCAATGGCATCGGTACAAGTGGCAACACACCGGCTCTACGAGCTAACGTGCGAAATGCATCATTATCGCGAAACTCAGTCGCAAGTCCACACGCTTGAACTTTTCTCCACACGCACTGAGAGTAGTGAAAGTAACACCCTTTCAAAGTTTACCTTAGTTGGAATATCATCCTTTAAGTTGATTTTCGCCGTACAATCTTTGTTCACGCACTTCCAGTAGCTACGATCTCCCTTGTTATTCTTCAGGCTGAACAAGTAATCGTTGTGTATCAGGGTCTGACTGCCACGAATATTTTCTATAAAGCGAACTCCAACATGTGCGTTTACCATTTTGAATGTGATGTAGTTGAATGTTATGGTTATATTTATAATTATGATTAAGTCATGGTATGATTATTACATTGTTTGACTTCATTAAGTGAACAATTGTCATCTTCAAACACATTTTTGTGTTAATTAATTGGCATCTTTAACTGACTACATATTAATCAGATCACTTTAAGTGTCTTTAACTGTCTCTAATCAGCTAGCTAACATATTAGCTAGCTAACATATTAGAAAACAACAACAATAATTTATTGCATAAAACATAGTCATATGCTTATAGCAAATACACAATATATATGAGTAGACAGTCATGGATTTTCAGAGAAGTGCTTAACAAATACAAATAATTTTAATTGTGTAATGAAGTTACTTTCTTAGTAAATTTGCAAAGTAAATAAATTTGGACAGTTTTAATAATAATTCTTTTGATTCGGCTGTTAAAAGGTTGGTCAATTTTTGTAACGTAGGCCAGGTATAGTAATATCTTTTAAAATACTTGTGTCTTAAGTCAGTATATTAACAAACGTGGTTCAGTTATTTCAGTTTCACAGTATACCTTACTTACAGGTAAATGAAAGGTGTGAACATTGAAAGTGGGGAAAGTGAGACAGTCTGCACTGGCCAAAAATCAAAAAGTGGGGAAAGTGAGATACAACCGAATATTTACAGTCTATGGTTTGTTGTGGAGGTTGGAGAGTTGAGTACTGGGTGTGAATATGTACAGTCTATGGTTTGTTGTGGAGGTTGGAGAGTTGAGTACTGGGTGTGAATATTTACAGTCTATGGTTTGTTGTGGAGGTTGGAGAGTTGAGTACTGGGTGTGAATATTTACAGTTTATCGTTTGTTGTGGAGGTTGGAGAGTTGAGTACTGGGTGTGAATATTTACAGTCTATGGTTTGTTGTGGAGGTTGGAGAGTTGAGTACTGGGTGTGAATATTTACAGTCTATGGTTTGTTGTGGAGGTTGGAGAGTTGAGTACTGGATGTGAATATTTACAGTTTATCGTTTGTTGAGAAGGTTGGAGAGTTGAGTACTGGATGTGAATATTTACAGTTTATCGTTTGTTGAGAAGGTTGGAGAGTTGAGTACTGGATGTGAATATTTACAGTTTATCGTTTGTTGAGAAGGTTGGAGAGTTGAGTACTGGATGTGAATATTTACAGTTTATCGTTTGTTGAGAAGGTTGGAGAGTTGAGTACTGGATGTGAATATTTACAGTTTATCGTTTGTTGAGAAGGTTGGAGAGTTGAGTACTGGATGTGAATATTTACAGTTTATCGTTTGTTGAGAAGGTTGGAGAGTTGAGTACTGGATGTGAATATTTACAGTTTATCGTTTGTTGAGAAGGTTGGAGAGTTGAGTACTGGGTGTGAATATTTACAATTTATCGTTTGTAGTGGAGGTTGGAGAGTTGAGTACTGGGTGTGAATATTTACAGTTTATCCTTTGTTGTAAAGGTTGGAGAGTTGAGTACTGGATGTGAATATTTACAGTTTATCGTTTGTTGTGGAGGTTGGAGAGTTGAGTACTGGTTGTTACCTTACACAATATGCAGTTTACTTTTCTACGTACCAAATACACCTTTAACATCGTACACGCGATTAGCATTTGTGACGTCAAATGTAGACGGTTATTATATAGCACTACTAATTACCATTGATGACGTCAACTATAGACTGTGGTTATTAAACACTTACGATTACCATTTATGACGTCAACTATACTGTTATTATAAAGCACTACCAATTATACTTTATGACGTCATATAGACTGTTATTATAAAGCACTACCAATTACCATTTATGACGTCATATAGACTGTTATTATTAAGCACTACCAATTACCATTTATGACGTCAAATAGACTGTTATTATTAAGCACTACCAATTACCATTTATGACGTCAAATATACTGTTATTATAAAGCACAACCAATTACCATTTATGACGTCAAATATACTGTTATTATTAAGCACTACCAATTACCATTTATGACGTCAAATATACTGTTATTATAAAGCACAACCAATTACCATTTATGACGTCAAATATACTGTTATTATAAAGCACTACCAATTACCATTTATGACGTCATATAGACTGTTATTATAAAGCACTACCAATTACCATTTATGACGTCAAATATACTGTTATTATAAAGCACTACCAATTACCATTTATGACGTCAAATATACTGTTATTATAAAGCACTACCAATTACCATTTATGACGTCAAATATAGACTTATTATAAAGCACTACCAATTACCATTTATGACGTCAAATATAGACTGGTTATTAAGCATTACCAATTACCATTTATGACGTCAAATATACTGTTATTATTAAGCACTACCAATTACCATTTATGACGTCAAATATAGACTGTTTTTATTAAGCACTACCAATTACCATTTATGACGTCAAATATAGAATGTTATTATTAAGCACTACCAATTACCATTTATGACGTCAAATATAGAATGTTATTATTAAGCACTACCAATTACCAATTATGACGTCATATAGACTTATTATTAAGCACTACCAATTACCATTTATGACGTCAAATATAGATTGTTACCATTAAGCACTACCAATTACCATTTATGACGTCATATAGACTGTTATTATTAAGCACTACCAATTACCATTTATGACGTCAAATATAGACTGTTATCATAAAGCACTACCAATTACCATTTATGACGTCATATATACTGTTATTATAAAGCACTACCAATTACCATTTATGACGTCAAATATAGAATGTTATTATTAAGCACTACCAATTACCATTTATGACGTCAAATATAGACTGTTATTATTAAGCACGACCCCATTAGTATTTGTGATGTCAAATGATGTAAAATGTGGCTAAAACACAACCAGCACCATAGGTTGAACACTGTGAATAAAACACTTCCCAATTATAAATGTTGACAGATGCTGTATATGCATTCTGTGATTTAATTTATAAAGTACTACACAACTATTTCAACTATCCCTCATTTACCATTGTGCATGTGTGCAGTGAACATTTAAGATGTCTGGCAGTGTTTTATAAATCGTACCGATGATGTACAACAACATGATTATTACCGGTGGTTTCAGTGAACGACAAGGTCAGTATATTTAATAAGACGATGTGATCCATGCCTGTATATCGTCTATCCGGGTTTCGTCTCTTCACCTATGAAACATCAGATATCTGCCTATACTATTATTAGTTTAGATAGCCATCTTTTAGGTAAAACCGGGTATGTATGACGAGGTCTGCAAATAGATTTAAAGTGTCACTGTCACCGTGAGATTTGATACATAGGTATGCTAGATAGTAACAATGTCGCCCATTCATGGACGTGAACAATGATTTGAAAAGGGGATTCTAAATGCAAATAATGTTTATGTAAAATAGCGATCAAATATCTGACATGTTTCTCGTTTCACTGGCTTATTTAATTGATTAACACTTCCATTTTTAAGCAGCTGAATCTGGACCCGGAACAACAAATGATACAAAATAAGCAGTCTTACATAACGAAGTCGGTCCCTCCCAAACCAATGCTTAGCAATTAGCTGCAATGTTGCACGTCACGTACATGTGTTTACAAAGTATGGTGTACACAACGATAGTCGGTACTTTTAGCGAAGTAAAAATTGTACATACTACACTATACCCGACATTACATACAAACATACAACAATATACCTAACAATATACACAAACATACTACACTATACACATGCCATTACACACACACATACTACAATATACCTGACATTACACATACATACCACAATATACCTGACATTACACGCACACATACTACAATATACCTGACATTACACGCAAACATACTACACTATACACCTGACATTACACGCAAACATACTACAATATACCTGACATTGCACGCAATCATACTACAATATACCTGACATTACACACACACATTCTACAATATACATGCCATTACACACACACATACTACAATATACCTGACATTACACAAACATACTACAATATACCTGCCATTACACACACACTACAATATACCTGACATTACACACACACATACTACAATATACCTGACATTACACACACACATACTACAATATACCTGACATTACACACACACATACTACAATATACCTGACATTACACAAACATACTACAATATACCTGACATTACACACCCACTACAATATACCTGACATTACACAAACATACTACAATATACCTGACATTACACACACACATACTACAATATACCTGACATTACACACAAACATACTACAATATACCTGACATTACACACACACACACACACACTACAATATACCTGACATTACACACACACATACTACAATATACCTGACATTACACACACATACTACAATATACCTGACATTACACACACATACTACAATATACCTGACATTACACACACACATACTACAATATACCTGACATTACACACACATATACTACAATATACCTGACATTACACACACACATACTACAATATACCTGACATTACACACACATACTACAATATACCTGACATTACACACACATACTACAATATACCTGACATTACACACACATACTACAATATACCTGACATTACACACACACATACTACAATATACCTGACATTACACACAATAACAATATACCTGACATACAAAACATACTACAATATACCTGACATTACACACAAACATACTACAATATACCTGACATTACACACACACATACTACAATATACCTGACATTACACACACACACATACTACAATATACCTGACATTACACACACACATACTACAATATACCTGACATTACACAAACACATACTACAATATACCTGACATTACACACACACATACTACAATATACCTGACATTACACACACATATACTACAATATACCTGACATTACACACACATATACTACAATATACCTGACATCACACACACATACTACAATATACCTGCCATTACACACAAACATACTACAATATACCTGACATTACACACAAACATACTACAATATACCTGACATTACATACACACATACTACAATATACCTGACATTACATACAAACATACTACAATATACCTGACATTACACACACATACTACAATATACCTGACATTACACACACACATACTACAATATACCTGACATTACACACAAACATACTACAATATACCTGACATTACATACAAACATACTACAATATACCTGACATTACACACAAACATACTACAATATACCTGACATTACACACAAACATACTACAATATACCTGACATTACACCCAAACATACTACAATATACCTGACATTACACACACATACTACAATATACCTGACATTACACACAAACATACTACAATATACCTGACATTACATACAGACATACTACAATATACCTGACATTACACCCAAACATACTACAATATACCTGACATTACACACAAACATACTACAATATACCTGACATTACACACACACATACTACAATATACCTGCCATTACACAAACACATACTACACTATACCTAACATTACACACAAACATACTACACTATACATTACATTACACACACACATATTACAATATACCTGACATTACATACAGACATATTACAATATACCTGACATTACACCCAAACATATTACAATATACCTGACATTACACCCAAACATACTACAATATACCTGACATTACACACAAACATACTACAATATACCTGACATTACATAAAAACATACTACAATATACCTGACATTACATACAAACATACTACAATATACCTGACATTACACACACACTACAATATACCTGACATTACACACACACTACAATATACCTGACATTACACACACACTACAATATACCTGACATTACACACACACATACTACAATATACCTGACATTACACACACATACTACAATATACCTGACATTACACACACACATACTACAATATACCTGACATTACATACAAACATACTACAATATACCTGACATTACACACACATACTACAATATACCTGACATTATACACACACATACTACAATATACCTGACATTACATACAAACATACTACAATATACCTGACATTACACACACATACTACAATATACCTGACATTACACACACACTACTACTACAATATACCTGACATTACACACACACATACTACAATATACCTGACATTACCCACACACATACTACAATATACCTGACATTACACACACACATACTACAATATACCTGACATTACACACAAACATACTACAATATACCTGACATTACATACACACATACTACAATATACCTGACATTACACACACACATACTACAATATACCTGACATTACACACACACATACTACAATATACCTGACATTACACACACATATACTACAATATACCTGACATTACACACACATATACTACAATATACCTGACATTACACACACACATACTACAATATACCTGACATTACACACACACATACTACAATATACCTGACATTACACACACACATACTACAATATACCTGACATTACACACACACATACTACAATATACCTGACATTACACACACACATACTACAATATACCTGACATTACACACACACATACTACAATATACCTGACATTACACACAAACATACTACAATATACCTGACATTACACACAAACATACTACAATATACCTGACATTACACACACACATACTACAATATACCTGACATTACACACAAACATACTACAATATACCTGACATTACACAAACATACTACAATATACCTGACATTACATACAAACATACTACAATATACCTGACATTACACACAAACATACTACAATATACCTGACATTACACACACACATACTACAATATACCTGACATTACACACACACATACTACAATATACCTGACATTACACACACACATACTACAATATACCTGACATTACACACACATACTACAATATACCTGACATTACATACACACATACTACAATATACCTGACATTACACACACATACTACAATATACCTGACATTACACACACACATACTACAATATACCTGACATTACACACAAACATACTACAATATACCTGACATTACACACACACATACTACAATATACCTGACATTACACACACACATACTACAATATACCTGACATTACACACACACATACTACAATATACCTGACATTACACACACATACTACAATATACCTGACATTACACACAAACATACTACAATATACCTGACATTACACACACACATACTACAATATACCTGACATTACACACACACATACTACAATATACCTGACATTACACACACATATACTACAATATACCTGACATTACACACACATACTACAATATACCTGACATTACATACAAACATACTACAATATACCTGACATTACACACACACATACTACAATATACCTGACATTACACACACACATACTACAATATACCTGACATTACACACACACATACTACAATATACCTGACATTACACACACACATACTACAATATACCTGACATTACACACAAACATACTACAATATACCTGACATTACACACACACATACTACAATATACCTGACATTACACACACATACTACAATATACCTGACATTACACACACACATACTACAATATACCTGACATTACACACACATACTACAATATACCTGACATTACACACACATACTACAATATACCTGACATTAACACACACACACATACTACAATATACCTGACATTACACACAAACACACACACACACACACTACAATATACCTGACATTACACACACACACACACTACAATATACCTGACATTACACACAACACACACACACACACACACACAATATACCTGACATTACACACACACACACACTACAATATACCTGACATTACACACACATACTACAATATACCTGACATTACACACACACACACTACAATATACCTGACATTACACACACACACACACACACAATATACCTGACATTACACACACACACACTACAATATACCTGACATTACATACACATACTACACTATACCTGACATTACACACACATACTACAATATACCTGACATTACACACACATACTACAATATACCTGCCATTACACACAAACATACTACAATATACCTGACATTACACACACATACTACAATATACCTGACATTACACACACATACTACAATATACCTGACATTACACACACAAACATACTACAATATACCTGACATTACACACAAACATACTACAATATGACAGAGACCCATTCCAGAGTATCCTCTGGTTCTTTTACATGTACGATGTAAAGCACCTACACGAGACCTCGGTTTAAAGTTCCGTCTGAAAGACTGTTAATTTTATTAGAGTCTGACGGAGGATCGAACCTGCGATCCCTGGTTTACCAGTCCAACGTGTTAACCAATGTACTACAGATCCGTCTGTAGGGGAAGTCTGTTGTTGTGCATTAGATTTATATATAGGTATGTCCGCTCGAAGGCACTGTAAGTGAGGCACCAAATGTCGCTCCCCAGTAGAGACTTGACGCGGATGTGTAATCATTCACGTATTCAATCATATTTTCAATTTTGAATGGGGAGAATTTTAATGAAGGTAGGTGTGTATATAGTGTAAATGTTGGGTAATGAAATTTCAGGCACGGGTGGGCACCCGAGGAGAATCACCGACATTCCTCAAGCCAACTGGATTGCGTCCTCGCATGAATGAATGAATGAATGAATGAATGAATGAATGAATGAATGAATGAATGAATGAATGAATGAATGAATGAATCGCCCCCAGACAAACAATCATATTCGGTTAAAAATACCAACTCAACCAATTCTAAATAATTTAAAGACATTACACGCTCTATTTCTGCAATACAATACGATACAAATTGTATTTCTCTCAAGCCATGTATACATATCAACATGAGGATAATGTTAAACATTGCATGCATATAGACGAGGCTAAACAAGGTTATTTATTAAGTTATATAGGTACACTAGATATCAAACTGCGAACAGATTCATACAACAAGTCTTTATGTTCCAGCCAAATGCATATGTATGATATGTTATTGCTTATTTATATACAATTACAAATATAAGCATGATAAATATATAAGCACAATGATACAACTGCAATGCTATGCTTATACTTGAACGTTGTAAGAATAAAATCTAGAAGCAGATAGGTGGGTTGGGCAACAATTACCAACATTAGCTAATGCCCTCCCCAAATATGACGACATACATTTGTACTTGCAGTCCATTATTATTAACATTGGACTGGTGTCAATAGGCCAGAGTAATGTATTAAACTACTATGCGTAAATGTACGAAATTAACAATTTTAATTAGTAGGATCGTGTTATATAAGTGTGTGTTTTAACCCTTTCCCTCACAGAAGCACCTCTTGACGCCATTACCAATACGACATACATTGACAATTTAGTAGCCAAACCAATGTTCATAATAAAGGCCAGAATCCCATGTAGTCCCAGTAATATCTATGGAGGTGGGATAGATATGGCGACTACTTATCCATTGCATGATAGCTAAATGGCTGTTGTTTGCATGGAGATATAATAGTATATTAACCTAAATCTCTATGAAGGAAAGGGTTAAGTAAGATATAAGCCTCAAACGAACCCAATATGTAAAGTATTGGTACTGTCCCTGGTGCTACGCCCCTCACACAGTCAAGTATTTTACATAACGGATCCATTTCGGTTTATATCCTATACATACCAATCCAAAAGCTATTTTGGAGTACTTAAGTTTCGTTCTTGTCCATGTTACTTCCTGAATGAAACGTAACTGTTTGAGGCCTTTATAAACAATTGACAGGGTAAAATTTACCGATTGTATTGCCGATAAAGAGATGATTTCAAAAAAATATAGGTCAGTTTATATTTTTGGGATATCAATTAGAAATCGAATCATGTAATTGGTGAACTCCACCATCTATATAATCACATAGTAGTTTGTTTCTAAATACTTGAAGCGCCGCATGCCGAACTACAGTGGTGTTGAAACAAAGATAAATATGTACACACTGTGTGCGTGGACTATTCTGGATCACTGCTGATGGGGAGTGGTGGCGACTGGGAGGGTGCGCAGAATGGCAGAGCACTCGGAAGGCACTCGGTAAAGCGCATACCTCGCCACGCGGTGATCCGATCCGGATCTTCACCAATGATAATTGGATTGGACCCACAATGGACCTTCTCCAACAATAGATATGAACATGCATGGGTAAGGTTTTGCGTCACGAATCCTGCTAACACTGATACAAAGAAACAAACCGGTGTGAAAACAGAATGAACTTTTCCGGAATGTTGAAGCATATGGTTGATTGATGTCCTCATACATATTTGATGCATGGCTGTCCGATTAGCGCAGTGGTTAGCGCGCTCGCTTCTCACCAATGCAACTCGGGTTCGATCCTCGGACCGGAAAGTATGTGAGATGGTATGGTGGTCGCCGTATGGGACAGGTGGGTGTTCTCCGGATACTCCGGTTTCCTCCCACATGAATGATCACATTTACGCTTCCATCCCCGCCAACGAGAGTGATTAATATAAGGTGTTATAACTTGCTTCGCAATCGATGTAAAATACAGTTTAAACTTTAAGCTTTAAGTTTATCATTATGAATGAGAAAAGCAATCATAAATACGTAATACTATACTATAATTATACTGTTCTATGTATTTAGGTGGGGTCTTTGTATGTTTGCAAACCATTATCAGTATATCTTCACGTTGAGAGTAAGGTAACTTCCTTATTAAGTTGTAATAATATGAATGAACCTGCACCTGCATGTGTATAAACTTTTCAATATACAAAATCAGTAAAATGATCCCGGAACAAGAAAACTACATATGGAAATATAAAACAAGATCACGTGGTGTTTTAATATCTTCAATATAACTGCACGCCAACTGATTTAAATGCAGTGGTGCAAACACAACAAAAGGTTGTTAGTGCCCAGATGAATTAGTTTTAACTTTGTTTATTTTACAACTATTGCCAAGCAAGTTCTAACAACTTATATTAATCACGTTGGTTGGCTCGGATGAAAGCGTAAAATTAATGTGATCATTCGTGTGGGAGGAAACCCGTAGAGTACCCGGAGAAAACCCACCTGTCCGATCTGGCGATCAGATGAATTGAAGTCGGTTGAGAGCACATTCATGTAAACATATTATTTTAAAATAATGGGTCTATTATATATCCAGCGGCGAGCGTAAATAAACTCAATCATCACCGAATAGTTGATTATCCAGCGGCGAGCGTAAATAAACTCAATCACCGAATAGCTGGTTATCCAGCGGCGAGCGTAAATAAACTCAACCATCACCGAATAGCTGGTTATCCAGCAGCGAGCGTAAATAAACTCAACCATCACCGAATAGCTGGTTATCCAGCAGCGAGCGTAAATAAACTCAACCATCACCGAATAGCTGGTTATCCAGCGGCGAGCATAAATAAACTCAACCATCACCGAATAGCTGGTTATCCAGCAGCGAGCGTAAATAAACTCAATCATCACCGAATAGCTGGTTAGCCAGCAGCGAGCGTAAATAAACTCAACCATCACCGAATAGCTGGTTATCCAGCGGCGAGCATAAATAAACTCAACCATCACCGAATAGCTGGATAGCCAGCGGCGAGCGTAAATAAACTCAACCATCACCGAATAGCTGGTTATCCAGCGGCGAGCGTAAGTAAACACAACCATCACCGAATAGCTGGTTAGCCAGCGGCAAGCGTAAATAAATTCAATCATCACCGAATAGCTGGTTATCCAGCAGCGAGCATAAATAAACTCAACCATCACCGAATAGCTGGTTATCCAGCGGCGAGCATAAATAAACTCAATCATCAGCGAATAGCTGGTTATCCAGCGGCGAGCGTAAATAAACTCAATCATCACCGATTAGCTGGTTATCCAGCGGCGAGCATAAATAAACTCAACCATCACCGAATAGCTG
>CM026392.1:35681481-35705089 GCA_014843695.1 Archivesica marissinica | reverse complement strand
TAACAGTATATACACTAAGAGACTCGGTTTTATTTCATTTTCATTATTTTATTGCATTCGTGTGTCAACATGTCCAACGCCGTACCTGGAAGAAAAATAGTAAGAAATGTTTGTGTGAACACTGGTGCTTGAAGAGGTGTTCCGAGATAAAATGGGGGCTAGTAGTTATGTTTCATCCGTGAATAAAAGTTCAGCAGATGAATCCGCAATACCGAAAAAGCAAGTTAAGCCCAGTACATTCTCGTCAGTCTACAAGAGCTCTGCGGAATATTTCGAGTTCAGCTGTGATCTGTGTAGTGTCGATGGAGATCATGTCGGGGCCGAGGGATATTGCACGGTATGTAACGATTACCTATGTAGCTTGTGCTTCAGAAGTCATGCTGGGAACAAAGCATCGCTACATCACACCTTACTGGACAAAGACAATATGCCGGGTAAGTCCGTTATAACGTGTGACTCGTGTAACAGAGTTGGTGATTGTGTAGATGCCAACGGATTCTGTTCCGATTGTGAAGAATATATGTGTGCTCAGTGTATCCGAAATCATCCGATGAACAGAGCATCTAAACACCACACTTTGCTGGACAAAGACAGTATGCCAACAAAGAAAACTAGGTCACTTTCCACTTCCGTCGCTGCCATGAATATAGCCGCAGAATCTGGGAAGGCGGGCCAACAGTGCCACGAGGAGTTTACCTATATCCGGGATATCAATGTTAGATATGTGCAAGACGAGAATGATTGTTTTATTACAGGTATAGCAGTAGTGTCGGAGACCGAACTGGCTCTAATTGATTATAACAATAAATCGTTGAAACTCATGGACATGGAAACTAATGTAGTTAAAGGATACATGCAATTTCAAGCAACACCATTAGGACTGACACCGTTACCCAGCGACAAGCTAGCTATAACATTCCCCAATGAAAGCATGATACAGCTTGTATCCACAACCGGTAGCGTACTATCTGCAGTAAGAATGCTGATATTTAACAGTATATGTGTAGCAGTGGATTATTGTAATGAGAAACTATACGTTTCATGCGGCAAGCCTGTCACATTCCAGATATTACGTCTGACAGGTACAGTACACAAGACGATACAGCCGGACTCTAAAGTACTAGAACACTGCATTAATCCACGGCGCATTGCAGTAAGTCCGGATGAGAGTTCCATCTATATATCTGATAGGCAGACGACCAACGTGTTCTGCATGGATATGAATGGGAATATGATAGCTAGGTACGAGCAGGAACTGAATAGTCCGAGTGGTATCATATTCTCCCCTTCCGGCTCCCTCTACCTCTGCAACTCAGACCAGCATGTCGTGTACAAGGTGCAGAGGGATCTGAGTGAAGCCACAGTATTACTGGGAACAGGTGATGGCCTGGAATACCCACATACAATATCCTTCAATGTGGGAAAACAACGTCTCTACATAAGCAGCAGAGGTGGCATGGCCGAGTTTTGCAATTTCATAAAAGTATATCAGTTAAAATAATATCACAGAGTTGTAATTCTAAGGAATTACGGTTATAGATATTTTAATGTAATATTCTGCTATAACTGTCATCAAACTATGTTGTAGATAGTAATATATTGCTATAAATGTCATGAAACTATGTTGTAGATAGTAATATATTGCTATAAATGTCATGAAACTATGTTGTAGATAGTAATATATTGCTATAACTGTCATGAAACTATGTTGTAGAGAGTAATATATTGCTATAACTGTCATGAAACTATGTTGTAGAGAGTAATATATTGCTATAACTGACATGCAACTATGTTGTAGATAGTAATATATTGCTATAACTGTCATGAAACTATGTTGTAGATAGTAATATATTGCTATAATTGTCATGAAACTATGTTGTAGAGAGTAATATATTGCTATAACTGTCATGAAATTATGTTGTAGACAGTAATATATTGCTATAACTGTCATGAAACTATGTTGTAGATAGTAATATATTGCTATAACTGTCATGAAACTATGTTGTAGATAGTAATATATTGCTATAACTGTCATGAAACTATGTTGTAGATAGTAATATATTGCTATAACTGACATGAAACTATGTTGTAGATAGTAATATATTGCTATAACTGTCATGAAACTATGTTGTAGATAGTAATATATTGCTATAACTGTCATGAAACTATGTTGTAGATAGTAATATATTGCTATAACTGTCATGAAACTATGTTGTAGATAGTAATATATTGCTATAACTGACATGAAACTATGTTGTAGATAGTAATATATTGCTATAACTGTCATGAAACTATGTTGTAGACAGTAATATATTGCTATAACTGTCATGAAACTATGTTGTAGATAGTAATATATTGCTATAACTGACATGAAACTATGTTGTAGAGAGTAATATATTGCTATAACTGTCATGAAACTATGTTGTAGAGAGTAATATATTGCTATAACTGTCATGAAACTATGTTGTAGACATTTTAATGTAATATTCTCCTATAACTGACATGAAACTATGTTGTAGATATTTTAATGTAACATTCTGCTATAACTGTCATGAAACTATGTTGTAGACATTTTAATGTAACATTCTGCTATGACTGTCTAGAAACTGTTGTAGACATTTTAATGTAACATTCTGCTATAACTGTCATGAAACTATGTTGTAGACATTTTAATGTAACATTCTGCTATAACTGTCATGAAACTATGTTGTAGACATTTTAATGTAACATTATGCTATAACTGTCTTGAAACTATGTTGTAGACATTTTAATGTAACATTCTGCTATAACTGTCTTGAAACTATGTTGTAGACATTTTAATGTAACATTCTGCTATAACTGTCTTGAAACTATGTTGTAGACATTTTAATGTAACATTCTGCTATAACTGTCTAGAAACTATGATGTAGACATTTTAATGTAACATTCTGCTATAACTGTCTAGAAACTATGTTGTAGACATTTTAATGTAACATTCTGCTATAAATGTCTAGAAACTATGTTGTAGACATTTTAATGTAACATCTGCTTAACTGTGAACTATGTAGAATTTAATGTACATTCTGCTATAACTGTCTAGAAACTATGTTGTAGACATTTTAATGTAACATTCTGCTATAACTGTCTAGTAACTTGCAACTATGTTGTAATATTTTAGATAATTTAGAACTCGGGTGTTTTTCATAATATACGTGTGTTATAGGCATATTATATATATATATAAAGATATAATGTATAGCACTATAGTGTACATTTCTACAGAAATATAAATATATAGTCAGCACAAATATACGTGTTTTTGTTGTGTTTCTTTGTGGGGTATAAAGTCGCACCGCCAGCTTGGGTCATATGGCGACTCACCAGCTGTGTAATTAGTGGGGAAAGACGCCGGATGCCCCGTCCAGCTGGGTAATTAGTGGGGAAAGACGCCGGATGCCCCGTCCAGCTGTGTAATTAGTGGGGAAAGACGCCGGATGCCCCGTCCAGCTGGGTAATTAGTGGGGAAAGACGCCGGATGCCCCGTCCAGCTGGGTAATTAGTGGGGAAAGACGCCGGATGCCCCGTCCAGCTGGGTAATTAGTGGGGAAAGACGCCGGATGCCCCGTCCAGCTGGGTAATTAGTGGGGAAAGACGCCGGATGCCCCGTCCAGCTGGGTAATTAGTGGGGAAAGACGCCGGAAGCTCCGTCCAGCTGGGTAATTAGTGGGGAAAGCCGCCGGATGCCCCGTCCAGTTGGGTAATTAGTGGGGAAAGACGCCAGATGCCCCGTCCAGTTGGGTAATTAGTGGAGACAGACGCCGTATGCCCCGTCCAGCTATGTAATTAGTGGGGAAAGACGCCGGTTGCCCCGTCCAGCTGGGTAATTAGTGGGGAAAGACGCCGGATGCCCTGTCCAGCTGGGTAATTAGTGGGGAAAGACGCCGGATGTCCCGCCCAAGCAGTAAATCAAGCACGGACGGGTATCCGGGTAGAACCACCGACCAAGTCAGATGGATAGCTTACTCACATGAAATAATTCGATACCCTTAGCGTGATTCGGTGAGGAGCAAGTGATTTGAAATAAACGACCGTAACCACTGGATCACGGACGCTGCCCCAAAACTGTATGTAAACATGAACTCGCTGAACGCTAGTTGTGAAAATAACATTCAAATATATCGTACAAGTTCATTAGAATTGCATCGTTAAGACACATTTCTAATGAGATTCCATGACAAAAGTCTAGAGTTATCAGCTACTAAAATAAACACATTAATTGCTGTCTGTATTATTTAAGTTTATTTAACGTCGCTACCGGTTTCGCATTTGAGCGACGGGCAACAACACCTTTCCTGGGCAAGCTCCAACGGTTAACCAGTACTTGGTGCACTAACCTCCGTAAGAAACTGCCAACATTGTCATATAAATGAGACACTGTCTGAGCGGGGCTCGAACACGTCACTATAGCTGATAGGTTACAGTGGTATGTATACAAGTCAGCGACTGTAACCATTCGACCACTGATGCTGTTTGTCGTCTGTTACAATTATTTGGACTAGTAATAGCATTTAGTTTACCAAGCATGCAAAAAGCAAACTTGAGGCTTCTATGTTGACTGTAATATTGTCCTAACTATGTCTCAGTACACATAGGCCGCTTAGAACATCGACTCTAAGAGTATTGTCCTAACTATGTCTCAGTACACATAGACCGCTTAGAACATCGACTCCCAAGACTATACATTGGGTGCAATCTTAACTTTGTTTTGTTGATATCAGATAATAACCTGATGACAATTTTCGTGACATATTTACCATCGCTTTGAGAAAGTTATTGTGTTTGGCTCGCTGTGCCATGACACCCAGAGTTCTACAATGTTCCCAAGCTTAGTTACTGTTACATGAGATAACACGGCTGCATCTGTCTGTCTCGCTGTGCCATGACACACAGAGTTCTACAATGTTACCAAGATTAGCTACTGTTACATTATATAACATGGCTGCATATGTCTGTTACGCTGTGCCATGACACACAGAGTTCTACAATGTTACCGAGATTAGCTACTGTTACATGAAATAACATGGCTGCATCTGTCTGTCTCGCTGAACGATGACCCATATAGTTCTACAATGTCACCAAGCTTCGCTGTACCATAACAAACAGCGTTCTACAATGTTACAAAACTTAGCTACTGTTACATGAGATAACATGGCTGCATCTGTATGTCTGCACATGACGCCCAGAGTTCTACAATGTTGCCAAGCTTAGCTACTGTTACATGAGATAACATGGCTGCATCTGTCTCGCTGTACCATGACACACATAGTTCTACAATGTTCCCAAGCTTAGCTACTGTTACATGAGATAACATGGCTGCATATGTCTGTCTCGTTGTGCAATGATACACAGAGTTTATAATGTTGCCAAGCATAGCTACTCTTACATGAACTAACATGGAGTCAATTCTGTGAAATTATTTTGATGACAGACATTGGTTTCAAAAGAGTGTCTATAAGTTGTGTTCCTGTCGCGGTTACCATTGTGATATATATATATATATATATATATATATATATATACCTTTATTTCCTCCATTGCTGAAGAGCATAACATATTTACAAATCAGTATTAATATATATGTACAAACAGTATAATATCAATGCACACATAACAGGGTTAAATGTCAGTTGAGTAATCGCAGCACATATAACCTTGTATTTAGTCAATTGACCTCGACTATGGACGAATACATAATTAGCAATATATAACAGTTATGATGTCCGAACATAACAATGTGCACCTGTAACACATAGAATCAGTTAGCTTTCAACTACCCGGAAAACATTCTACATATTAGCTTCAATAGCAACAAGTTCGTTGGAACAAGATTATCATCTACCTGTAATGCTAACGATAGTAATGCATTGCACTGGTCCATTGGTGATAAATGCATGAATTCTATATAATCTTTAGTACTAACAATGTCAGCTAAAATGTTCAACACTTTACACCTTATGTGATCAATTGCATGGCAATAACACATTATATGTTCAACATTGTTGACAGCCAATAGCGAGCATTTGTTACATGTACTTAAGAATTGTCCCGATACCAATTGACCCACGACTGACGCCGCTATTTTATACAGGGGAAGTAACTCATGCCTCATTCTACACGCCGACCAGAGTACACATGGGCTGTCCGGTTTAATAATGTGCGGTATGGTTAATTGTGCTTGAATTCTGACGAACCGTTCTTGCTTGTTAGCTGCTGATACACTCTTCTTGAGTACACTTTTCCAAGTTAATTTTGCAGGGAAATATCCCGCTGTGATATAACATTCAAGGAAATGTAACAACCTGTACTTTCCAAGCAATCTATATATATCCTGCATGAATCCCGAATACTGTCTATCATGATTAATATATCGTACTAGTATGTGTGTAAATAGTTGCTTGGCTAATAGATTGCATGGTAATCTACACAATTGACCAAAGAAAATTAGTTTTCGCAAATCAACGATTCCTTCAATGCAGTCGATGTTGAGCGTACATAATGCATAGTCAGTGTTCGTATATTTATTGACGCCTTGTGTTAATTTCACACAGAAACGGTGAACTGTTTCTAACCTAGATAAGTCGGGTTTGCATGTCATGTTCCTTAGTTCGCATTCATATAAGGCCTTAAGTAGCACTATAGATGAGTAAATAATTTTCATCGACAATGGATTCAATGTTGATGGATGAAGCCCACTGTTCATTACACTCAGCAAGGTCCCACGTAGTTTAACAGCGGCATTATGCATCATCTTGCTCGCCGACAGGTACTTATGGCATACTATTCCCAGATGGGTGTACTCATGTGCCTCTTCGATACACTGGTTACCAATAACCCAACGTCTTTGCCTAGAGTCATGCTTTTCACCGGCATTGAACACAATAACTGCACATTTGTTAATGTTATTCACAAACAGCCATCTGCACGAGTATCTGTAGCAGATATCAAGCATTCGATCACGGTCATTTTAACTGTTTTTGTAAGCAGAGGATAATTCATGGGAAATTGTATCGAAATTTATTACACGGTATCAAAAGAGATTTCGTTTGAAGAACTCTCCAATGTACGGACGGACGGATGTACGACGAACACACGTCTATATTAATTGCTCAATCGTTTATATCTGAAGCGAGACCTAATCGTAAACGTGTGCTAAAAGGGAGGCTATTCTAATTCACAAAATAGGTTTTGTTTCTAGAGTTTACTCCCCTATATATATATGTTTTTAATCTTTATTCTAGTCATCGATCTTAAGTTTTCACTTCAGCAATAATCCAGGCACGGACGGGCGGGTACATGGGTATAACCACTGACCTTCCACAATCACCCCATTGAGATTCCAACCTACATTTTAGTTGTATAAAAATACCTATATATAACTCGGAATACATGACATGGAAGATATACATATCCTACCAGATGTTGGCTGTATAAATACCTATATATACCTCGGAATACATGACATGGAAGATATACATATCCTACCAGATGGTGGCTGTTTTATATACCTATATATGGTTAATACAAATTTATATGAGCTCGAGTGAGAAACAAGTTATTACAACTTATATTAATGACTATCGAGACCTGATTACTGATGTAACCCATCGCCATGATATATATAACTCGGTTAACTTAGCACAGTAGATATAAATGTTAGTTGTATAAATAGTTATATATAACTCGGTATACATGACATAGAAGGTATAAATGTTAGTTGTATAAATAGTTATATATAACTCGGTATACATGACATAGAAGGTATAAATGTTAGTTGCATAAATAGTTATATATAACTCGGTATACATGACATAGAAGGTATAAATGTTAGTTGTATAAATAGTTATATATAACTCGGTATACATGACATAGAAGGTATAACCATACTACCAGATTTGCAGGTGCAGTGCAGTGTTCATATATATGGAACGTTAGGCTCGTAATCTAAGGTTCGACAACCTGCTATACCTACTATACCATGCTAACATTATTAATATTATAGAATTTAAATCAAAGTATCGTGTAGGTGTTTTATATCGTAAACGTAAAATAACCAGATGAGCATCTGGAATTGCGTTATGTCTAATCATTGAACTAGCCCCAACACTAACAACTACTAATCTCTCCAGGAGACTGCGGTCATGCGGCCAGCGGGTATCGTAGCTAGCAGTTCAACACTTATCGCTGGTTCCAGACGCTGATATGATAGTGTCGTCTCCATGATCTAGACTATGGTTACTCTAACCGGAAGTCAATGTGTGAATAAGTCCAGTGAAATGTTTTGACCGAGCGAAAGGTCAATGGTTCTACTCGGTGTCTTCCTCCACCAATCATATCTGGCGAGAGTCGTCACATGACTTAAGATATTAGACCCAAAATAAACAAACAAATTAATCATACATAATATTTATAAGACATACTATATAACATGTTGTGATAAATACAAATTCAATATTATTATTTAGCGGCAGCGAAGCTATTTACTATAAAAGCTATCAATTATCATTATTACATTTACCGAAAACTGTTCCTACATTTGTTGTTTGTTATTACATTTACCGAAAACAGTTCCTACATTTCTTGTTCGTTATTACATTTACCGAAAACTGTTCCTACATTTCGTGTTCGTTATTACATTTAAAGTCCCCTACGAAAGACTGTTTAGGGTCAGATGGGGGGATCGAACCTGCGATCCTTAGATTACTAGTCCAACATGTTAACCACTGGACTACAGATCCGTCTTAATTGCATTAACATAACAGTTTGCTATATTTCCACACATTGTTACAATTTACATTAAATTTTTGCTACTCCCTATTTGGTGACAATTGCTTGGGACATGTGTGGTAAATATTTTAGCAGTATATGAAGTGAGTTTATATCATCCTAATCAGGCGTTACATCAGCCATACCTAACGTCGTTCGATCCATAAAATTACCTACTGTATCAATGTTACCATCCGTTCTGCTTGTCAACCTATTGGTGGCAATCGTGAGAGGGCCGTTCAACAATCCGTTCTGCTTGTCAACCTATTGGTGTAAATCGTGAGAGGGCCGTTCATCAATCCGGTCTACTTATCAACATATTGGTGGGGGTCGTGAGATGGCCGTTCAACAATCCGTTCTGCTTGTCAACCTATTAGTGGAAATCGTGAGAGGGCCATTCAACAATCCGTTCTGCTTGACAACCTATTAGTGGAAATCGTGAGAGGGCCGTTCAACAATCCGTTCTGCTTGTCAACATATTGGTGGAAATCGTAAGAGGGCCATTCAACAAGTATCTCAACTACATTGCTGCTATGGGGATGACCGAAACGAATGTTGTTATAACTTGTGGTCCAACTTATTTGTTCGATCCCCCGTCTGACCATAATAAAATTAACAGTCTTTCAGATGGGACTTTAAACCGAGGTCTCGTGTCGGTGCTTTACACCGTGCACGTAAAAGAACAAAGAGACACTGGAATGTGTTTGTATCGCTGCACTATCCTACAACAGTCTAAAATGACCAATCTCTTCAGGAGGCGTCGCTCATATGGGTAACCGGTAGCGATGATAAATAAACGGAAAACACACACTCTCACTTAACTACTCTGTGCTGCTAAAATCTGTCTAGGTCACATGGCGGTTATAAAGCTGTTATTGGTGGAGGAGGATCCTAGGTGCCCTTCTGGGTATTCCAGGCACGTCCAGAACCCGGATATAACCATTGACCTTCTGCAAGCCAAATACAAGGCTTCCTCACTAGAAATAAGTAGACACACCTAGTGTGATTCGAACCTATAGATAGAGGTGAGAGGCAAGTTAGCGACCGTAACCACTAGGCCGCACCTAGTGTGATTCGAACCTATCGATAGAGGTGAGGGGCAAGTTAGCGACCGTAACCACTAGGCCACACCAAGTGCGATTTGAACCTATAGATAGAGGTGAGGGGCAAGTTAGCGACCCTAACCACTAGGCCACACCAAGTGTGATTCGAACCTATCGATAGATGTGAGGGGCAAGTTAGCGACCGTAACCACTAGGCCACACCAGGTGTGATTCGAACCTATCGATAGAGGTGAGGGGCAAGTTAGCGACCGTATCCACTAGGCCACACCAAGTGTGATTCGAACCTATCGATAGAGGTGATGGGCAAGTTAGCGACCGTAACCACTAGGCCACACCAAGTGTGATTCGAACCTATCGATAGAGGTGAGTGAGGGGCAAGTTAGCGACCGTAACCACTAGCACACACCAAGTGTGATTCGAACCTATAGATAGATGTGAGGAGCAAGTTAGCGACCGTAACCACTAGGCCACACCAAGTGTGATTCGAACCTATAGATAGAGGTGACGGGCAAGTTAGCGACCGTAACCACTAGGCCACACCAAGTGTGATTCGAACCTATAGATAGAGGTGAGGGGTAAGTAGAGCAACCGTAACCACTAGGCCACACCCAGTGGGATTTGAACCTATAGATAGCGGTGAGGGGCAAGTTAGCGACCGTAACCACTAGGCCACACCTAGTGTGATTCGAACCTATAGATAGAGTTGAGGGGTAAGTAGGGCAACCGTAGCCACTAGGCCAAATCAAGTGTGATTCGAACCTTTAGATAGAGGTGAGGGGCAAGTTAGCGACCGTAACCACTAGGCCACACCAAGTGCGATTCGAACCTATATATAGAGGTGGGGGGCAAGTTAGCGACCGCAAGCACTAGGCCACACCCAGTGGGATTTGAACCTATAGATAGAGGTGAGGGGCAAGTTAGCGAACGTAACCACTAGGCCATACCTAGTGTGATTCGAACCTATAGATAGAGGTGAGGGGCAAGTTAGCGATCGTAACCACTAGGCCACGGAGGCACCTTCAGTACGGTACTTTGTTTCATGTAGTGTTGCCCGTGTTATCACTGGATTTTTTCATGTTGGGATTGTACCCAAATGTCATAAAACACCAGTATATAAATATACTATGGATATACAAGTGTAAGTTTCTAAGGGCTAAAATGTTTAAACGTTATTTATTTTATAACGATTGTGAAGATGGTTCTAACAACTTATATTAATCACTCTCGTTGGTGCGAATGAAAGCGTATATGTGGTCATTCATGTGGGAGGAAACCGAAGTAACCGGAGAAATCCCACCTGTCCGATCTGGCGAACACCGTACCATCTCACATACTTCCCGGTTCGAGGATCGAACCCGGGTTGCATTGGTGAGAAGCGAGCGGCATAATCACTGGCTAATCGGATAGCCAATCTTAAAATAGCTAAAGTGTTCATTGTTGAATAAAGTTAAAACCAACATTACACAACGCACATAAAACGATGCAACGATTAAATTATTCAGGATGAGCATGCTGCCCCGTTACCTCCTAGCACACTTTCAATTTCGTTGATCCTTGATTTCCCCCAGGTCTTCACAACAATTCAAGCTCAGTTGCACCCTTGCTAGAGAGGTTGTGAGTTCGACCCATGCCACCAGACCAAACACCATGGTGCTCTTAAGCATCATACTTAAATCCACAGTTCCTCTTCTCTCTCCCTCCTGGCGATGGATTCCAACAGGAAGGGGGTCTCAATCGCGATTAATTTCACAATTGAGCTAAAAGAAACGTACATTTAACTAAGATATTAATGTTGTATTTTATACACATTTATGTTAGCTCAATTGCGAAGCTGGGAAATATGTGAGATGGTACGATTGTTACCAGATCGCACAGGTGGGTTCCTCCGGGTACTCCGGTTTCCTCCCAAACGAATGACCAAAACTACACTTTCATCAGCGCCAACGTGAGCGGTTAATATACGATGTTACAGCTTGTTTCGCAATCGTTGTAAAATAAATAAAAGTTTATTCTTTGTTCTTCTTTTTTGAACACAGTTTGTCAGTAGATATAAACATAAGTATGTCAACAGGACGTAGCTCAGACAATATAATACGTTATCTTGCAATCTATATACAGGATACCTGATAGCATGCATACTGATCTTTTCATTACAAATACACTAGAGGACATAGAAAACGCACACTTCGGATAAGTGTGTGTTTTACAGGAAAAACAATAACTATATAAATACATAGTTTGGAATATTTTGAGTTGTTCAGTTTGTGTTTTGAAATAAAGCTGTGATATATCTTTGATGGAATCCTTTGTATTTCGTTTTCATGTAATAATAATCATATAATGTAGGTGTTCGTTTTCTATGTCCTCTAGTGTAGAACGTATAATATATGTATTAAAATTGTTCAAACAGTTCGTCCTTTACAATGACGGATTAAGCACGTTTCGGAATTACAAGGATGAAATAAGCAGGTTTAAGTAAAAAGATGGATTTGCAACATTATGATGTGGTAAATCAGAACAAGTGAATTAAGAGCATAATTTGTCATTGGATAAGAACAGTGTAATGTAAGGTAGTCAGGGAAACGTGGCATGTTAGAAGATTGTGATTTATTAATTTTTCAAAAACGATAGAGTGGGAAAACAGAATTCAGAAATAGTAAAGATGCGAAACGTTTCACAACCAAATAATAAATGCTGATAATCAAAATATCGCTACAAAATACGAGCTTCTGTGTGAGCCATTAACAGTATATACACTAAGAGACTCGATTTTATTTCATTTTCATTATTTGATTGCATTCGTGTCGCAACATGTCCAACGCCGTACAAGGAAGAAAAATAGTAAGAAATGTAAGTCAGACCACTGGTGCTGGAAGAGGGGTTCCGAGAGAAAAGGGGGCTAGTAGTCATGTTTCATTCGTGAATAAAAGTTCCGCAGATGAATCCGCAAGACCGAAAAAGCAAGTTAAGCCCAGTACAGTCTCGTCAGTCTACAAGAGCTCTGCGGAATATTTCGAGTTCAGCTGTGATCTGTGTAGGGGCGTCGGATATCATGTCGAGGCCGAGGGATATTGCACGGTATGTAACGATTACCTATGTAGCTTGTGCTTCAGAAGTCATGCTAGGAACAAAGCATCGCGACATCACACCTTACTGGACAAAGACAATATGCCGGGAAAGTCGGTTATAACGTGTGACTCGTGTAGCACAGCAGGTGAAAATATAGAAGCCAACGGATTCTGTTCCGATTGTGAAGAATATCTGTGTTCTCAGTGTATCCGAAATCATCCGATGAACAAAGCCTCTAGACACCACACTTTGCTGGACAAAGACAGTATGCTAATACAGAAAACTAGGTCACATTCCACTTCCGTTGCTGCCATGAATATAGCTGCAGAATCCGGGAACGCTGGCCAAAAATGCCAAGAGGAGTTTACTTACATCCGGGATATCAATGTTAGATCTGCGCATGACGAGAATGATTGTTTAATTGCAGATATAGCAGTTGTGTCGGAAACCGAACTGGCTCTGATTGATTGTGGCAATAAATCGTTGAAACTCGTGAACATGGAAACTAATGTAGTTACAGGATACATGCAATTTCAAACAACACCATTTGGACTGATACCGTTACCCAGCGACCAGCTAGCTGTAACTTTCCCCGATGAAAGCATACTACAGCTTGTATCCACAACCGGTAACGTTCTATCTGCAGTAAGAACTGTGAAAGTTAACGGTATATGTTTAGCAGTGGATTATTGTAATGAGAAACTATACTTTTCATTCTACAGGCCTGTCACATTCCAGATATTACGTCTGACAGGTGCAGTACACAAGACGATACAACCAGACTCTAAAGTACTAGAACACTGCACGCATCCATGGTACATTGCAGTAAGTCCGGATGAGAGTTCCATCTATATATCTGATTGGAAGACTAAAAACGTGTTCTGCATGGATATGAATGGGAATATGATAGCTAGGTACGAGGAGGAACTGAATAGTCCGTGTGGTATCATATGTTCCCCTTCCGGCACCCTCTATCTCTGCAACTCAGACCAGCATGTCGTGTACAAGATGCAGAGGGATCTCAGTGAAGCCACAGTACTACTGGGACCAGGTGATGGCCTGGACCAACCACATGCAATATGTTTCAATGTGAGAAAACAACGTCTCTACATAAGCAGCAGAAGTGGCAAGGCCGAGTTTCACAATTTCATCAAAGTATATCAGTTAAAATAATATCACAGCATTGTAATTGTAAGGAATTACGGTTGTAGATATTTTAATGTAATATTCTGCTATAACTGACATGAAACTATGTTATCGAGAGTAATATATTGCCAAAACTGTCATGAAACTATGTTGTAGAGAGTAATATATTGCTATAACTGTCATGAAACTATGTTGTAGACAGTAATATATAACTGTCATGAAACTATGTTGTAGATAGTAATATATTGCTAAAACTGTCATGAAACTATGTTGTAGAGAGTAATATATTGCTATAACTGTCATGAAACTATGTTGTAGACAGTAATATATAATTGTCATGAAACTATGTTGTAGAGAGTAATATATTGCTATAACTGTCATGAAACTATGTTGTAGATAGTAATATATTGCTATAACTGACATGAAACTATGTTGTAGACAGTGATATATTGCTATAACTGTCATGAAACTATGTTGTAGAGAGTAATATATTGCTATAACTGTCATGCAACTATGTTGTAGATAGTAATATATTGCTATAACTGATATGAAACTATGTTGTAGATATTTTAATGTAACATTCTGCTATGACTGTCTAGAAACTATGTTGTAGACATTTTAATGTAACATTCTGCTATCACTGTCTAGAAACTATGATGTAGACATTTTAATGTAGCATTCTGCTATAACTGTCATGAAACTATGTTGTAGACATTTTAATGTAACATTCTGCTATACATATCTAGAAACTATGTTGTAGACATTTTAATGTAACATTCTGCTATGCCTATCTAGAAACTATGTTGTAGACATTTTAATGTAACATTCTGCTATAACTTTCATGAAACTATGTTGTAGACATTTAAATGTAACATTCTGCTATAACTGTCATGAAACTATGTTGTAGACATTTTAATGTAACATTCTGCTATAACTGTCATGACACTATGTTGTAGACATTTAAATGTAACATTCTGCTATAACTGTCTAGAAACTATGTTGTAGATATTTTAATGTGACATTCTGCTATAACTATCTACAAACTATGTTGTAGACATTTTAATGTAAAATTCTGCTATAACTGTCATGAAACTATGTTAGACATTTTAATGTAACATTCTGCTATAACTATCTAGAAACTATGTTGTAGACATTTTAATGTAACATTCTGCTATCACTGTCAAGAGACTATGTTGTAGACATTTTAATGTAACATTCTGCTATCACTGTCTAGAAACTATGTTGTAAACATTTTAATGTAACATTCTGCTATAACTGTCTAGAAACTATGTTGTAGACATTTTAATGTGACATTCTGCTATAACTGTCATGAAACTATGCTGTAGACATTTTAATATAACATTCTGCTATCACTGTCAAGAAACTATGTTGTAGACATTTAAATGTAACATTCTGCTATAACTGTCTAGAAACTATGTTGTAGACATTTAAATGTAACATTCTGCTATAACTATCTAGTAACATTCTGCTATTACTATGTTGTAATATTTTAGATAATTTCGGGTGTTTTTCATAATATACGTGTGTTATAGGCATATTATATATTTAATAATTATAAATATATAATGTATATCACTATAGTGTACATTTCTACAGAAATATACATATATAGTCAGCACAAATATACGTGTTTTTGTTGTGTTTCTCTGTGGGATATAGAGTCGTACCGCCAGCTTGGGTTATATGGCGACTCACCAGCTGTGTAATTAGTGGGGAAAGACGCCGGATGCCCCGCCCAGCTGTGTAATTAGTGGGGAAAGACGCCGGATGCCCCGTCAAGCTGGGTAATTAGTGGGGAAAGACGCCGGATGCCCCGTCCAGCTGGGTAATTAGTGGGAAAAGACGCCGGATGTCCCGTCCTGCTCGGTAATTAGTGGGGAAAGACGCCGGATGCCCCGTCATGCTGGATAATTAGTGGGAAAAGACGCCGGATGCCCCGTCCAGCTGGGTAATTAGTGGGGAAATACGCCGGATGCCCCGTCCACTGGGTAATTAGTGGGGAAAGACGCCGGATGCCCCGTCAAGCTAGGTAATTAGTGCGGAAAGACGCCGGATGCCCCGTCCAGCTGGGTAATTAGTGGGGAAAGATGCCGGATGCCCCGTCCAGCTGTGTAATTAGTGGGGAAAGACGCCGGATGCCCCGTCCAGCTGGGTAATTAGTGGGGAAAGACGCCGGATGCCCCGTCCAGCTGGGTAGTTAGTGGGAAAAGACGCCAGATGCCCCGTCCAGATGGGTAATTAGTGGGAAAAGACGCCGGATGCCCCGTCAAGCTAGGTAATTAGTGCGGAAAGACGCCGGATGCCCCGTCCAGCTGGGTAATTAGTGGGGAAAGACGCCGGATGCCCCGTCCAGCTGTGTAATTAGTGGGGAAAGACGCCGGATGCCCCGTCCAGCTGGGTAATTAGTGGGGAAAGACGCCGGATGCTCCGTCCAGCTGGGTAGTTAGTGGGACAAGACGCCGGATGCCCCGTCCAGCTGGGTAATTAGTGGGGAAAGACGCCGGATGCCCCGTCCAGCTGTGTAATTAGTGGGGAAAGACGCCGGATGCCCCGTCCAGCTGTGTAATTAGTGGGAAAAGACGCCGGATGTCCCACCCAAGCATTATTTCAAGCACGGACGGGTATGTCGGTAGAAACATCGACCAAAACATGACATGGAAGATATACATATCCTACCAGATGTTGGCTGTATAAATACCTATACATACCTCGGAATACATGACATGGATACTATACATATCCTACCAGATGTTGGCTGTATATATACCTATATATAACTCGGAATACATGACATGGAAGTTATACATATCCTACCAGATGTTGGCTGTATAAATACCTATATATACCTCGGAATACATGAAATGGAAGATATACATATCCTACCAGATGTTGGCTGTATAAATACCTATATAAAACTCGGAATACATGACATGGAAGATATACATATCCTTCTAGATGTTGGCTGTATAAATACCTATATATACCTCGGAATACATGACATGGAAACTATACATATCCTACCAGATTTTGGCTGTATAAATACCTATATATAACTCGGAATACATGACATGGAAGTTATACATATCCTACCAGATGTTGGCTGTATAAATACCTATATATAACTCGGAATACATGACATGGAAGATATACATATCCTACCAGATGTTGGCTGTATAAATACCTATATATACCTCGGAATACATGACATGGAAGTTATACATATCCTACCAGATGTTGGCTGTATAAATACCTATATAAAACTCGGAATACATGACATGGAAGATATACATATCCTACCAGATGATGGCTGTATAAATACCTATATATAACTCGGAATACATGACATGGAAGTTATACATATCCTACCAGATGTTGGCTGTATAAATACCTATGTATAACTCGAAATACATGACATGGAAGATATACATATCCTACCAGATGTTGGCTGTATAAATACCTATATATACCGCGGAATACATGACATGGAAGATATACATATCCTACCAGATGTTGGCTGTATAAATACCTATATATACCTCGGAATACATGACATGGAAGATATACATATCCTACCAGATGATGGCTGTATAAATACCTATATATAACTCGGAATACATGACATGGAAGATATACATATCCTACCAGATGTTGGCTGTATAAATACCTATATATACCTCGGAATACATGACATGGAAACTATACATATCCTACCAGATGTTGGCTGTATAAATACCTATATATAACTCGGAATACATGACATGGAAGATATACATATCCTACCAGATGTTGGCTGTATAAATACCTATATATACCTCGGAATACATGACATGGAAGTTATACATATCCTACCAGATGTTGGCTGTATAAATACCTATATATAACTCGGAATACATGACATGGAAGATATACATATCCTACCAGATGTTGGCTGTATAAATACCTATATATACCTCGGAATACATGACATGGAAACTATACATATCCTACCAGATGTTGGCTGTATAAATACCTATATATAACTCGGAATACATGACATGGAAGATATACATATCCTACCAGATGTTGGCTGTATAAATACCTATATATACCTCGGAATACATGACATGGAAGTTATACATATCCTACCAGATGTTGGCTGTATAAATACCTATATAAAACTCGGAATACATGACATGGAAGATATACATATCCTACTAGATGTTGGCTGTATAAATACCTATATATACCTCGGAATACATGACATGGAAACTATACATATCCTACCAGATGTTGGCTGTATAAATACCTATATATAACTCGGAATACATGACATGGAAGTTATACATATCCTACCAGATGTTGGCTGTATAAATACCTATATATAACTCGGAATACATGACATGGAAGATATACATATCCTACCAGATGTTGGCTGTATAAATACCTATATATACCTCGGAATACATGACATGGAAGTTATACATATCCTACCAGATGTTGGCTGTATAAATACCTATATAAAACTCGGAATACATGACATGGAAGATATACATATCCTACCAGATGATGGCTGTATAAATACCTATATATAACTCGGAATACATGACATGGAAGTTATACATATCCTACCAGATGTTGGCTGTATAAATACCTATATATAACTCGGAATACATGACATGGAAGATATACATATCCTACCAGATGTTGGCTGTATAAATACCTATATATAACTCGGAAAACATGACATGGAAGTTATACATATCCTACCAGATGTTGGCTGTATAAATACCTATATATACCTCGGAATACATGACATGGAAACTATACATATCCTACCAGATGTTGGCTGTATAAATACCTATATATACCTCGGAATACATGACATGGAAACTATACATATCCTACCAGATGTTGGCTGTATAAATACCTATATATAACTCGGAATACATGACATGGAAACTATACATATCCTACCAGATGTTGGCTGTATAAATACCTATATAAAACTCGGAATACATGACATGGAAGATATACATATCCTACCAGATGATGGCTGTATAAATACCTATATATAACTCGGAATACATGACATGGAAGATATACATATCCTACCAGATGTTGGCTGTATAAATACCTATATATAACTCGGAATACATGACATGGAAGATATACATATCCTACCAGATGTTGGCTGTATAAATACCTATATATACCTCGGAATACATGACATGGAAGTTATACATATCCTACCAGATGTTGGCTGTATAAATACCTATATATACCTCGGAATACATGACATGGAAGTTATACATATCCTACCAGATGTTGGCTGTATAAATACCTATATATAACTCGGAATACATGACATGGAAGATATACATATCCTACCAGATGTTGGCTGTATAAATACCTATATATAACTCGGAATACATGACATGGAAGATATACATATCCTACCAGATGTTGGCTGTATAAATACCTATATATAACTCGGAAAACATGACATGGAAGATATACATATCCTACCAGATGTTGGCTGTATAAATACCTATATATAACTCGGAAAACATGACATGGAAACTATACATATCCTACCAGATGTTGGCTGTATAAATACCTATATATACCTCGGAATACATGACATGGAAACAATACATATCATACCAGATGTTGGCTGTATAAATACCTATTTATAACTCGGAATACATGACATGGAAGATATACATATCCTACCAGATATTGGCTGTATAAATACCTATATATAACTCGGAAAACATGACATGGAAGATATACATATCCTACCAGATGATGGCTGTATAAATACCTATATATAACTCGGAATACATGACATGGAAACTATATATATCCTACCAGATGTTGGCTGTATAAATACCTATATAAAACTCGGAATACATGACATGGAAGATATACATATCCTACCAGATGATGGCTGTATAAATACCTATATATAACTCGGAATACATGACATGGAAACTATACATATCCTACCAGATGTTGGCTGTATAAATACCTATATATACCTCGGAATACATGACATGGAAACTATACATATCCTACCAGATGTTGGCTGTATAAATACCTATATATAACTCGGAAAACATGACATGGAAGATATACATATCCTACCAGATGTTGGCTGTATAAATACCTATATATAACTCGGAATACATGACATGGAAGATATACATATCCTACCAGATGTTGGCTGTATAAATACCTATATATAACTCGGAATACATGACATGGAAGATATACATATCCTACCAGATGATGGCTGTATAAATACCTATATATAACTCGGAATACATGACATGGAAACTATACATATCCTACCAGATGTTGGCTGTATAAATACCTATATAAAACTCGGAATACATGACATGGAAGATATACATATCCTACCAGATGATGGCTGTATAAATACCTATATATAACTCGGAATACATGACATGGAAACTATACATATCCTACCAGATGTTGGCTGTATAAATACCTATATATACCTCGGAATACATGACATGGAAACTATACATATCCTACCAGATGTTGGCTGTATAAATACCTATATATAACTCGGAAAACATGACATGGAAGATATACATATCCTACCAGATGTTGGCTGTATAAATACCTATATATAACTCGGAATACATGACATGGAAGATATACATATCCTACCAGATGTTGGCTGTATAAATACCTATATATAACTCGGAATACATGACATGGAAGATATACATATCCTACCAGATGTTGGCTGTATAAATACCTATATATACCTCGGAAAACATGACATGGAAGTTATACATATCCTACCAGATGTTGGCTGTATAAATACCTATATATAACTCGGAATACATGACATGGAAGATATACATATCCTACTAGATGTTGGCTGTATAAATACCTATATATACCTCGGAATACATGACATGGAAACTATACATATCCTACCAGATGTTGGCTGTATAAATACCTATATATAACTCGGAATACATGACATGGAAACTATACATATCCTACCAGATGTTGGCTGTATAAATACCTATATATAACTCGGAATACATGACATGGAAACTATACATATCCTACCAGATGTTGGCTGTATAAATACCTATATATAACTCGGAATACATGACATGGAAGATATACATATCCTACCAGATGTTGGCTGTATAAATACCTATATATACCTCGGAATACATGACATGGAAGTTATACATATCCTACCAGATGTTGGCTGTATAAATACCTATATATAACTCGGAATACATGACATGGAAGATATACATATCCTACCAGATGTTGGCTGTATAAATACCTATATATACCTCGGAATACATGACATGGAAACTATACATATCCTACCAGATGTTGGCTGTATAAATACCTATATATAACTCGGAATACATGACATGGAAGATATACATATCCTACCAGATGATGGCTGTATAAATACCTATATATAACTCGGAATACATGACATGGAAGATATACATATCCTACCAGATGTTGGCTGTATAAATACCTATATATAACTCGGAATACATGACATGGAAGATATACATATCCTACCAGATGATGGCTGTATAAATACCTATATATAACTCGGAATACATGACATGGAAGTTATACATATCCTACCAGATGTTGGCTGTATAAATACCTATATATAACTCGGAATACATGACATGGAAGATATACATATCCTACCAGATGTTGGCTGTATAAATACCTATATATAACTCGGAATACATGACATGGAAGATATACATATCCTACCAGATGTTGGCTGTATAAATACCTATATATAACTCGGAATACATGACATGGAAGATATACATATCCTACCAGATGTTGGCTGTATAAATACCTATATATACCTCGGAATACATGACATGGAAGTTATACATATCCTACCAGATGTTGGCTGTATAAATACCTATATATAACTCGGAATACATGACATGGAATATACATATCCTACCAGATGTTGGCTGTATAAATACCTATATATACTCGGAATACATGACATGGAAGATATACATATCCTACCAGATGTTGGCTGTATAAATACCTATATATAACTCGGAATACATGACATGGAAACTATACATATCCTACCAGATGTTGGCTGTATAAATACCTATATATACCTCGGAATACATGACATGGAAGATATACATATCCTACCAGATGTTGGCTGTATAAATACCTATATAAAACTCGGAATACATGACATGGAAGATATACATATCCTACCAGATAATGGCTGTATAAATACCTATATATAACTCGGAAAACATGACATGGAAGATATACATATCCTACCAGATGTTGGCTGTATAAATACCTATATATAACTCGGAAAACATGACATGGAAGTTATACATATCCTACCAGATGTTGGCTGTATAAATACCTATATATAACTCGGAATACATGACATGGAAGATATACATATCATACTAGATGTTGGCTGTATAAATACCTATATATACCTCGGAATACATGACATGGAAGCTATACATATCCTACCAGAGGTTGGCTGTATAAATACCTATATATAACTCGGAAAACATGACATGGAAGATATACCTATCCTACCAAATGTTGGCTGTATAAATACCTATATATAACTCGGAAAACATGACATGGAAGATATACATATCCTACCAGATGTTCGCTGTATAAATACCTATTTATAACTCGGAATACATGACATGGAAGATATACATATCCTACTAGATGTTGGCTGTATAAATACCTATATATACCTCGGAAAACATGACATGGACGTTATACATATCCTACCAGATGTTGGCTGTATAAATACCTATATACAACTAGGAATACATGACATGGAAGATATACATATGATACTAGATGTTGGCTGTATAAATACCTATATATACCTCGGAAAACATGACATGGAAACTATACATATCCTACCAGATGTTGGCTGTATAAATACCTATATATACCTCGGAATACATGACATGGAAGATATACATATCCTACCAGATAATGGCTGTATAAATACCTATATATAACTCGGAATACATGACAAGGAAACTATACATATCCTACCAGATGTTGGCTGTATAAATACCTATATACAACTCGGAAAACATGACATGGAAGATATATATATCCTACCAGATGTTGGCTGTATAAATACCTATATAAAACTCGGAATACATGACATGGAAGATATACATATCCTACCAGATAATGGCTGTATAAATACCTATATATAACTCGGAATACATGACAAGGAAACTATACATATCCTACCAGATGTTGGCTGTATAAATACCTATATACAACTCGGAAAACATGACATGGAAGATATATATATCCTACCAGATGTTGGCTGTATAAATACCTATATAAAACTCGGAATACATGACATGGAAGATATACATATCCTACCAGATAATGGCTGTATAAATACCTATATATAACTCGGAATACATGACAAGGAAACTATACATATCCTACCA
>CM026392.1:35655420-35680481 GCA_014843695.1 Archivesica marissinica | reverse complement strand
GTGCCCTAATGGTTACGGTCGCTAACTTGCCCCTCACCTCTATCTATAGGTTCGAATCACACTTGGTGTGGCCTAGTGGTTACGGTCGCTAACTTGACCCTCACCTCTATATATAGGTTCGAATCACACTGGGTGTGGCCTAGTGGTTACGGTCACTGACTTGCCCCTCACCTCTATCTATAGGTTCGAATCACACTTGGTGTGGCCTAGTGGTTACGGTCGCTAACTTACCCCTCTCCTCTATCAATAGGTTTGAATCACACTGGGTGTGTCTAGTGGTTACGGTCGCTAACTTTCCCCTCACCTCTATCCATATGTTCGAATCACACTAGGTGTGGCCTAGTGGTTACGGTCGCTAACTTTCCCCTCACCTCTATCAATAGGTTCAAATCACAATAGATGTGCCTAGTGGTTACGGTCGCTAACTTGCCCCTCACCTCTATCTAAAGGTTCGAATCACACTAGGTGTGTCCTAGTGGTTACGATCGCTAACTTGCCCCTCACCTATATCTATAGGTTCGAATCACACTAGGTGTGACCTAGTGGTTACTATCGCTAACTTGCTCCTCACCTCTATCTATAGGTTCGAATCACACTGGGTGTGGCCTAGTGGTTACGGTCGCTAACTTGCCCCTCACCTCTATCTATATGTTCGAATCACACTGGGTGTGGCCTAGTGGTTACGGTTGCTAACTTGCCCCTCACCTCTATCTATAGGTTCGAATCACAGTAGGTGTGGCCTAGTGGTTACGGTCGCTAACTTGGCCTCACCTCTATCTAAAGGTTCGAATCACACTAGGTGTGTCTAGTGGTTACGATCGCTAACTTGCCCCTTGCCCCCCCACCTCTATCTATAGGTTCGAATCACACTAGGTGTGACCTAGTGGTTACGATCGCTAACTTGCTCCTCACATCTATCAATAGTTTCGAATCACAATTGGTGTGGCCTAATGGTTACGATCGCTAACTTGCCCCTCACCTCTATCTATAGGTTCGAATCACACTTGGTGTGGCCTAGTGGTTACGGTCGCTAACTTGCCCCTCACCTCTATATATAGGTTCGAATCACACTAGGTGTGGCCTAGTGGTTACGGTCGCTAAGTGGCCCCTCACCTCTATCTATAGGTTCGAATCACACTAGTTGTGGCCTAATGGTTACGGTCGCTAACTCGCTCCTCAGCTTTATCTATAGCTTCGAATCACAATTCGTTTGGACTAGTAGTTATCGGTTTAAACCAACTCACCCCTCACCTCTATCTATTGGTTCGAATCACACTATGTGTGGCCTAGTGGTTACTGTCGCTAACTTGCCCCTCACCTCTATCTATAGGTTCGAATCACACTTGGTGTGACCTAGTGTTTACGGTCGTTAACTTGCCCCTCACCTCTATCTATAGGTTCAAATCCCACTAGGTGTGCCCTAATGGTTACGGTCGCTAACTTGCCCCTCACCTCTATCTATAGGTTCGAATCACACTTGGTGTGGCCTAGTGGTTACGGTCGCTAACTTGCCCCTCACCTCTATCTATAGGTTCGAATCACACTAGTTGTGGCCTAATGGTTACGGTCGCTAACTTGCCCCTCACCTCTATCTATAGGTTCGAATCACACTATTGTGGCCTAGTGGTTACAGTCGCTAACTTGCCCCTCACCTCTATCTATAGGTTCGAATCACACTAGGTGTGGCCTAGTGGTTACGGTCGCTAACTTGCCCTCACCTCTATCTATAGGTTCGAATCACACTAGGTGTGGCCTAGTGGTTACGGTCGCTAACTTGCCCCTCACCTCTATCTATAGGTTCGAATCACACTAGGTGTGGCCTAGTGGTTACGGTCGCTAACTTGCCCCTCACCTCTATCTATAGGTTCGAATCACACTTGGTGTGGCCTAGTGGTTACGGTCGCTAACTTGCCCCTCACCTCTATCTATAGGTTCGAATCACACTGGGTGTGGCCTAGTGGTTACGGTCGCTAACTTGCCCCTCACCTCTATCTATAGGTTCGAATCACACTTGGTGTGGCCTAGTGGTTACGGTCGCTAACTTGCCCCTCACCTCTATCTATAGGTTCGAATCACACTGGGTGTGGCCTAGTGGTTACGGTCGCTAACTTGCCCCTCACCTCTATCTATAGGTTCGAATCACACTAGGTGTGGCCTAGTGGTTACGGTCGCTAACTTGCCCCTCACCTCTATCTATAGGTTCAAATCACACTAGGTGTGCCTAGTGGTTACGGTCGCTAACTTGCCCCTCACCTCTATCTATAGGTTCAAATCACACTGGGTGTGGCCTAGTGGTTACGGTCGCTAACTTGCCCCTCACCTCTATCTATAGGTTCGAATCACACTTGGTGTGGCCTAGTGGTTACGGTCGCTAACTTGCCCCTCACCTCTATCTATAGGTTCGAATCACACTGGGTGTGGCCTAGTGGTTACGGTCGCTAACTTACCCCTCACATCTATCTTTAGGTTCGAATCACACTAGTGTGGCCTATAGGTTACGGTCGCTAACTTACCTCACATCTATCTTTATGTTCGAATCACACTAGGTGTGGCCTATAGGTTACGGTCGCTAACTTGCCCCTTATCTCTATATATAGGTTCGAATCACATTGGGTGTGGCCTAGTGGTTACGGTCGCTAACTTGCCCCTCACCTCTATCTATAGGTTCGAATCACACTAGGTGTAGCCTAGTGGTTACGGTCGCTAACTTGCCCCTCACCTCTATCTATAGGTTCGAATCACACTTGGTGTGGCCTAGTGGTTACGGTCGCTAACTTGCCCCTCACCTCTATCTATAGGTTCGAATCACACTAGGTGTAGCCTAGTGGTTACGGTCGCTAACTTGCCCCTCACCTCTATCTATAGGTTCGAATCACACTTGTTGTGGCCTAGTGGTTACAGTCGCTAACTTGCCCCTCACGTCTATCTATAGGTTCGAATCACACTTGGTGTGGCCTAGTGGTTACGGTCGCTAACTTGTCCCTCACCTCTATCTATAGGTTCGAATCACACTAGGTGTGGCCTAGTGGTTACGGTCGCTAACTTGCCCCTCACCTCTATCTATAGGTTCGAATCACACTTGGAGTGGCCTAGTGGTTACGGTCGCAAACTTGCCCCTCACATCTATCTATAGGTTCGATTCACACTTGGTGTGGCCTAGTGGTTACGATCGCTAACTTGCCCCTCACCTCTATCTATAGATTCGAATCACACTTGGTGTGGCCTAGTGGTTACGGTCGCTAACTTGCCCCTCACCTCTACGTATAGGTTCGAATCACACTGGGTGTGGCCTTGTGGATACGGTCGTTGACTTGCCCCTCACCTCTATCTATAGGTTCGAATCACACTTGGTGTGGCCTAGTGGTTACGGTCGCTAACTTGCCCCTCACCTCTATCTATAGGTTCGAATCACACTTGGTGTGGCCTAGTGGTTACGGTCGCTAACTTGCCCCTCATCTCTATCTATAGGTTCGAATCACACTTAGTGTGGTCTAGTGGTTACGGTCGCTAACTTGCCCCTCACCTCTATCTATATGTTCGAATCGCACTGGCTGTGGCCTAGTGGTTACGGTCGTTGACTTGCCCCTCACCACTATCTATAGGTTCGAATCACACTTGGTGTGGCCTAGTGGTTACGGTCGCTAACTTGCCCCTCACCTCTATCTATAGGTTCGAATCACACTTGGTGTGGCCTAGTGGTTACGGTCGCTAACTTGACCCTCACCTCTATATATAGGTTCGAATCACACTGGGTGTGGCCTAGTGGTTACGGTCGCTGACTTGCCCCTCACCTCTATCTATAGGTTCGAATCACACTTGGTGTGGCCTAGTGGTTACGGTCGCTAACTTACCCCTCTCCTCTATCAATAGGTTTGAATCACACTGGGTGTGTCTAGTGGTTACGGTCGCTAACTTGCCCCTCACCTCTATCCATAGGTTCGAATCACACTAGGTGTGGCCTAGTGGTTACGGTCGCTAACTTTCCCCTCACCTCTATCAATAGGTTCAAATCCCAATAGGTGTGTCTAGTGGTTACGGTCGCTAACTTGCCCCTCACCTCTATCTATAGGTTCAAATCACACTGGGTGTGGCCTAGTGGTTACGGTCGCTAACTTGCCACTCACCTCTATCTATAGGTTCGAATCACACTTGGTGTGGCCTAGTGGTTACGGTTGCTAACTTGCCCCTCACCTCTATATATAGGGTCGAATCTCATTAGGTGTGGCCTAGTGGTTAAGGTTGCGAACTTGCCCCTCACCTCTTTATATAGGTTCGAATCACACTTGGTGTGGCCTAGTGGTTACGGTCGCTAACTTGCCCCTCACCTGTTTCCATAGGTTCGAATCCCACTAAGGGTGTATAGTGGTTATGTTCGCTAACTTGCTCATCACCTCTATCTATAGGTTCGAGTCACACTTGGTGCGGCCTAGTGGTTACGGTCGTTAACTTGCTCCTCACCTCTATCTATAGGTTCGAATCACACTGGGTGTGTCTAATTATTTCTAGCCAGGAAGCCTTGTATATGGCTTGCAAAAGGTCGATGGTCATATCCGGGATCCGGACGTGCCTGGAATACCCAGAAGGGCACCTGGGATCCTCATTCACTAATAACAGCTTGATAACTGCCATGTGACCGATTTTAGCAGCACAGTAATAAAGTGTGAGTGTGTGTTTTCCGTTTATTTATCGTCGCTACTGGTTACCCATATGGCGACGCCTCCTGAAGAGATAAGTCATTTTAGATTGTTGGATGATAGTGCAGTGATACAGACAAAAACACATTCCAGAGTCTCCTCTGATTCTTTTACGTGCACGTTGTATAGCACCGACACGATACCTCGGTTTAAAATATCATCTGAAAGACTGATAATTTTATTAGGGTCAGACGGGGGATCGAACAAATTAGTTGGACCACAAGTTATAACATCATTAGATTCGGTCATCCCCATAGCAGCAATGTAGTTGAGATACTTGTTGAACGACTCTCTTACGATTGCCACCAATAGGTTGACAAGCAGAACGGATTGTTGAACGGCCCTCTCACGATTTCCACCAATATGTGGTCAAGCAGAACGGATTGTTGAACGGCCCTCTCACGATTGCCACCAATAGGTTGACAAGCAGAACGGATTGTTGAACGGCCCTCTCATGATTTCCACCAATATGTTGACAAGCAGAACGGCGTATTGTTGAACGGCCCTCTTACGACTGCCACCAATAGGTTGACAAGCAGAACGTATTGTTGAATGGCCCTCTCATAACTGCCACCAATATGTTGATAAGTAGAACGGATTGTTGAACGGCCCTCTCACGATTGCCACCAATAGGTTGACCAGCAGAACGGATTGTTGAACGGCCCTCTCACGATTTCCACCAATAGGTTGTCAAGCAGAACGGATTGTTGAACGGCCCTCTCACGATTGCCACCAATAGGTTGACCAGCAGATCGGATTGTTGAACGGCCCTCTCACGATTGCCACCAATAGGTTGACCAGCAGAACGGATTGTTGAACGGCCCTCTCACGATTTCCACCAATAGGTTGACCAACAGAACGGATTGTTGAACGGCCCTCTCACGATTTCCACCAATAGGTTGTCAAGCAGAACGGATTGTTGAACGGCCCTCTCACGATTGCCACCAATAGGTTGACCAGCAGAACGGATTGTTGAACGGCCCTCTCACGATTTCCACCAATAGGTTGACCAGCAGAACGGATTGTTGAACGGCCCTCTAACGATTTCCACCAATAGGTTGTCAAGCAGAACGGATTGTTGAACGGCCCTCTCACGATTTCCACCAATAGGTTGACCAGCAGAACGGATTGTTGAACGGCCCTCTAACGATTGCCACAAATAGATTGACAAGCAGAACGTATTGTTGAACGGCCCTCTCACGATTTACACCAATAGGTTGTCAAGCAGAACGGATTGTTGAACGGCCCTCCCACGATTGCCACCAATTTGTTGACAAGCAGAACGGCGGATTGATGAACGGCCCTCTCACGTTTCCACCAATAGGTTGACAAGCAGAACGGATTGTTGAACTGCCCTCTCACAATTGCCACCAATAGGTTGACAAGCAGAACGGATTGTTGAAATGCCCTCTTACGATTGCCACCAATATGTTGATAAGTAGAACGTATTGATGAGCGGCCCTCTCACGATTTCCACCAATAGGTTGTCAAGCAGAACGGATTGTTGAACGGCCCTCACACGATTGCCACCAATAGGTTGACAAGCAGAACGGATTGTTGAACGGCCCTCACACGATTGCCACCAATATGTTGACCAGCAGAACGGATTGTTGACCAGCCCTCTCACGATTTCCACCAATAGTTTGACCAGCAGAACGGATTGTTGAACGGCCCTCTAACGATTTCCACCAATAGGTTGTCAAGCAGAACGGATTGTTGAACGGCCCTCTCACGATTTCCACCAATAGGTTGACCAGCAGAACGGATTGTTGAACAGCCCTCTAACGATTTCCACCAATAGGTTGTCAAGCAGAACGGATTGTTGAACGGCCCTCTCACGATTGCCACCAATAGGTTGACCAGCAGAACGGATTGTTGAACGGCCCTCTCACGATTTCCACCAATAGGTTGACCAGCAGATCGGATTGTTGAACGGCCCTCTCACGATTGCCACAAATAGATTGACAAGCAGAACGGATTGTTGAATGGCCCACTCACTATTTCCACCAATAGGTTGACCAGCAGAACGGATTGTTGAACGGCCCTCTCGTGATTTACACCAATAGGTTGTCAAGCAGAACGGATTGTTGAACGGCCCTCTCACGTTTCCACCAATAGGTTGACAAGCAGAACGGCGGATTGTTGAACGGCCCTCTTACGATTGCCACCAATATGTTGACAAGCAGAACGGATTATTGAACGGCCCTCTCACGATGTCCACCAATAGGTTGTCAAGTAGAACGGATTGTTGAACGGCCCTCTCACGATTGCCACCAATAGGTTGACAAGCAGAACGGATTGTTGAACGGCCCTCTCACGATTGCCACCAATAGGTTGACAAGCAGAACGAATTGTTGAACGACCCTCTCACAATTTCCACCAATATGTTGACAAGCAGAACGGATGGTAACATTGATACAGGACGTAATGTTATGGATCGAACGACGTCAAGGTACGGATGATCATATGTAACGCCTTATTAGGATGATATAAACTCACTTCATATACTGATCAAATATTTACCACACATGTCCCAAGCAATTATCACCAAGTATTGTCTAAGAGAGTAGCGTTAATTTAATGTAAATTGTAGCAATGTGTTCAAATATATCAAACTGTTATGTTAATGTAATTACAGACGGATATGTATGGTTAACATGTTGGACTGGTAATCTAGGTATCGCATGTTCGATCCCCCCGTCTGACCCTAAACAGTATTTCGTAGGGGACTTTAAACATAATAACGAACAACACATGTAGGAACAGTTTTCGGCAAATGTAATAATGATAATTGATAGCTTTTATATTAAATAGCTTCGCTGCCGCTAAATGTAATAATATTGAATTTGTATTTATCACAACATGTTATATAGCATGTCTTCTAAATATTATGTATGATTGATTTGTTTGTTTATTTTGGGTCTAATATCTTAAGTCATGTGTCGACTCTCGCCAGATATGATTGGTGGAGGAAGACACCGAGTAGAACCATTGACCTTTCGCTCAGTCAAAACATTTCACTGGACTTATTCACACATTGACTTCCGGTTAGAGTAACCATAGTCTAGATCATGCAGACTACACTATCATATCAGCGTCTGGAACCAGCGATAAGTGTTGAACAGCTAGCTACGATACCCGCTGGCCGCATGACCGCAGTCTCCTGGAGAGATTAGTCGTTGTTGGTGTTGGGGCTAGTTCAATGATTAGACATAACGCAATTCCAGATGCTCATCTGGTTATTTTACGTTTACGATATAAAACACCGACACGATACTTTGATTTAAATTCTATAATATTAATAATGTTAGCATGGTATAGTAGGTATAGCAGGTTGTCGAACCTTAGATTACGAGCCTAACGTTCCATATATATGAACACTGCCCTGCAATTGCATATCTGGTAGTATAGTTATACCTTCTATGTCATGTATACCGAGTTATATATAACTATTTATACAAATAACATTTATACCGTCTGTGCTATGTTAACCGAGTTATATATATCATGGCGATGGGTTACATCAGTAATCAGGTCTCGATAGTCATTAATATAAGTTGTAATAACTTGTTTCTCACTCGGGCTAATATAAATTTGTATAAACCATATAATTATAGGTATTTATACAGCCAACATCTGGTAGGATATGTATAACTTCCATGTCATGTATTACGATGTATTTTTATACAACAAAAATGTAGATTGGAATCTCACTGGAGTTGTTGAATTCTTTCAACTCAGGGTGAGTGTGGAAGGTCAGTGATTCTACCCATGTACCCGCCCGTCCGTGCCTGGACTATTGCTGAAATGAAAACTTAAAATCGATGACTAGAATAAAGATTAAAGAAATATATATATGGGACGGAACTCTAGAAGCAGAAACCTAATTTATGAATTAGAATAGCCTCCCATTGAGCACAAGTTTACGATTAGGTCACACTTCAGATATAAACGATTGAGCAATTATTTTAGACGTGTGTTCGTCATACATCCGTCCGTCCGTACATTGGAGAGTTCTTCAATCGAAATCTCTTTTGATACCGTGTAATAAATTTCGATACAATTTCCCATGAATTATCTTCTGGTTATAAAAACAGTTAATATGACCGTGAATCATCGCCATGGTAACCGCGACAGGAACACAACTTATAGACACTCTTTTGAAACCAATGTCTGTCATCAAAATAATTTCACAGAATTGACTCCATGTTAGTTCATGTAACAGTAGCTAAGCTTGGCAACATTATAAACTCTGTGTATAATTGCACAGCGAGAAGGACAGATGCAGCCATGTTATCGCATGTAACAGTAGCTAAGCTTGGCAACATTATAAACTCTGTGTATCATTGCACAGCGAGAAGGACAGATGCAGCCATGTTATCTCATGTAACAGTAGCTAAGCTTAGCAACATTATAAACTCTGTGTATCGTTGCACAGCGAGAAGGACAGATGCAGCCATGTTAGTTCATGTAACAGTAGCTAAGCTTGGCAACATTATAAACTCTGTGTATCATTGCACAGCGAGAAGAACAGATGCAGCCATGTTATCTCATGTAACAGTAGCTAAGCTTAGCAACATTATAAACACTGTGTATCATTGCACAGCGAGAAGGACAGATGCAGCCATGTTAGTTCATGTAACAGTAGCTAAGCTTAGCAACATTATAAACTCTGTGTATCATTGCACAGCGAGAAGGACAGATGCAGCCATGTTATCTCATGTAACAGTAGCTAAGCCTGGCAACATTATAAACTCTGTGTATCATTGCACAGCGAGAAGGACAGATGCAGCCATGTTATCTCATGTAACAGTAGCTAAGCTTGGCAACATTATAAACTATGTGTATCATTGCACAGCGAGAAGGACAGATACAGCCATGTTAGTTCATGTAACAGTAGCTAAGCTTGGCAACATTATAAACTCTGTGTATCATTGCACAGCGAGAAGGACAGATGCAGCCATGTTATCTCATGTAACAGTAGCTAAGCTTGGCAACATTATAAACTCTGTGTATCATTGCACAGCGAGAAGGACAGATACAGCCATGTTATCTCATGTAACAGTAGCTAAGCTTGGCAACATTATAAATTCTGTGTATCATTGCACAGCGAGAAGGACGGATGCAGCCATGTTAGTTCATGTAACAGTAGCTAAGCTTGGCAACATTATAAACTCTGTGTATCATTGCACAGCGAGAAGGACGGATGCAGCCATGTTATCTCATGTAACAGTAGCTAGGCTTGGTAACCTTGTAGAACTCTGTGTGTCATGGCACAGCGAGACATACAGATGTAGCCATGTTATCTCATGTTACAGTAGCTAAGCTTGGGAACATTGTAGAATTTTGTGTGTCATGGCACAGCGAGACAGACAGATGTAGCCATGTTATCTCATGTTACAGTAACTAAGCTTAGGAACATTGTAGAAGTCTGGGTGTCATGGTACAGCGAGACAGACATATGCAGCCATGTTATCTTATGTAACAGTAGCTAAGCTTGGCAACATTGTAGAACTCTGTGTGTCATGGCACAGCGAGACAGACAGATGCAGCCATGTTATATCATGTAACAGTAGCTAAGCTTGGCGACATGGTAGAACGCTGTGTGTTATGGTACAGCGAGACAGACAGATGCAGCCACGTTATCTCATGTAGCAGTAGCTAAGCTTGGTAACATTGTAGAACGCTGTGTGTTATGGTACAGCGAGACAGACAGATGCAGCCATGTTATATCATGTAACAGTAACTAAGCTTGGGAAACATTGTAGAACTCTGTGTGTCATTGTACAGCGAGAAAGACATATGCAGCCATGTTATCTCATGTAACAGTATCTAATCTTGGGAACATTGTAGAACTATGTGTGTCATGGCACAATGAGACAGATAGATGCAGCCATGATTTCTCATGTAACAGAAACTAAGCTTGGGAATATTGTAGAACTATGTGTATAATGGCACAGCGATACATATATATGTAGCCAAACACAATAACTTTCTAAATGCGATGGTAAATATGTCACGAAAATTGTCACCAGGTTACGATCTGATATCAACATAACATAATTAATATTGCACCCAATGAATAGTCTTAGAGACGATGTTCTAAGCGGCCTATGTGTACTGAGAAATATATTGGATAATATTCTTAGAGTCGATGTTCTAAGCGGCCTATGTGTACTGAGACATATTTAGGACACTATTCTTAGAGTCGATGTTCTAAGCGGCCTATGTGTACTGAGACATATTTAGGACAATATTCTTAGAGTCGATGTTCTAAGCGGCCTATGTGTACTGAGACATATTTAGGACACTATTCTTAGCGTCGATGTTCTAAGCGGCCTATTTGTACTGAGAAATAGTTATGACAATATTCTTAGAGTCGATGTTCTAAGCGCCTATGTGTACGGAGTCATAGGTAGGACACTATTCTTAAAGTCGATGTTCTAAGCGGCCTATGTGTACTGAGAAATATATAGGACAATATTCTCAGAGTCGATGTTATAAGCGGCCTATGTGTACAGAGATATATTTAGGATAATATTCTTAGAGTCGATGTTCTTAGCGGTCTATGTGTACGGAGTCATAGGTAGGACACTATTCTTAGAGTCGATGTTCTAAGCGGCCTATGTGTACTGAGAAATATATAGGACAATATTCTCAGAGTCGATGTTATAAGCGGCCTATGTGTACAGAGACATATTTAGGACAATATTCCTAGAGTCGATATTATTAGCGGTCTATGTGTACTGAGACACAGTTAGGACAATATTCTTAGAGTCGATGTTCTAAGCGGCCTATGTGTACTGAGACATGGTTAGGACAATATTACAGTCAACATAGAAGCCTCACGTTTGCTTTTTGCATGCTGGGTAACTAAATGCTATAACTTGTCCAAATAATTGCAACAGACGACAAACAGCCTCCGTGGTCTGGTTGTTACGGTAGCTGACTTGTATACATACCACTGTAGCCTATCAGCTATAGTGACTGGTTCGAGCCCCGCTCAGACAGGGTCACATTTACATGACAATGTTGGCAGTTATTTTACGGAGGGTAGTGCACCAAGTACTGGTTAACCGTTGGAGCTTGCTCAGGAAAGTTGTTGTTTGGTAAACTGCCCGTCGCTCAAATGGGAAACCGGTAGCGACGTTAAATAAACTTAAATAAAACAGACAGCAATTAATGTGTTTATTTTTGTAGCTGATAACTCTGGACATTTGTCATGGAATCTCATTAGAAATGTGTCTTAACGATGCAATTCTAATGAACTTGTACGATATATTTGACTGTTATTTTCACAACTACCGTTCACCGAGTTCATGTTTACATACAGTTTTGGGGCAGCGTCCGTGATCCAGTGGTTAAGGTCGTTTATTTCAATTCACTTCTCCTCACCTATGAAGGTACGAATCCCGCTAAGGGTATCGAATTATTTCATGTGAGTAAGCTATCCATCTGACTTGCGGTAGGTCAATGGTTCTACCCGGATACCCGTCCGTGCTTGAATTACTGCTTGGGTTGGGCATCCGGCGTCTTTCCCCACTAATTACCCAGCTGGACGGGGCATCCGGCGTTTTTCCCCACTAATTTCACAGCTGGACGGGGCATCCGGCGTCTTTCCCCACTAATTACACAGCTGGACGGGGCATCCGGCTTCTTTCCCCACTAATTACACAGCTGGACGGGGCATCCGGCGTCTTTCCCCACTAATTACCCAGCTGGACGGGGCATCCGGCGTCTTTCCACACTAATTATACAGCTGTACGGGCATCCGGCGTCTTTCCCCACTAATTACCCAGCTGGACGGGGCATCCGGCGTCTTTCCGCTCTAATTACCCAGCTGGACGGGGCATCCGGCGTCTTTCCCCACTAATTACACAGCTGTACGGGGCATCCGGCGTCTTTCCCCACTAATTACCCAGCTGGACGGGGCATCCGGCGTCTTTACCCACTAATTACCCAGCTGGACGGGGCATCAGGCGTCTTTCCCCTCTAATTATACAGCTGGACGGGGCATCCGGCGTCTTTCCCCACTAATTACACAGCTGGACGGGGCACCCGGCGTCTATCCCCACTAATTACCCAGCTGGACGGGGCACCCGGCGTCTTTCCCCACTAATTACCCAGCTGGACGGGGCACCCGGCGTCTTTCCCCACTAATTACCCAGCTGGACGGGGCATCCGGCGTCTTTCCCCACTAATTACCCAGCTGGACGGGGCATCCGGCGTCTTTCCCCACTAATTACACAGCTGGACGGGGCATCCGGCGTCTTTCCCCACTAATTACACAGCTGGACGGGGCATCCGGCGTCTTTCCCCACTAATTACACAGCTGGTGAGTCGCCATATGACCCAAGCTGGCGGTGCGACTTTAAGGCCCACAAAGAAACACAACAAAGGCACGTATATTTGTGCTGACTATATATTTCTATAGAAATATACACTATAGTGCTATACATTATATCTTTATATATGTATAATATGCCTATAACACACGTATATTATGAAAAACACCCGAGTTCTAAATTATCTCAAATATTACAACATAGTTGCAAGACCGTAATAGCAAAATGTTACATTAAAATGTCTACATTATAGTTTCTAGACAGTTATAGCAGAATGTTACATTAAAATGTCTACAACATAGTTTCTGGACAATTCTAGCAGAATGTTACATTAAAATGTCTACAACATAGTTTCTAGACAGTTATAACAGAATGTTACATTAAAATGTCTACATTATAGTTTCATAACAATTATAGCAGACTGTTACATTAAAATGTCTACAACATAGTTTCTAGAGAGTTATAGCAAAATGTTACATTAAAATGTCTACAACATAGTTTCTTGACAGCTATAGCAGAATGTTACATTAAAATGTCTACAACATAGTTTCATGAGTCATAGCAGAATGTTACATTAAAATGTCTACAACATAATTTCATGACATTTATAGCAGAATGTTACATTAAAATGTCTACATTATAGTTTCATGACAGTTATAGCAGAATGTTACATTAAAATGTCTACATTATAGTTTCATGACATTTATAGCAGAATGTTACGTTAAAATGTCTACATTATAGTTTCATGACAGTTATAGCAGAATGTTACATTAAAATGTCTACAACATAGTTTCATGACAGTTATAGGAGAATATTACATTAAAATGTCTACAACATAGTTTCATGACAGTTATAGCAATAAATTACTGTCTACAACATAGTTTCATGTCAGTTATAGCAATATATTACTATATACAACATAGTTTCATGACAGTTATAGCAATATATTACTCTCTACAACATAGTGTCATGTCAGTTATAGCAATATATTACTATATACAACATAGTTTCATGACAGTTATAGCAATATATTACTATATATCTACAACATAGTTTCATGTCAGTTATAGCAATATATTACTGTCTACAACATAATTTCATGTCAGTTATAGCAATATATTACTGTCTACAACATAGTTTCATGTCAGTTATAGCAATATATTACTATATACAACATAGTTACATGACAGTTATAGCAATATATTACTATATATCTACAACATAGTTTCATGACAGTTATAGCAATATATTACTATCTACAACATAGTTTCATGACAGTATAGCAATAATACTATCTACAACAAAGTTTCATGACAGTTATAGCAATATATTACTATCTACAACATAGTTTCATGACAGTTATAGCAATATATTACTATCTACAACATAGTTTCATGACAGTTATAGCAATATATTACTATCTACAACATAGTTTCATGACAGTTATAGCAATATATTACTATCTACAACATAGTTTCATGACAGTTATAGCAATATATTACTATCTACAACATAGTTTCATGACAGATATAGCAATATAGTACTATCTACAACATAGTTTCATGACAGATATAGCAATATATTACTCTCTACAACATAGTTTCATGACAGTTATAGCAATATATTACTCTCTACAAGTTACAACATAGTTTCATATCAGTTATAGCAATATATTACTATCTACAACATAGTTTCATGACAGTTATAGCAATATATTACTGTCTACAACATAGTTTCATGACAGTTATAGCAATATATTACTATCTACAACATAGTTTCATGACAGTTATAGCAATATATTACTATCTACAACATAGTTTCATGACAGTTATCGCAGGATGTTACATTAAAATATCTATAACCGTAATTCCTTAGAATTACAACTCTGTGATATTATTTTAACTGATATACTTTTATGAAATTGCAAAACTCGGCCATGTCACCTCTGCTGCTTATGTAGAGACTTTGTTTTCCCACATTGAAGGATATTGCACCTGGGTGTTCCAGGCCATCACTTCGTCCCAGTAGTACTGTGGCTTCACTCAGATCCCTCTGCACCTTGTACACGACATGCTGGAGAGAGCTGCAGAGGTAGAGGGAGCCGGAAGGGGATAATATGATACCTAACGGACAATTCAGTTCGTCCTCGTACCTAGCTATCATATTCCCATTCATATCCATGCAGAACACGTTGTTAGTTGTCCCATCAGATATATAGATGGAGCTCTCATCCGGACTTACTGCAATGAAGCCTGGAATAGTGCAGTGTTCTAGAACTTTAGAGTCTGGTTGTATCGTCTTGTTTATTGTACCTGTCAGACGTAATATCTGGACTTTGACAGGCTTCATGAATGAAACGTATAGTTTCTCATTACAATAATCCACTTCTACACATGCACCGTTAACTCTCAGCGTTCTTACTGCAGATAGTACGTTGCCGGTTGTGGATACAAGCTGTATCATTCTTTCATTGGGTAATGGTATAGCTAGCTGGTCGCTGGGTAACGGTGTCAGTCCAAATGGTTCTGTTTGAAATTGCATGTATCCTTTAACTACATTAGTTTCCAGGTCCACGAGTTTCAACGATTTATTATAATAATCAATCAGAGCCAGTTCGGTCTCCGACACTACTGCTATACCTGCAATGCTACAATTATTCTCGTCTTGCACAGATCTAACATTGACATCCCGGATGTAAGTAAACTCCTCGTGGCACAGTTGGCCCGCGTTCCCAGATTCTGCGGCTATATTCATGGCAGCGACGGAAGTGGAAAGTGACCTAGTTTTCTTTGTTGGCATACTGTCTTTGTCCAGCAAAGTGTGGTGTTTAGAGGCTCTGTTCATCGGATGATTTCGAACACACTGAGCACACAGATATTCTTCACAATCGGAACAGAATCCGTTGGCTTCTATATTTTCACCTGCTGTGCTACACGAGTCACACGTTATAACCGACTTTCCCGGCATATTGTCTTTGTCCAGTAAGGTGTGATGTCGCGATGCTTTGTTCCTAGCATGACCTCTGAAGCACAAGCTACATAGGTAATCGTTACATACCGTGCAATATCCCTCGGCCTCGACATGATCTCCGACGCCACTACACAGATCACAGCTGAACTCGAAATATTCCGCAGAGCTCTTGTAGACTGACGAGACTGTACTGGGCTTAACTTGCCTTTTCGGTCTTGCGGATTCATCTGCGGAACTTTTATTCACGGATGAAACATGACTACTAGCCCCCTTTTCTCTCGGAACCCCTCTTCCAGCACCAGTGGTCTGACTAACATTTCTTACTATTTTTCTTCCCGGTACGGCGTTGGACATGTTGACACACGAATGCAATAAAATAATGAAAATGAAATAAAACCGAGTCTCGTAGTGTATATACTGTTAATGGCTCACACAGAAGCTCGTATTTTGTAGTGATATTTTTATTATCAGCATTTATTATTTGGTTGTGAAACTTGTCGCATCTTTACTATTTCTGAATTCTGTTTTCCCACTCTATCGTTTTTGAAAAATTAATAAATCACAGTCTACTAATATGCCACGTTTCCCTGACTACCTTACATTACATTGTTCTTATCCAGTGATAAATTATGCTCTTAATTCACTTGTTCTGTTTTACCACATCATAATGTTGCAAATCCATCTTTTTACTTAAACCTGCTTATTTCATCCTTGTAATTCCCAAACGTGCTTAATCCGTCATTGTAAAGGACGAAATGTTTGAACAATTTTAATATATATATTATACGTTCTACACTAGAGGACATAGAAAACGCACACCTACATTATATGATTATTATTACATGAAAACGAAATACTAAGGATTCCATCAAAGATATATCACAGCTCTATTTCAAAACACAAACTGAACAACTCAAAATATTCCAAACTATGTATTTATATGGTTATTGTTTTTCATGTAAAACACACATTTATCCAAAGTGTGCGTTTTCTATGTCCTCTAGTGTATTTGTAACAAAAAGATCAATATGCATGCTATCAGGTATCCTGTATATAGATTGCAAGATAACGTATTATATTGTCTGAGCTACGTCATATAAATCATGTTTATACCTATTGACATAATTATGTTTATATCTACTGACAAACTGTGTTCAACTTACAAAAAGAAGACCAAAGAATAAACGTTTATTTAATTTACAATGATTGCGAAACAAGCTGTAACATCGTATATTAACCACTCACGTTGGCGCTGATGAAAGTGTAGTTGTGGTCATTCGGTTGGGATGAAACCGGAATACCCGGAGGAACTCACCTGTTCGATCTGGTAACAACCGTACCGGGTTCGTACCCGTACAATCCGGGTTCGATCCTAGGAACGGGAAATATGTGAGCTGGTACGGTGGTCGCCAGATCGGACAGGTGGGGTTTCTCCGGATACTTCGGTTTCCTCCCACATGAATGACCACATAATACGCTTTCATCCACGCCAACGAGAGTGATTAATATAAGTTGTTAGAACTAGCTTCACAATCGTTATAAAATAAATAAATTTTAAACTTTAAACATTTTAGCCCTTAGAAACTTACACTTGTATATCCATAGTATATTTATATACTGGTGTTTTATGACATTTGGGTAAAATCCCAACATGAAAAACCCCAGTGGTAACACGGGCAACACTACATGAAACAAAGTACCGTAATGAAGGTGCCTCCGTGGCCTAGTGGTTACGATCGCTAACTTGCCCCTCACCTCTATCTATATGTTCGAATCGCACTAGGTGTGCCTAGTGGTTACAGTCGCTAACTTGCCCCTCACCTCTATCAGTAGGTTCGAATCACATTTGGTGTGGCCTAGTTGTTACGGTCGCTAACTTGCCCCTCACCTCTATCTATAGGTTCGAATCACACTGGGTGTGGCCTAGTTGTTACGGTCGCTAACTTGCCCCTCACCTCTATCTATAGGTTCGAATCACACTTGGTGTGGCCTAGTGGTTACGGTCGCTAACTTGCCCCTCACCTCTATCTATAGGTTCGAATCACACTAGGTGTGGCCTAGTGGTTACGGTCGCTAACTTGCCCCTCACCTCTATCTATAGGTTCGAATCACACTTGGTGTGGCCTAGTGGTTACGGTCGCTAACTTGCCCCTCACCTCTATCTATAGGTTCGAATCACACTAGGTGTGGCCTAGTGGTTACGGTCGCTAACTTGCCCCTCACCTCTATCTATAGGTTCGAATCACACTAGGTGTGGCCTAGTGGTTACGGTCGCTAACTTGCCCCTCACCTCTATCTATAGGTTCGAATCACACTTGGTGTGGCCTAGTGGTTACGGTCGCTAACTTCCCTCCCTCTATCTATAGGTTCGAATCACACTGGGTGTGGCCTAGTGGTTACGGTCGCTAACTTGCCCCTCACCTCTATCTATAGGTTCGAATCACACTTGGTGTGGCCTAGTGGTTACGGTCGCTAACTTGCCCCTCACCTCTATCTATAGGTTCGAATCACACTTGGTGTGGCCTAGTGGTTACAGTCGCTAACTTGCCCCTCACCTCTATCTATAGGTTCAAATCACACTTGGTGTGGCCTAGTGGTTACGGTCGCTAACTTGCCCCTCACCTCTATCTATAGGTTCGAATCACACTAGGTGTGGCCTAGTGGTTACGGTCGCTAACTTGCCCCTCACCTCTATCTATAGGTTCGAATCACACTGGGTGTGGCCTATTGGTTACGGTCGCTAACTTGCCCCTCACCTCTATCTATAGGTTCGAATCACACTTGGTGTGGCCTAGTGGTTACGGTCGCTAACTTGCTCTTCACCTCTATCTATAGGTTCGAATCACACTAGGTGTGGCCTAGTGGTTACGGTCGCTAACTTGCCCCTCACCTCTATCTATAGGTTCGAATCACACTAGGTGTGGCCTAGTGGTTACGGTCGCTAACTTGCCCCTCACCTCTATAAATAGGTTCGAATCACACTTGGTGTGGCCTAGTGGTTGCGGTCGCTAACTTGCCTCTCACCTCTATCTATAGGTTCGAATCACACTGGGTGTGGCCTAATGGTTACGGTCGCTAACTTGCCCCCCCTATCTATAGGTTCGAATCACACAAGGTGGCCGTGGTTACGGTCGCTAACTTGCCCCTCACCTCTTTAGGTTCGAATCACACTAGGTGTGGCCTTGGTTACGGTCGCTAACTTGCCCCTCACCTCTATCTATAGGTTCGAATCACACTAGGTGTGGCCTAGTGGTTACGGTCGCTAACTTGCCCCTCACCTCTATCTATAGGTTCGAATCACACTAGGTGTGGCCTAGTGGTTACGGTCGCTAACTTGCCCCTCACCTCTATCTATAGGTTCGAATCACACTAGGTGTGGCCTAGTGGTTACGGTCGCTAACTTGCCCCTCACCTCTATCTATAGGTTCGAATCACACTAGGTGTGGCCTAGTGGTTACGGTCGCTAACTTGCCCCTCACCTCTATCTATAGGTTCGAATCACACTAGGTGTGGCCTAGTGGTTACGGTTGCTAACTTGCCCCTCACCTCTATCTATAGGTTCGAATCACACTAGGTGTGGCCTAGTGGTTACGGTCGCTAACTTGCCCCTCACCTCTATCTATAGGTTCGAATCACACTAGGTGTGGCCTAGTGGTTACGGTCGCTAACTTGCCCCTCACCTCTATCTATAGGTTCGAATCACACTTGGTGTGGCCTAGTGGTTACGGTCGCTAACTTGCCCCTCACCTCTATCTATAGGTTCGAATCACACTAGGTGTGGCCTAGTGGTTACGGTCGCTAACTTGCCCCTCACCTCTATCTATAGGTTCGAATCACACTAGGTGTGGCCTAGTGGTTACGGTCGCTAACTTGCCCCTCACCTCTATCTATAGGTTCGAATCACACTAGGTGTGGCCTAGTGGTTACGGTCGCTAACTTGCCCCTCACCTCTATCTATAGGTTCGAATCACACTTGGTGTGGCCTAGTGGTTACGGTCGCTAACTTGCCCCTCACCTCTATCTATAGGTTCGAATCACACTTGGTGGCCTAGTGGTTACGGTCGCTAACTTGCCCCTCACCTCTATCTATAGGTTCGAATCACACTTGGTGTGGCCTAGTGGTTACGGTCGCTAACTTGCCCCTCACCTCTATCTATAGGTTCGAATCACACTTGTGGCCTAGTGGTTACGGTCGCTAACTTGCCCCTCACCTCTATCTATAGGTTCGAATCACACTTGGTGTGGCCTAGAGGTTACAGTCGCTAACTTGACCCTCACCTCTATCTATAGGTTCGAATCACACTAAGTGTGGCCTAGTGGTTACGTTCGCTAACTTGCCCCTCACCTCTATCTATAGGTTCAAATCACACTTGGTGTGGCCTAGTGGTTACAGTCGCTAACTTGACCCTCACCTCTATCTATAGGTTCAAATCACACTAGGTGTGCCCTAATGGTTACGGTTGCTAACTTATCCCTCACCTCTATCTATAGGTTCGAATCACACTTGGTGTGGCCTAGTGGTTACAGTCGCTAACTTGACCCTCACCTCTACCAATAGGTTCGAATCACACTGGGTGTGGCCTAGTGGTTACGGTCGCTAACCTGCCCCTCACCTCTATCTATAGGTTCGAATCACACTTGGTGTGGCCTAGAGGTTACGGTCGCTAATTTGCCCCTCACCTCTATCTATAAGATCGAATCACACTAGGTGTGCCCTAATGGTTACGGTCGCTAACTAACCTCTCACCTCTATCTATAGGTTCGAATCACACTAGGTGTGGCCTAGTGGTTACGGACGCTAACTTGCCCCTCACCTCTATCTATAGGTTTGAATCACACTAGGTGTGGCCTAGTGGTTACGGTCGCTAACTAACCCCTCACCTCTATCTATAGGTTCGAATCACACTAGGTGTGGCCTAGTGGTTACGGTCGCTAACTTGCCCCTCACCTCTATCTATAGGTTCGAATCACACTTGGTGTGGCCTAGTGGTTACGGTCGCTAACTTGCCCCCCACCTCTATCTATAGGTTCAAATCCCACTAGGTGTGCCCTATTGGTTAAGGTTGCTATCCTATCCCTCACCTCTATCTATAGGTTCAAATTTCCATTAGGTGTGTCTAGTGGTTACGGTCGCTAACTTGACCCTCACATCTATCAATAGGTTCGAATCACACTGGTTGTGGCCTAGAGGTTACATTCGCTAACTTGACCCTCACCTCTATCTATAGGTTCGAATCACACTTGGTGTGGCCTAGTGGTTAGAGTCGCTAACTTGACCCTCACCTCTACCTATAGGTTCGAATCACACTAGTTGTGGCCTAGTGGTTACGGTCTCTAACTTGCCCCTCACCTCTATCTATAAGTTCGAATCACACTTGGTGTTGCCTAGTGGTTACGATCGCTAACTTGCCCCTCACCTCTATATGTTGGTTCGAATCACACTTGGTGCGTCTAGTGGTTACGGTTGCTAACTTGCCCCTCACCTCTATCTATAGGTTCGAATCACACTTGGTGTGGCCTAGAGGTTACAGTCGCTAACTTGACCCTCACCTCTATCTATAGGTTCGAATCACACTAAGTGTGGCCTAGTGGTTACGGTCGCTAACTTGCCCCTCACCTCTATCTATAGGTTCGAATCACACTTGGTGTGGCCTAGTGGTTACGGTCGCTAACTTGCCCCTCACCTCTATCTATAGGTTCGAATCACACTAGGTGTGGCCTAGTGGTTACGGTCGCTAACTTGCCCCTCACCTCTATCTATAGGTTCGAATCACACTTGGTGTGGCCTAGTGGTTACGGTCGCTAACTTGCCCCTCACCTCTATCTATAGGTTCGAATCACACTTGGTGTGGCCTAGTGGTTACGGTCGCTAACTTGCCCCTCACCTCTATCTATAGGTTCGAATCACACTAGGTGTGGCCTAGTGGTTACGGTCGCTAACTTGCCCCTCACCTCTATCTATAGGTTCGAATCACACTAGGTGTGGCCTAGTGGTTACGGTCGCTAACTTGCCCCTCACCTCTATCTATAGGTTCGAATCACACTAGGTGTGGCCTAGTGGTTACGGTCGCTAACTTGCCCCTCACCTCTATCTATAGGTTCGAATCACACTAGGTGTGGCCTAGTGGTTACGGTCGCTAACTTGCCCCTCACCTCTATCTATAGGTTCGAATCACACTAGGTGTGGCCTAGTGGTTACGGTTGCTAACTTGCCCCTCACCTATATCTATAGGTTCGAATCACACTAGGTGTGGACTAGTGGTTACGGTCGCTAACTTGCCCCTCACCTCTATATATAGGTTCGAATCACACTGGGTGTGGCCTAGTGGTTACGGTCGCTAACTTGCCCCTCACCTCTATCTATAGGTTCGAATCACACTAAGTGTGGCCTAGTGGTTACGGTCGCTAACTTGCCCCTCACCTCTATCTATAGGTTCGAATCACACTAGGTGTGGCATAGTGGTTACGGTTGCTAACTTGCCCCTCACCTCTATCTATAGGTTCGAATCACACTAGGTGTGGCCTAGTGGTTACGGTTGCTAACTTGCCCCTCACCTATATCTATAGGTTCGAATCACACTAGGTGTGGACTAGTGGTTACGGTCGCTAACTTGCCCCTCACCTCTATATATAGGTTGGAATCACACTGGGTGTGGCCTAGTGGTTACGGTCGCTAACTTGCCCCTCACCTCTATCTATAGGTTCGAATCACACTAAGTGTGGCCTAGTGGTTACGGTCACTAACTTGCCCCTCACCTCTATCTATAGGTTCGAATCACACTAGGTGTGGCATAGTGGTTACGGTTGCTAACTTGCCCCTCACCTCTATCTATAGGTTCGAATCACACTAGGTGTGGCCTAGTGGTTACGGTTGCTAACTTGCCCCTCACCTATATCTATAGGTTCGAATCACACTAGGTGTGGCCTAGTGGTTACGGTCGCTAACTTGCCCCTCACCTCTATCTATAGGTTCGAATCACACTTGGTGTGGCCTAGTGGTTACGGTCGCTAACTTGCCCCTCACCTCTATCTATAGGTTCGAATCACACTTGGTGTGGCCTAGTGGTTACGGTCGCTAACTTGCCCCTCACCTCTATCTATAGGTTCGAATCACACTTGGTGTGGCCTAGTGGTTACGGTCGCTAACTTGCCCCTCACCTCTATCTATAGGTTCGAATCACACTAGGTGTGGCCTAGTGGTTACGGTGCTAACTTGCCCCTCACCTCTATCTATAGGTTCGAATCACACTAGGTGTGGCCTAGTGGTTACGGTCGCTAACTTGCCCCTCACCTCTATCTATAGGTTCGAATCACACTAGGTGTGCCTAGTGGTTACGGTCGCTAACTTGCCCCTCACCTCTATCTATAGGTTCGAATCACACTGGTGTGGCCTAGTGGTTACGGTCGCTAACTTGCCCCTCACCTCTATCTATAGGTTCGAATCACACTAGGTGTGGCCTAGTGGTTACGGTCGCTAACTTGCCCCTCACCTCTATCTATAGGTTCGAATCACACTAGGTGTGGCCTAGTGGTTACGGTCGCTAACTAACCCCTCACCTCTATCTATAGGTTCGAATCACACTAGGTGTGGCCTAGTGGTTACGGTCGCTAACTTGCCCCTCACCTCTATCTATAGGTTCGAATCACACTAGGTGTGGCCTAGTGGTTACGGTCGCTAACTTGCCCCTCACCTCTATCTATAGGTTCAAATCACACTAGGTGTGCCCTAATGGTTACGGTTGCTAACTTATCCCTCACCTCTATCTATAGGTTCGAATAACACTTGGTGTGGCCTAGTGGTTACAGTCGCTAACTTGACCCTCACCTCTACCAATAGGTTCGAATCACACTGGGTGTGGCCTAGTGGTTACGGTCGCTAACTTGCCCCTCACCTCTATCTATAGGTTCGAATCACACTTGGTGTGGCCTAGTGGTTACGGTCGCTAACTAACCCCTCACCTCTATCTATAGGTTCGAATCACACTAGGTGTGGCCTAGTGGTTACGGTCGCTAACTTGCCCCTCACCTCTATCTATAGGTTCAAATCACACTAGGTGTGCCCTAGTGGTTACGGTCGCTAACTTGCCCCTCACCTCTATCTATAGGTTCGAATCACACTAGGTGTGGCCTAGTGGTTACGGTCGCTAACTTGCCCCTCACCTCTATCTATAGGTTCGAATCACACTAGGTGTGGCCTAGTGGTTACGGTCGCTAACTTGCCCCTCACCTCTATCTATAGGTTCGAATCACACTAGGTGTGGCCTAGTGGTTACGGTCGCTAACTTGCCCCTCACCTCTATCTATAGGTTCGAATCACACTAGGTGTGGCCTAGTGGTTACGGTCGCTAACTTGCCCCTCACCTCTATCTATAGGTTCGAATCACACTTGGTGTGGCCTAGTGGTTACGGTCGCTAACTTGCCCCTCACCTCTATCTATAGGTTCGAATCACACTTGGTGTGGCCTAGTGGTTACGGTCGCTAACTTGCCCCTCACCTCTATCTATAGGTTCGAATCACACTAGGTGTGGCCTAGTGGTTACGGTCGCTAACTTGCCCTCACCTCTATCTATAGGTTCGAATCACACTTGGTGTGGCCTAGTGGTTACGGTCGCTAACTTGCCCCTCACCTCTATCTATAAGTTCGAATCACACTGGTGTGGCCTAGTGTTACGGCCGCTAACTTGCCCCTCACCTCTATCTATAGGTTCCAATCACACTTGGTGTGGCCTAGTGGTTACGATCGCTAACTTGCCCCTCACCTCTATCTATAGGTTCAAATCACACTGGGGGTGGCCTAGTGGTTACGATCGCTAACTTGACCCTCACCTCTATCTATAGGTTCAAATCACACTTGGTGTGGCCTAGTGGGTACAGTCGCTAACTTGACCCTCACCTCTATCTATAGGTTCAAATCCCACTAGGTGTGCCCTAATGGTTACGGTTGCTAACTTATCCCTCACCTCTATCTATAGGTTCGAATAACACTTGGTGTGGCCTAGTGGTTACGGTCACTAACTTGCCCCTCACCTCTATCTATAGGTTCGAATCACA
>CM026392.1:35579192-35654420 GCA_014843695.1 Archivesica marissinica | reverse complement strand
CGGTGTTCGGCGTATTATGTTACAGCTATGTTTTACACTGCCCGGGTACAAATGACAGTCATGTGCAAAACGGTTCATTCATGTTTCCGGTGTTCGGCGTATTATGTTACAGCTATTTTTTACACTGCCCGGGTACAAATGACAGTCATGTGCAAAACGGTACATTCATGTTTCCGGTGTTCGGCGTATTATGTTACAACTATGTTTTACACTGCCCGGGTACAAATGACTGTCATGTGCAAAACGGTACATTCATGTTTCCGGTGTTCGGCGTATTATGTTACAGCTATGTTTTACACTGCCCGGGTACAAATGACAGTCATGTGCAAAACGGTACATTCATGTTTCCGGTGTTCGGCGTATTATGTTACAGCTATGTTTTACACTGCCCGGGTACAAATGACAGTCATGTGCAAAACGGTACATTCATGTTTCCGGTGTTCGGCGTATTATGTTACAGCTATGTTTTACACTGCCCGGGTACAAATGACAGTCATGTGCAAAACGGTACATTCATGTTTCCGGTGTTCGGCGTATTATGTTACAGCTATGTTTTACACTGCCCGGGTACAAATGACAGTCATGTGCAAAACGGTACATTCATGTTTCCGGTGTTCGGCGTATTATGTTACAGCTATGTTTTACACTGCCCGGGTACAAATAACAGTCATGTGCAAAACGGTTCATTCATGTTTCTTGTGTTCGGCGTATTATGTACAACTATGTTTTACACTGCCCGGGTACAAATGGCAGTCATGTGCAAAACGGTACGTTAATGTTTCCTGTGTTCAGCGTATTATGTTACAGCTATGTTTTACACTGCCCGGGTACAAATTACAGTCATGTGCAAAACGGTACATTCATGTTTCCGGTGTTCGGCGTATTATGTTACAGCTATGTTTTACACTGCCCGGGTACAAATGACAGTCATGTGCATAACGGTACATTAATGTTTCCGGTGTTCGGCGTATTATGTTACAGCTATGTTTTACACTGCCCGGGTACAAATGACAGTCATGTGCAAAACGGTACATTCATGTTTCCGGTGTTCGGTGTATTATGTTATAGCTATGTTTTACACTGCCCGGGTACAAATGACAGTCATGTGCAAAACGGTACATTCATGTTCCCCATTTCGGCGTAGTATGTTACAGCTATGATTTACACTGCCCGGGTACAAATGACAATCATGTGCAACACGGTACAGTCATGTTTCCGGTGTTCGGCGTATTACGGTACAGCTATGATTTACAGTTCCCGGGTACAAATGGCAGTCATGTGCAACACGGTACATTCATGTTTCCGGTGTTCGGCGTATTATGTTACAGCTATATTTTACACTGCCCGGGTACAAATGACAATCATGTGCAAAATGGTACGTTAATGTTTCCGGTGTTCGGCGTATTATGTTACAGCTATGTTTTACACTGCCCGGGTACAAATGACAGTCATGTGCAAAACGGTACATTCATGTTTCCGGTGTTCGGCGTATTATGTTATAGCTATGTTTTACACTGACCGGTACAAGGACAGTCTGTGCAAAACGGTACATTCATGGTTACGGGGTTCGGCGGAAATTACAGCTATGTTTTACACTGCCCGGGGTACAAATGACATCATGTGCAAAAACGGTACATTCATGTTTCCGGTGTTCGGCGTATTATGTTACAGCTATGCTTCACACTGCCCGGGTACAAATGACAGTCATGTAAAAAACGGTTCATTCATGTTTCCGGTGTTCGGCGTATTATGTTACAGCTATGCTTTACACTGCCCGGGTACAAATGACAGTCATGTGCAAAATGGTACATTCATGTTTCCGGTGTTCGGCGTATTATGTTACAGCTATGTTTTATAGTGCCCGGGTACAAATGACCCTCATGTGCAACACCGTACATTCATGTTTCCAGTGTTCGGCCGTATTGTTACAGCTAGGTTGACACTGCCGGGTACAAATGACAGTCATGTGCAAAACGGTACATTCATGTTTCCGGTGTTCGGCGTATTATGTTACAGCTATGTTTTACACTGCCCGTGTACAAATGACAGTCATGTGCAAAACGGTCCATTCATGTTTCCGGTGTTCGGCGTATTATATTACAGCTATGTTTTACACTGCCCGGGTACAAATGACAGTCATGTGCAAAACGGTACATCCATGTTCCCGGTGTTCGACATATTATGTTATAGTTATGTTTTACACTGCCCGGGTACAAATGGCAGTCATGTGCAAAACGGTACATTCATGTTTCCGGTGTTCGGCGTAATATGTTACAGCTATGTTTTACACTGCCCGGGTACAAATGACAGTCATCTTCAAAACGGTACATTCATGTTTCCTGTGTTCGGCGTATTATGGTACAGCTATGTTTTACAGTGCCCGGGTACAAATGATGATAGAGGTGAGGGGGCAAGTTAGCGACCGTAACCACTAGGCCACACCAAGTGTGATTCGAACCTATAGATAGAGGTGAGGGGCAAGTTAGCGACCGTAACCAGTAGGCCACACCAAGTGTGATTGGAACCTATAGATAGAGGTGAGGGGGCAAGTTAGCGACCGTAACCACTAGGCCACACCAAATGTGATTCGAACTCATAGATAGAGGTGAGGGTCAAGTTAGCGACCGTAACCACTAGGCCACAACTAGTGTGATTCGAACTTATAGGTAGAGGTGAGGGGCAAGTTAGCGACTGTAACCAGTAGGCCACACAAAGTGTGATTCGAACTTATAGATAGAGGTGAGGGGCAAGTTAGCGACCGTAACCACTAGGCAACACCTAGTGTGATTCGAAAATATAGATAGAGGTGAGGGGCAAGTTAGCAACCGTAACCACTAGATACACCTAGTGGGATTTGAAATTATAGATAGAGGTGAGGGATATGTTAGCAACCTTAACCATTAGGGCACACCTAGTGGGATTTGAACCTATATATAGAGGTGAGGGGCAAGGTAGCAACCGTAACCACTAGGCCACACTTAGTGTGATTCGAACCTATTGATAGAGGTGAGGGGCAAGTTAGTGACCGTAACCATTAGGCCACACCCAGTGTGATTCGAACCTATTGATAGAGGTGAGAGGCAAGTTAGCGACCGAAACCACTAGGCCACACCAAGTGTGATTCGAACCTATTTATAGAGGTGAGGGGCAAGTTAGCGACCGTAACCACTAGGCCACACCAAGTGTGATTCGAACCTATAGATAGAGGTGAGGGGCAAGTTAGCGACTGTAACCACTAGGCCACACCTAGTGTGATTCGAACCTATAGATAGAGGTGAGGGGCAAGTTAGCGACTGTAACCACTAGGCCATACCTAGTGTGATTCGAACCTATAGATAGAGGTGAGGGGCAAGTTACAATCGTAACCACTAGGCACACCTAGTGTGATTTGAACCTATAGATAGAGGTGAGGGGTAAGTTAGCGACCGTAACCACTAGGCCACACCTAGTGTGATTTGAACCTATAGATAGAGGTGAGGGGCAAGGTAGCAACCGTAACCACTAGGCCACACCTAGTGTGATTTGAACCTGTAGATAGAGGTGAGGGGCAATTTAGCGACCGTAACCACTAGGCCACACCAAGTGTGATTTGAACCTGTAGATAGAGGTGAGGGGCAAGTTAGCGACCGTAACCACTAGGCCACACCAAGTGTGATTCGAACCTGTAGATAGAGGTGAGGGGCAAGTTAGCGACCGTAACCATTAGGCCACACCAAGTGTGATTCGAACCTATAGATAGAGGTGAGGGGCAAGTTAGCGACCGTAACCACTAGGCCACACCAAGTGTGATTCGAACCTATATATAGAGGTGAGGGGTAAGTCAGCGACCGTAACCAGTAGGCCACACCTAGTGTGATTCGAACCTATAGATAGAGGTGAGGGGCAAGTTAGCGACCGTAACCACTAGGCCACACCTAGTGTGATTCGAACCTATAGATAGAGGTGAGGGGCAAGTTAGCGACCGTAACCACTAGGCCACACCAAGTGTGATTCGAACCTATAGATAGAGGTGAGGGGCAAGTTAGCGACCGTAACCACTAGGCCACACCTAGTGTGATTCGAACCTATAGATAGAGGTGAGGGGCAAGTTAGCGACCGTAACCACTAGGCCACACCTAGTGTGATTCGAACCTATAGATAGAGGTGAGGGGCAAGTTAGCGACCGTAACCACTAGGCCACACCTAGTGTGATTCGAACCTATAGATAGAGGTGAGGGGCAAGTTAGCGACCGTAACCACTAGGCCACACCTAGTGTGATTCGAACCTATAGATAGAGGTGAGGGGCAAGTTAGCGACCGTAACCACTAGGCCACACCAAGTGTGATTCGAACCTATAGATAGAGGTGAGGGGCAAGTTAGCGACCGTAACCACTAGGCCACACCTAGTGTGATTCGAACCTATAGATAGATGTGAGGGGCAAGTTAGCGACCGTAACAACTAGGCCACACCCAATGTGATTCGAACCTATAGATAGAGGTGAGGGGCAAGTTAGCGACCGTAACCACTAGGCCACACCTAGTGTGATTCGAACATATAGATAGAGGTGAGAGGCAGGTTAGTGACCGTAACCACTAGGCCACACCTAGTGTGATTCGATCCTATGGATAGAGGTGAGGGGCAAGTTAGCGACCGTAACTACTAGGCCACACCCAGTGGGATTTGAACCTATAGATAGAGGTGAGGGGCAAGTTAGCGACCGTAGCCACTAGGCCACACCTAGTGTGATTCGAACCTATAGATAGAAGTGAGGGGCAAGTTAGCGACTGTAACCACTAGGCACACCTAGTGTGATTCGAACATATAGATAGAGGTGAGGGGCAAGTTAGCGATCGTAACCACTAGGCCACGGAGGCACCTTCATTACGGTACTTTGTTTCATGTAGTGTTGCCCATGTTACCACTGGGGTTTTTCATGTTGGGATTGTACCCAAATGTCATAAAACACCAGTATATAAATATACTATGGATATACAAGTGTAAGTTTCTAAGAGCTAAAATGTTTAAAGTTTAAAAATTATTTATTTTATAACGATTGTGACAACTTATATTAATCACTCTCGTTGGCGCGGATATAGGCGTATTATGTGGTCATTCATGTGGGAGGAAACCGAAGTATCCGGAGAAACCCCACCTGTCCGATCTGGCGACCACCGTACCATCTCACATATTTCCCATTCCTAGGATCGAACCCTGATTGTACCGGTACGAACCCGGTACGGTTGGTACCAGATCGAAAAGGTGAGTTCCTCCGGGTATTCCGGTTTCATCCCAACCGAATGACCACAACTACACTTTCATCAGCGCCAACGTGAGTGGTTAATATACGATGTTACAGCTTGTTTCGCAATCATTGTAAAATAAATAAACGTTTATTCTTTGTTCTTCGTTTTGTAAGTTGAACACAGTTTGTCAGTAGATATAAACATAATTATTTCAACAGGTATAAGCATGATTTATATGACGTAATTCAGACAATATAATACGTTATCTTGCCGTGTGAATCTATATACAGGATACCTGGTAGCATGCATATTGATCTTTTTGTTACAAATATACTAGAGGACATAGAAAACGCACACTTCGGATAAATGTGTGTTTTACATGAAAAACAATAACCATATAAATACATAATTTGGAATATTTTGAGTTGTTCAGTTTGTGTTTTGAAATAAAGCTGTGATATATCGTTGATGGAATCCTTCGTATTTCGTTTTCATGTAATAATAATCATATAATGTAGGTGTGCGTTTTCTATGTCCTCTAGTGTAGAACGTATAATATATATATTAAAATTGTTCAAACATTTCGTCCTTTACAATGACGGATTAAGCACGTTTGGGAATTACAAGGACGAAATAAGCAGGTTTAAGTAAAAAGATGGATTTGCAACATTATGATGTGGTAAAACAGAACAAGTGAATTAAGAGCATAATTTATCACTGGATAAGAACAATGTAATGTAAGGTAGTCAGGGAAACGTGGCATATTAGTAAACTGTGATTTATTAATTTTTCAAAAACGATAGAGTGGGAAAACAGAATTCAGAAATAGTAAAGATGCGACAAGTTTCACAACCAAATAATAAATGCTGATAATAAAAATATCGCTACAAAATACGAGTTTGTGTGTGAGCCATTAACAGTATATACACTAAGAGACTCGGTTTTATTTCATTTTCATTATTTTATTGCATTCGTGTGTCAACATGTCCAACGCCGTACCGGGAAGAAAAATAGTAAGAAATGTTAGTCAGACCACTGGTGCTGGAAGAGGGGTTCCGAGAGAAAAGGGGGCTAGTAGTCATGTTTCATCCGTGAATAAAAGTTCCGCAGATGAATCCGCAAGACCGAAAAGGCAAGCTAAGCCCTGTACAGTCTCGTCAGTCTACAAGAGCTCTGCGGAATATTTCGAGTTAAGCTGTGATCTGTGTAGTGGCGTCGGAGATCATGTCGAGGCCGAGGGATATTGCACGGTATGTAAAGATTACCTATGTAGCTTGTGCTTCAGAGGTCATGCTAGGAACAAAGCATCGCGACATCACACCTTACTGGACAAAGACAATATGCCGGGAAAGTCGGTTATAACGTGTGACTCGTGTAGCACAGCAGGTGAAAATATAGAAGCCAACGGATTCTGTTCCGATTGTGAAGAATATCTGTGTGCTCAGTGTGTTCGAAATCATCGGATGAACAGAGCCTCTAAACACCACACTTTGCTGGACAAAGACAGTATGCCAACAAAGAAAACTAGGTCACTTTCCACTTCCGTCGCTGCCATGAATATAGCCGCAGAATCTGGGAACGCGGGCCAACAGTGCCACGAGGAGTTTACTTACATCCGGGATGTCAATGTTAGATCTGTGCAAGACGAGAATGATTGTAACATTACAGGTATAGCAGTTGTGTCGGAAACCGAACTGGCTCTGATTGATTGTGGCAATAACTCGTTGAAACTCTTGGACCTGGAAACTAATGTAGTTAAAGGATACATGCAATTTCAAACAGAACCATTTGGACTGACACCGTTACCCAGCGACCAGCTAGCTATACCATTACCCCATGAAAGAATGATACAGCTTGTATCCACAACCGGCAACGTACTATCTGCAGTAAGAACGCTGAGAGTTAACGGTGCATGTGTAGAAGTGGATTATTGTAATGAGAAACTATACGTTTCATTCATTATCCCTGTCAAAGTGCAGATATTACGTCTGACCGGTACAATACACAAGACGATACAACCAGACTCTAAAGTTCTAGAACACTGCACTATTCCAGGCTTCATTGCAGTAAGTCCGGATGAGAGCTCCATCTATATATCTGATGGGACAACTAACAACGTGTTCTGCATGGATATGAATGGGAATATGATAGCTAGGTACGAGGACGAACTGAATTGTCCGTATGGTATCATATTATCCCCTTCCGGCTCCCTCTACCTCTGCAGCTCTCGCCAGAATGTCGTGTACAAGGTGCAGAGGGATCTGAGTGAAGCCACAGTACTACTGGGACTAAGTGATGGCCTGGAAAACCCAGGTGCAATATCCTTCAATGTGGGAAAACAACGTCTCTACATTAGCAGCAAAAGTGAAAATGCCGAGTTTTGCAATTTCATAAAAGTATATCAGTTAAAATAATATCACAGGATTGTAATTGTAAGGAATTACGGTTGTAGATAGTTTCATGACAGTTATTGCAGAATATTAAAATATGTTGTAGAGAGTAATATATTGCTATAACTGACATGAAACTATGTTGTAGACAGTAATATATTGCTATAACTGTCATGAAACTATGTTGCAGACAGTAATATATTGCTATAACTGTCATGAAACTATGTTGTAGAGAGTAATATATTACTATAACTGACATGAAACTATGTTGTAGATAGTAATATATTGCTATAACTGTCATGAAACTATGTTGTAGACAGTAATATATTGCTATAACTGTCATGAAACTATGTTGTAGAGAGTAATATATTGCTAAAAATGTCATGAAACTATGTTGTAGAGAGTAATATATTGCTATAACTGACATGAAACTATGTTGTAGAGAGTAATATATTGCTATAACTGACATGAAACTATGTTGTAGAGAGTAATATATTGCTATAACTGACATGAAACTATGTTGTAGAGAGTAATATATTGCTATAACTGACATGAAACTATGTTGTAGAGAGTAATATATTGCTATAACTGACATGAAACTATGTTGTAGAGAGTAATATATTGCTATAACTGACATGAAACTATGTTGTAGAGAGTAATATATTGCTATAACTGACATGAAACTATGTTGTAGAGAGTAATATATTGCTATAACTGACATGAAACTATGTTGTAGAGAGTAATATTTTGCTATAACTGTCATGAAACTATGTTGTAGAGATTAATATATTGCTATAACTGTCTAGAAACTATGTTGTAGACATTTAAATGTAACATTCTGCTAACGTCTAGAAACTATGTTGTAGACATTTAAAGTAACATTTGCTATAACTGTCTAGAAACTATGTTGTAGACATTTAAATGTAACATTCTGCTATAACTGTCTAGAAACTATGTTGTAGACATTTAAATGTAACATTCTGCTATCACTCTCTAGAAACTATGTTGTAGACATTTAAATGTAACATTCTGCTATAACTGTCTAGAAACTATGTTGTAGACATTTAAATGTAACATTCTGCTATCACTCTCTAGAAACTATGCTGTAGACATTTAAATGTAACATTCTGCTATAACTGTCTAGAAACTATGTTGTAGACATTTAAATGTAACATTCTGCTATCACTGTCTAGAAACTATGTTGTAGACATTTAAATGTAACATTCTGCTATCACTGTCTAGAAACTATGTTGTAGACATTTAAATGTAACATTCTGCTATAACTGTCTAGAAACTATGTTGTAGACATTTAAATGTAACATTCTGCTATCACTGTCTAGAAACTATGTTGTAGACATTTAAATGTAACATTCTGCTATCACTGTCTAGAAACTATGTTGTAGACATTTAAATGTAACATTCTGCTATAACTGTCTAGAAACTATGTTGTAGAATTTAATGTACATTCTGTATACTTCTAAAACTATGTTGTAGACATTTAATGTAACATTCTGCTATACTTCGAAACTATGTTAGACATTTAAATGTAACATTCTGCTATCACTGTCTAGAAACTATGTTGTAGACATTTAAATGTAACATTCTGCTATCACTGTCTAGAAACTATGTTGTAGACATTTAAATGTAACATTCTGCTATCACTGTCTAGAAACTATGTTGTAGACATTTAAATGTAACATTCTGCTATCACTGTCTAGAAACTATGCTGTAGACATTTAAATGTAACATTCTGATATAACTATCTACAAACTATGCTGTAGACATTTTAATGTAACATTCTGCTATAACTGTCTAGAAACTATAATGTAGACATTTTAATGTAACATTCTGCTATAACTGTCTACAAAATATGTTGTAGACATTTAAATGTAACTTTCTGCTATCACTGTCTAGTAACATTCTGCTATTACTATGTTGTAATATTTTAGATAATTTCGGGTGTTTTTCATAATATACGTGTGTAATAGGCATATTATATATTTAATAATTATAAATATATAATGTATATCACTATAGTGTACATTTCTACAGAAATATAAATATATAGTCAGCACAAATATATGTGTTTTTGTTGTGTTTCTCTGTGGGGTATAAAGTCGCACCGCCAGCTTGGGTCATATGGCGACTCACCAGCTGGGTAATTAGTGGTGAAAGACGCCGGATGCCCCGTCCAGGTGGGTAATTAGTGGGGAAAGACGCCGGATGCCCCGTCCAGCTGTGTAATTAGTGGGGAAAGACGCCGGATGCCCCGTCCAGCTGGGTAATTAGTGGGGAAAGACGCCGGATGTCCCGTCCAGCTGGGTAATTAGTGGGGAAAGACGCCGGATGCCCCGTCCAGCTGAGTAATTAGTGGGGAAAGACGCCGGATGCCCCGTCCAGCTGGGTAATTAGTGGGGAAAGACGCCGGATGCCCCGTCCAGCTGGGTAATGAGTGGGGAAAGACGCCGGATGCCCCGTCCAGCTGGGTAATTAGTGGGGAAAGACGCCGGATGCCGCGTCCAGCTGTGTATTTAGTGGGGAAAGACGCCGGATGCCCCGTCCAGCTGGGTAATTAGTGGGGAAAGACGCCGGATGCCCCGTCCAGCTGGGTAATTAGTGGGGAAAGAAAGACGCCGGATGTCTCGTCCAGCTGGGTAGTTAGTGGGGAAAGACGCCGGATGCCCCGTCCAGCTGTGTAATGAGTGGGGAAAGACGCCTGATGCCCCGTCCAGCTGTGTAATTAGTGGGGAAAGACGCCGAATGCCCCGTCCAGCTGGGTAATTAGTGGGGAAAGACGCCGGATGCCCCGTCCAGCTGGGTAATTAGTGGGGAAAGACGCCGGATGCCCCGCCCAAGCAGTAATTCAAGCACGGACGGGTATCCGGTTAGAATCATCGACCTACCGCAATTCAGATGGATAGCTTACTCACATGAAATAATTCGATACCCTTAGCGGGATTCGTACCTTCATAGGTGAGGAGCAAGTGAATTGAAATAAACGACCTTAACCACTGGATCACGGACGCTGCCACAAAACTGTAGAGTGGTGGAACTTATGCTCGGCGTATTCCTATGCTAGGCGTATTTTTCCCATTTACATCCGTATTTAAAATATATAAATAGTTTTAACATATTTTCGCTGACAGAGGTGAAGCATGGTTCAATAACATTCCGTTGTGCGTACCGGTAGCCTAATGCAACTGTCACCTGACTGGTTCAGTAGCCGAATATAAACAGACAACTTGTTGGGAGAATTGTTTCCACCGAAATGATGCAGTTTATGAGTATTTCAGGTGGCTATCCGGATTGGAAAAAAAATGAACAAATAACCAAAAAATAGTTTCTTATGAGTTGTAATATTGTTAGTTATTGATGTTACTAAGTCAAAATAATATATTCAACATTTACCCATGCATTAATAAAAAAATCCATGTACGCCGTGCATAGGTGCCCTAAAGTATCTAGTTCCCCATGGAAACACGTGCCATTGCGATAGCTGTATTTAGGCGCATGGTTAGGTAATGAAGCTAAATTATCAACAACAACTTTATGAAAGTTGTGTTAACGACTTAAGAAAATAATACTATACGGCAAGTGCAATTAACTTTTTGTATTGGCCATCATATGTAGGTTTACGTCGAGCATAGCTTCCACCACTCTAAATAAACATGAACTCGGTGAATGCTAGTTGTGAAAATAACAGTCAAATATATCGTACGTTCATTAGAATTGCATCGTTAAGACACATTTCTAATGCGATTCCATGACAAATGTCCAGTTATCAGCTACAAAAATAAACACATTAATTGTCGTCTGTTTTATTTAAGTTTAGTTAACGTCGCTACCGGTTTCCCATTTGAGCGACGGGCAGTTTACCTAACAACACCTTTCCTGGGCAAGCTCCAACAGTTAACCAGTACTTGGTGCACTAACCTCCGTAAGAAACTGCCAACATTGTCATATAAATGTGACACTGTCTGAGCGTGGCTCGAACCCGTCACTATAGCTGATAGGTTACAGTGGTATGTATACAAGTCAGCGACCATAACCACTCGACCACGGATGCTGTTTGTCGTCTGTTACAATTATTTGGACTAGTTATAACATTTAGTTTACCCAGCATGCAAAAAGCAAATGTGAGGCTTCTAGGCCGCTTAGAACATCGACTCTAAGCATATTGTCCTACATATGTCTCAGTACACATAGGCCGCTTAGAACATCGACTCTAAGACTATTCATTGGGTGCAACCTTAACTTTGTTTTGTTAATATCAGATAGTAACCTGATGACAATTTGCGTGACATATTTACCATCGCATTTAGAAAGTTATTGTGTTTGGCTACATATGTCTGTGTCGTTGTGTCATGACACACAGAGTTCTACAATGTTCCCAAGCTTAGTTAGTGTCACACGAGATAACATGGCTGCATCTGTCTGTCTCACTGTGGCATGACACCCAGAGTTCTACAATGTTCCCAAGCTTAGTTACTGTTACATGAGATAACATGGCTGCATCTGTCCTTCTCGCTGTACAATGATACACAGAGTTTATAATGTTGCCAAGCTTAGCTACTGTTACATGAACTAACATGGAGTCAAAGTTGTGTTCCTGTCGTGGTTAACATGGCGATGATTCACGGTCGTTTTAACTGTTTTTGTAACCTGAGGATAATTCATGGGAAATTGTATCGAAATTTATTACACGGCATCAAGAGAGATTTCGTTTGAAGAACATCGCCAATGTACGGACGGACGGATGTATGACGAACACACGTCTATAATAATTGCTCAATCGTTTATATCTGAAGTTAGACATAATCGTAAACTTGTGCTCAAAGGGAGGCTATTCGAATTCACAAATTAGGTTTCTGCTTCTAGAGTTCCGTCCCATATATATATATTTTTAATCTTTATTCTAGTCATCGATCTTAATTTTTCATTTCAGCAATAGTCCAAGCACGGACGGGCGGGTACATGGGTAGAACCACTGACCTTCCTCAATCACCCTGAGTTGAAATAATTCAACAACCCAAGTAATGACATGGAAGATATACATATCCTACCAGATGTTGGCTGTATAAATACCTATATATAGTTTATACAAATTTATATTAGCTCGAGTGAGAAACAAGTTATTGCAACTTATAAAAATGACTATCGAGACCTGATTACTGATGTAACCCATCGCCATGATATATATAACTCGGTTAACATAGCACAGACGGTATAAATGTTAGTTGTATAAATAATTATATATAACTCGGCATACATGACATAGAAGGTATAACTATACTACACGATTTACAATTGCAGTGCAGTGTTCATATATATGGAACGTTAGGCTCGTAATCTAAGGTTCGACAACCTGCTATACCTACTATACCATGCTAACATTATTAATATTATAGAATTTAAATCAAAGTATCGTGTCGGTGTTTTATATCGTAAACGTAAAATAACCAGATGAGCATCCGTTATGTCTAATCATTGAACTAGCCCCAACACCAACAACGACTAATCTCTCCAGGAGACTGCGGTCATGCGGCCAGCGGGTATCGTAGCTAGCAGTTCAACACTGATCGCTGGTTCCATATGCTGATATGATCGTGTCGTCTGCATGATCTAGACTATGGTTACTCTAACCGGAAGTCAATGTGTGAATAAGTCCAGTGAAATGTTTTGACCGAGCGAAAGGTCAATGGTTCTACTCGGTGTCTTCCTCCACCAATCATATCTGGCGAGAGTCGTCACATGACTTAAGCTATTAGACCCAAAATAAACAAACAAATTAATCATAGATAATATTTAGAAGACATACTATATAACATGTTGTGATAAATACAAATTCAATATTATTACATTTAGCGGCAGCGAAGCTATTTAATATAAAAGCTATCAATTATCATTATTACATTTACCGAAAACTGTTCCTACATTTGTTATTTGTTATTACATTTACCGAAAACTGTTCCTACATTTCTTGTTTGTTATTACATTTACCGAAAACTGTTCCTACATTTGTTGTTTGTTATTACATTTACCGAAAACTATTCTTACATTTGTTGTTTGTTATTACATTTACCGAAAACTGTTCCTACATTTGTTGTTTGTTATTACATTTACCGAAAACTATTCTTACATTTGTTGTTTGTTATTACATTTATCGAAAACTGTTCCTACATTTGTTGTTTGTTATTACATTTACCGAAAACTATTCTTACATTTGTTGTTTGTTATTACATTTACCGAAAACTATTCTTACATTTGTTGTTTGTTATTACATGTACCGAAAACTGTTCCTACATTTCTTGTTTGTTATTACATTTACCGAAAACTGTTCCTACATTTGTTATTTGTTATTACATTTACCGAAAACCGTTCCTACATTTGTTGTTTGTTATTACATTTACCGAAAACTGTTCCTACATTTGTTGTTTGTTATTACATTTACCGAAATCTATTCTTACAGTTGTTGTTTGTTATTACATTTACCGACAACTGTGCCTACATGTGTTGTTCGTTATTACGTTTAAAGTCCCCTACGAAATACTCTTTAGGGTCAGACGGGGGGGGGGGGTCGAACGTGCGATCCCTAGATTACCAGTCCAACATGTTAACCATACAGATCCGTCTGTAATTACATTAACATAATAGTTTGCTATATTTCAACACATTGTTACAATTTACATTAAATTATCGCTACTCCCTTATACACTATTTGATGATAATTGCTTGGGACATGTGTGGTAAATATTTGATCAGTATATGAAGTGAGTTTATATCATAATCAGGCGTTACATCATCCGTACCATGACGTCGTTCGATCCATAAAATTACGTCCTGTATCAATGTTACCATCCGTTCTGCTTGTCAACATATTGGTGGAAATCGTGAGAGGGCCGTTCAACAATCCGTTCTGCTTGTCAACCTATTGGTGGCAATCGTGAGAGGGTCGTTCAACAATCCGTTCTGCTTGTCAACATATTGGTGGCAATCGTAAGAGGGCCGTTCAACAATCCTTTCTGCTTATCAACATATTGGTGGAAATCGTGAGAGGGCCGTTCAACAATCCGTTCTGCTTGTCAACATATTGGTGGACATCGTGAGAGGGCCGTTCAACAATCCGTTCTGCTTGTCAACATATTGGTGGAAATCGTGAGAGGGCCGCTCAACAATCCGTTCTACTTGTCAACATATTGGTGGAAATCGTGAGAGAGGGTCGTTCAACAATCCGTTCTGCTTGTCAACATATTGGTGGAAATCGTGAGAGGGCCGTTCAACAATCCGTTCTGCTTGACAACCTATTGGTGGCAATCGTGAGAGGGACGTTCAACACACCGCCGTCCTGCTTATCAACATATTGGTGGCAATCGTGAGATGGCCGTTCAACAATCCGTTCTGCTTGTCAACCTATTGGTGGCAGACGTGAGAGGGCCGTTCAACAATCCGTTCTGCTTGTCAAAATATTGGTGGCAATCGTAAGAAGGCAGTTCAACAATCCATTCTGCTTGTCAACCTATTGGTGGCAATCATGAGAGGGCCGTTCAACAATCCGTTCTGCTTGTCAACCTATTGGTGACAATCGTGAGAGGGCCGTTCAACAATCCATTCAGCTTGTCAACCTATTGATGGCAATCGTGAGTGGGACGTTCAACAATCCGTTCTGATTGACAACCTATTGGTGGCAGTCGTGAGAGGGCCGTTCAACAATCCGTTCTGCTTATCAAAATATTGGTGGAAATCGTGAGAGGGCCGTTCAACAATCCGTTCTGCTTGTCAACATATTGGTGGAAATCGTGAGAGGGCCGTTCAACAATCCGTTCTGCTTGTCAACCTATTGGTGGCAGTCGTGAGAGGGCCGTTCAACAATCCGTTCTGCTTGTCAAAATATTGGTGGCAATCGTAAGAAGGCAGTTCAACAATCCGTTCTGCTTGTCAACCTATTGGTGGCAATCGTGAGAGGGCCGTTCAACAATCCGTTCTGCTTGTTAACCTATTGGTGGCAATCGTGAGAGGGCCGTTCAACAATCCGTTCTACTTGTCAACCTATTGGTGGCAATCGTGAGAGAGGGCCGTTCAACAATCCGTTCTGCTTGACAACCTATTGGTGGAAATCGTGAGAGGGCCGTTCAACAATCCGTTCTGCTTGACAACATATTGGTGACAATCGTGAGAGGGCCGTTCAACAATCCGTTCTGCTTGTCAACATATTGGTGGCAATCGTGAGAGGGCCGTTCAACAATCCGTTCTGCTGGTCAACCTATTGGTGGCAATCGTGAGAGGGCCGTTCAACAATCCGTTCTGCTTGACAACCTATTGGTGGAAATCGTGAGAGGGCCGTTCAACAATCCGTTCTGCTTGACAACCTATTGGTGAAAATCGTGAGAGGGCCGTTCAACAAGCCGTTCTGCTTGACAACCTATTGGTGGCAATCGTGAGAGGGCCGTTCAATAATCCGTTCTGCTTGTCAACCTATTAGTGGCAATCGTGAGAGGGCCGTTCAACAAGCCGTTCTGCTTGTCAACATATTGGTGGAAATCGTGAGAGGGCCGTTCAACAAGTATCTCAACTACATTGCTGCTATGGGGATGACCGAATCTAATGTTGTTATAACGTGTGGTCCAACGTATTTGTTCGATCCCCCGTATGACGAACAAAGGGACTCTGGAATGTGTTTATGTCTGTATCACTGCACTATCCTCCAACAATCTAAAATGACTAATATCTTCAGGAGGCGTCGCTCATATGGATAACCGGTAGCGACGATATATACGGAAAACGGAAAAGATACACTCACACTTAATTACTATGTGCTGCTAAAATCGACCAAACTGTTTAGGTCACATGGCGGTTATCAAGCTGTTATTGGTGTAGGAGGATCCCAGGTGCCCTTCCGGGTAGTCCAGGCACGTCCGTAACCCGGATATAAACATCGACCTTCTGCAAGCCATATACAAGGCTTCCTCACTAGAAATAAATAGACACACCAAGTGTGATTCGAACCTATAGATAGAGGTGAGAGGCAAGTTAGCAACCGTAACCACTAGGCCACACCAAGTGTGATTCGAACCTATAGATATAGGTGAGGGGAGAGTTAGCGACCGTAACCACTAGGCCACACCAAGTGTGATTCGAACCTATATATAGAGGTGAGGGGCAAGTTAGCGACCGTAACCACTAGGCACACCCAGTGTGATTCGAACCTATAGATAGAGGTGAGGGGCAAGTTAGCGACCGAAACCACTAGGCCACACCAAGTGTGATTCGAACCTATAGATAGAGGTGAGGGGCAAGTTAAGGACCGTAACCACTAGGCCACAACAAGTGTGATTCGAACCTATAGATAGAGGTGAGGGGCAAGTTAGCGACCGTAACCACTAGGCCACACCCAGTGTGATTCGAACCTATAGATAGAGGTGAGGGGCAAGTTAGCGACAGTAACCACTAGGCCACACCTAGTGTGATTCGAACCTATAGATAGAGGTGAGGGGCAAGTTAGCGACCGTAACCACTAGGCCACACCTAGTGTGATTTGAACCTATAGATAAAGGTGAGGGGCAAGTTAGCGACCGTAACCACTAGGCCACACCTAGTGGGATTTGAACCTATAGATAGAGGTGAGGGGCAAGTCAGCGACCGTAACCACTAGGCCACACCCAGTGTGATTCGAACCTATAGATAGAGGTGAGGGGCAAGTTAGCTACCGTAACCACTAGGCCACACCTAGTGTGATTCGAACCTATAGATAGAGGTGAGGGACAAGTCAGCGACCGTAACCACTAGGCCACACCAAGTGTGATTCGAACCTATATATAGAGGTGAGGGGCAAGTATGCGACCGAAACCAATAGGCCACACCTAGTGTGATATGAACCTATATATATAGGTGAGGGGCAAGTTAGCGACCGTAACCACTAGGCCACACCTAGTGTGATTCGATCCTATAGATAGAGGTAAGGGACAAGTCAGCGACCGTAACCACTAGGCCACACCAAGTGTGATTCGAACCTATAGATAGAGGTGAGGGGCAAGTATGCGACCGAAACCAATAGGCCACACCTAGTGTGATATGAACCTATATATATAGGTGAGGGGCAAGTTAGCGACCGTAACCACTAGGCCACATCCAGTGGGATTTGAACCTATAGATAGAGGTGAGGGGCAAGTTAACGACCGTAACCACTAAGCCACACCAAGTGTGATTTGAACCTATATATAGAGGTGAGGGGTAAGTTAGCAACCGTAACCAATAGGGCACACCTAGTAGGATTTGAACCTATAGATAGAGGTGAGGGGCAAGTTAGCGACCGTAACCACTAGGCCACACCAAGTGTGATTCGAACCTATAAATAGAGGTGAGGGGCAAGTTAGCGACCGTAACCACTAGGCCACACCTAGTGTGATTCGAACCTATTGATAGAGGTGAGGGGCAAGTTAGAGACCGTAACCACTAGGCCACACCCAGTGTGATTCGAACCTATAGATAGAGGTGAGAGGCAAGTTAGCGACCGCAACCACAAGGCCACACCAAGTGTGATTCGAACCTATTGATAGAGTTGAGGGGCAAGTTAGCGACCGTAACCACTAGGCCACACCAAGTGTGATTCGAACAAATAGATATAAGTGAGTGGCAATTTAGCGACCGTAACCACTAGGCCACACCTAGTGTGATTCGAACTTGTAGATAGAGGTGAGGGACAAGTTAGCGACCGTAACCACTAGGCCGCACCTAGTATGATTTGAACCTATTGATAAAGGTGAGGGGCAAGTTAGCGACCGTAACCAGTAAGCCGCACCTAGTGGGATTTGAACCTATAGATAGAGGTGAGGGACAAGTCAGCGACCGTAACCACTAGACCACACCAAGTGTGATTCGAACCTATAGATAGAGGTGAGGGGCAAGTATGCGACCGAAACCAATAGGCCACACCTAGTGTGATATGAACCTATATATATAGGTGAGTGGTAAGTTAGCGACCGTAACAACTAGGCCACACCTAGTGTGATTCGATCCTATAGATAGAGGTGAGGAGCAAGTTAGCGACCGTAACCACTAGGCCACACCAAGTGTGATTCGAACCTATAGATAGAGGTGAGGGGCAAGTATGCGACCGAAACCAATAGGCCACACCTAGTGTGATATGAACCTATATATATAGGTGAGGGGCCAGTTAGCGACCGTAACCACTAGGCCACACCTAGTGTGATTCGATCCTATAGATAGAGGTGAGGGGCAAGTTAGCGACCGTAACCACTAGGCCACATCCAGTGGGATTTGAACCTATAGATAGAGGTGAGGGGCAAGTTAACGACCGTAATCACTAAGCCACACCAAGTGTGATTTGAACCTATATATAGAGGTGAGGGGTAAGTTAGCAACCGTAACCAATAGGGCACACCTAGTAGGATTTGAACCTATAGATAGAGGTGAGGGGCAAGTTAGCGACCGTAACCACTAGGCCACACCAAGTGTGATTCGAACCTATAAATAGAGGTGAGGGGCAAGTTAGCGACCGTAACCACTAGGCCACATCCAGTGGGATTTGAACCTATAGATAGAGGTGAGGGGCAAGTTAACGACCGTAACCACTAAGCCACACCAAGTGTGATTTGAACCTATATATAGAGGTGAGGGGTAAGTTAGCAACCGTAACCAATAGGGCACACCTAGTAGGATTTGAACCTATAGATAGAGGTGAGGGACAAGTTAGCGACCGTAACCACTAGGCCACACCAAGTGTGATTCGAACCTATAGATAGAGGTGAGGGGCAAGTATGCGACCGAAACCAATAGGCCACACCTAGTGTGATATGAACCTATATATATAGGTGAGGGGCAAGTTAGCGACCGTAACCACTAGGCCACATCCAGTGGGATTTGAACCTATAGATAGAGGTGAGGGGCAAGTTAACGACCGTAACCACTAAGCCACACCAAGTGTGATTTGAACCTATATATAGAGGTGAGGGGTAAGTTAGCAACCGTAACCAATAGGGCACACCTAGTAGGATTTGAACCTATAGATAGAGGTGAGGGGCAAGTTAGCGACCGTAACCACTAGGCCACACCAAGTGTGATTCGAACCTATAAATAGAGGTGAGGGGCAAGTTAGCGACCGTAACCACTAGGCCACACCTAGTGTGATTCGAACCTATAGATAGAGGTGAGGGGCAAGTTAGCGACCGTAACCACTAGGCCACACCTAGTGTGATTCGAACCTATAGATAGAGGTGAGGGGCAAGTTAGCGACCGTAACCACTAGGCCACACCAAGTGTGATTCGAACCTATAGATAGAGGTGAGGGGCAAGTTAGCGACCGTAACCACTAGGCCACACCTAGTGTGATTCGAACTTATAGATAGAGGTGAGGGGCAAGTTAGCGACCGTAACCACTAGGCCACACCTAGTGTGATTCGAACCTATAGATAGAGGTGAGGGGCAAGTTAGCGACCGTAACCACTAGGCCACACCTAGTGTGATTCGAACCTATAGATAGAGGTGAGGGGCAAGTTAGCGACCGTAACCACTAGGCCACACCAAGTGTGATTCGAACCTATAGATAGAGGTGAGGGGCAAGTTAGCGACCGTAACCACTAGGCCACACCTAGTGTGATTCGAACCTATAGATAGAGGTGAGGGGCAAGTTAGCGACCGTAACCACTAGGCCACACCTAGTGTGATTCGAACCTATAGATAGAGGTGAGGGCAAGTTAGCGACCGTAACCACTAGGCCACACAAGTGTGATTCGAACCTATAGATAGAGGTGAGGGGCAAGTATGCGACCGAAACCAATAGGCCACACCTAGTGTGATATGAACCTATATATATAGGTGAGGGGCAAGTTAGCGACCGTAACCACTAGGCCACACCTAGTGTGATTCGAACCTATAGATAGAGGTGAGGGGCAAGTTAGCGACCGTAACCACTAGGCCACACCAAGTGTGATTTGAACCTATAGATAGAGGTGAGGGGCAAGTTAGCGACCGTAACCACTAGGCCACACCAAGTGTGATTTGAACCTATATATAGAGGTGAGGGGTAAGTTAGCAACCGTAACCACTAGGGCACACCTAGTAGGATTTGCACCTATAGATAGAGGTGAGGGGCAAGTTAGTGACCGTAACCACTAGGCCACACCAAGTGTGATTCGAACCTATAAATAGAGGTGAGGGGCAAGTTAGCGACCGTAACCACTAGGCCACACCTAGTGTGATTCGAACCTATTGATAGAGGTGAGGGGCAAGTTAGCGACCGTAACCACTAGGCCACACCCAGTGTGATTCGAACCTATAGATAGAGGTGAGGGGCAAGTTAGCGACCGTAACCACTAGGCCACACCAAGTGTGATTCGAACCTATTGATAGAGTTGAGGGGCAAGTTAGCGACTGTAACCACTAGGCCACACCAAGTGTGATTCGAACCTATAGATAGAGGTGAGGGGCAAGTCAGCGACCGTAACCACTAGGCCACACCAAGTGTGATTCGAACCTATAGATAGAGGTGAGGGGCATGTTAGCGACCGTAACCACTAGGCCACACCTAGTGGGATTTGAACCTATAGATAGAGGTGAGGGGCAAGTCAGCGACCGTAACCACTAGGCCACACCAAGAGTGATTCGAACCTATAGATATAGGTTTGGGGCAAGTTAGCGACCGTAACCACTAGACACACCTAGTGGGATTTGAACCTATATATAGAGGTGAGGGGTAAGTTAGCAACCGTAACCATTAAGGCACACCTAGTGGGATTTGAACCTATATATAGAGGTGAGGGACAAGGTAGCAACCGTAACCACTAGGCCACACCTAGTGGGATTTGAACCTATAGAGAGAGGTGAGGGGCAATTTAGCGACCGTAACCACTAGGCCACACATAGTGTGATTCGAACCTATAGATAGAGGTGAGGGGCAAGTTAGCGACCGTAACCACTAGGCCACACCTAGTGTGATTCGAACCTATTAATAGAGGTGAGTGGCAAGTTAGCGACCGTAACCACTAGACACACCTAGTGGGATTTGAACCTATATATAGAGGTGAGGGGTAAGTTAGCAACCGTAACCATTAGGGCACACCTAGTGGGATTTGAACCTATATATAGAGGTGAGGGGCAAGGTAGCAACCGTAACCACTAGGCCACACCTAGTGGGATTTGAACCTATAGATAGAGGTGAGGGGCAAGTTAGCGACCGTAACCACTAGACACACCTAGTGGGATTTGAACCCATAGATAGTGGTGAGGGGTAAGTTAGCAACCGTAACCATTAGGGCACACCTAGTGGGATTTGAACCTATAGATAGAGGTGAGGGGCAAGTTAGCGACCGTAACCACTAGGCATCACCAAGTGTGATTCGAACCTATAGATAGAGGTGAGGGGCAAGTTAGCAACCGTAACCACTATGCCACACCTAGTGTGATTCGAACCTATAGATAGAGGTGAGGGGCAAGTTAGCGACCGTAACCACTAGGCCACACCAAGTGTGATTCGAACCTATTGATAGAGGTGAGGGGCAAGTTAGCGACTGTAACCACTACGCCACACCCAGTGTGATTCGAACCTATAGATAGAGGTGAGGGGCAAGTTAGCGACCGTAACCACTAGGCCACACCAAGTGTGATTCGAACCTATAGATAGAGGTGAGGGGCAAGTTAGCGATCGTAACCACTAGGCCACACCAAGTGTGATTCGAACCTATAGATAGAGGTGAGGGGCAAGTCAGCGACCGTAACCACTAGGCCACACCAAGTGTGATTCGAACCTATAGATAGAGGTGAGGGGCAAGTTAGCGATCGTAACCACTAGGCCACAACCAGTGTGATTCGAACCTATAGATAGAGGTGAGGGGCAAGTGAGCGAGCGTAACCACTAGGCCACACCTAGTGTGATTCGAACATATAGATAGGGTGAGAGGCAGTTTAGCGACCGTAACCACTAGGCCACGCTTAGTGTGATTCGAACCTATAGATAGAGGTGAGGGGCAAGTATACGACCGAAACCAATAGGCCACACCTAGTGTGATATGAACCTATATATATAGGTGAGGGGCAACTTAGCGACCGTAACCACTAGGCCACACCTAGTGTGATTCGATCCTATAGATAGAGGTGAGGGGCAAGTTAGCGACCGTAACCACTAGGCCACATCCAGTGGGATTTGAACCTATAGATAGAGGTGAGGGGCAAGTTAACGACCGTAACCACTAAGCCACACCAAGTGTGATTTGAACCTATATATAGAGGTGAGGGGTAAGTTAGCAACCGTAACCAATAGGGCACACCTAGTAGGATTTGAACCTATAGATAGAGGTGAGGGGCAAGTTAGCGACCGTAACCACTAGGCCACACCAAGTGTGAGTCGAACCTATAAATAGAGGTGAGGGGCAAGTTAGCGACCGTAACCACTAGGCCACACCTAGTGTGATTCGAACCTATTGATAGAGGTGAGGGGCAAGTTAGCGACCGTAACCACTAGGCCACACCCAGTGTGATTCGAACCTATATATAGAGGTGAGAGGCAAGTTAGCGACCGCAACCACTAGGCCACACCAAGTGTGATTCGAACCTATTGATAGAGTTGAGGGGCAAGTTAGCGACTGTAACCACTAGGCCACACCAAGTGTGATTCGAACCTATAGATAGAGGTGAGGGGCAAGTCAGCGACCGTAACCATTAGGCCACACCAAGAGTGATTCGAACCTATAGATATAGGTGAGGGGCAAGTTAGCGACCGTAACCACTAGACACACCTAGTGGGATTTGAACCTATATATAGAGGTGAGGGGTAAGTTAGCAACCGTAACCATTAAGGCACACCTAGTGGGATTTGAACCTTTATATAGAGGTGAGGGACAAGGTAGCAACCGTAACCACTAGGCCACACCTAGTGGGATTTGAACCTATAGAGAGAGGTGAGGGGCAATTTAGCGACCGTAACCACTAGGCCACACATAGTGTGATTCGAACCTATAGATAGAGGTGAGGGGCAAGTTAGCGACCGTAACCACTAGGCCACACCTAGTGTGATTCGAACCTATTAATAGAGGTGAGTGGCAAGTTAGCGACCGTAACCACTAGACACACCTAGTGGGATTTGAACCTATATATAGAGGTGAGGGGTAAGTTAGCAACCGTAACCATTAGGGCACACCTAGTGGGATTTGAACCTATATATAGAGGTGAGGGGCAAGGTAGCAACCGTAACCACTAGGCCACACCTAGTGGGATTTGAACCTATAGATAGAGGTGAGGGGCAAGTTAGCGACCGTAACCACTAGACACACCTAGTGGGATTTGAACCCATAGATAGTGGTGAGGGGTAAGTTAGCAACCGTAACCATTAGGGCACACCTAGTGGGATTTGAACCTATAGATATAGGTGAGGGGCAAGTTAGCGACCGTAACCACTAGGCATCACCAAGTGTGATTCGAACCTATAGATAGAGGTGAGGGGCAAATTCGCAACCGTAACCACTATGCCACACCTTAGTGTGATTCGAACCTATTGATAGAGGTGAGGGGCAAGTTAGCGACCGTAACCACTAGGCCACACCAAGTGTGATTCGAACCTATTGATAGAGGTGAGGGGCAAGTTAGCGACTGTAACCACTACGCCACACCCAGTGTGATTCGAACCTATAGATAGAGGTGAGGGACAAGTCAGCGACCGTAACCACTAGGCCACACCAAGTGTGATTCGAACCTATAGATAGAGGTGAGTGGCAAGTTAGCGATCGTAACCACTAGGCCACACCAAGTGTGATTCGAACCTATAGATAGAGGTGAGGGACAAGTCAGCGACCGTAACCACTAGGCTACACCAAGTGTGATTCGAACCTATAGATAGAGGTGAGGGGCAAGTTAGCGATCGTAACCACTAGGCCACAACCAGTGTGATTCGAACCTATAGATAGAGGTGAGGGGCAAGTTAGCGAGCGTAACCACTAGGCCACACCTAGTGTGATTCGAACATATAGATAGGATGAGAGGCAGTTTAGCGACCGTAACCACTATGCCACAACCAGTGTGATTCGAACCTATAGGTAGAGGTGAGGATCAAGTTAGCGACCGTAACTACTAGGCCACACCTAGTGTGATTCGAACCTATAGATAGAGGTGAGGGGCAAGTATGCAACCGAAACCAATAGGCCACACCTAGTGTGATATGAACCTATATATATAGGTGAGGGGCAAGTTAGCGACCGTAACCACTAGGCCACACCTAGTGTGATTCGATCCTATAGATAGAGGTGAGGGGCAAGTTAGCGACCGTAACCACTAGGCCACATCCAGTGGGATTTGAACCTATAGATAGAGGTGAGGGGCAAGTTAGCGACCGTAACCACTAGGCCATACCTAGTGTGATTCGAACCTATAGATAGAAGTGAGGGTAAGTTAGCGACTGTAACCACTAGGCACACCTAGTGTGATTCGAACGTATAGATAAAGGTGAGGGGCAAGTTAGCGATCGTAACCACTAGGCCACGGAGGCACCTTCATAACGGTACTTTGTTTCATGTAGTGTTGCCCGTGTTACCACTGGAGTTGTTCATGTTGGGATTTTACCCAAATGTCATAAAACACCAGTATATAAATATACTATGGATATACAAGTGTATGTTTCTAAGAGCTAAAATGTTTAAAGTTTAAACTTTATTTAATTTATAACGATTGCAAAGCAAGTTCTAACAACTTATATTAATCACTCTCGTTGGCGCGGATGAAAGCGTAGTATGTGGTCATTCGTGTGGGAGGAAACCGAAGTACCCCGGAGAATAACAACCTGTCCGATCTGGCGACCACCGTACCATCTCACATACTTCCCGGTCCGAGGATCGAACCCGGATTGCATTTTTGAGAAGCGAACGGCCTGACCACAGTGCTAACCGGATAGGCAATGTTAAAATAGCTTCAGTGTTCATTGTTGAATAAAGTTAAGACCAACATTACACAACGCACATAAAACGATGCAACGATTAAATTATTCAGGATGAGCATGCTGCCCCGTTACCTCCCTAACACACTTCCAATTTCGTTGATTCATGATTTCCCCCCAGGTCTTCACAACAATTCAAGCTCAGTTGCACCCTTGCTAGTGACAGAGGGGTCGTGCGTTCGAGCCATGCTACCAGACCAACCACCATGGTGCTCTTAAGCATCACACTTAAAGCGACATTACATGGCAAAAATCAAATCAAATGCATTTATTTCACGTATAAATGCATTGCTGCTACACATTCGTCCGAATACATTCGAACTCTAACATTGAATCAATAAACAGTGTGTTTGTGGTCTACAAACATTCAAAATTGAAAGTAGGATTTCATATAGGTGTCATCCATACTCCTGAATTGACGTCTGTTTGTCATCGGAGTCAATACTAAGAGCGATATAATGTCGTTTAGAGATAATTTAACTAAGATTAGTCTACAAATAAATATGCATAGGCACACATGTGAGATACAGCGGTAAATGTATTACGCATGGATGTCGACCCTATTTACATTATTTTGTTATATCAAAAAACGGCCTATACGACGTTTGTTTATTAGTTGAAATACTCAATTTTTGAGGCAAATATTTGAAAATAAATTATACCATATAATAGGAAAATACATTCTGTAGAAATTTGCGTTTTCACTGAAGTGACTGTAGTGTCCCTTTAAATCCACATTTCCTCTTCTCTCTTTCCTCCTGGCTATGAATTCCATTAGGAAGGGGTTCTCGATCGCGATTAATTTCACAATTGAGCTAAAAGAAACGTACATTTAACTAAGATATTAATGTTGTATTTTATACAAATTTATCTTAGCTAGATTGCGAAGCAAGTTCTTACAACTTATATTAATCACTCTCGAGATCTCATTCCTGATGTAATCCATCGCCACGAGGGAGAGAGAAGCATGTGGTATTTAAATGCCTTGCATAATGGTATAACGCTGCTACCACTGCGATATCACGATTTCCGAGTATGATCTTAATGTTAAAGCGACACTACATCGGTGAAAACGCAAATGTCTGCAGAATGTAATTTGCTATTATATGGTATTATTGTTTTCCAAATATTTGCCTCAAAAACTGAGTATTTGAACAAATAAACAAACGTCGTATACGCGGTTTGTTGACATAGCAAAATAATGTAAATAGGGTAGACATTTATGCGTAATACAATGCGTGTATTCTGAATAACACGAGTTATGGTACATATCTACCGTGATATCTCACACGTGTGCCTATGCATATCTATGTGTAGATCAATCTTAGTTAAATTAGCTCTAATCGAAAGTATCGCGTGTTTAGTATTGATTCTAATGACAAACAAACGTCAATTCAATTCAGGAGCACGGATAACCGTTATATGGAATCCTAATTTCATTTGTGAAAGTTTGTATACCACAAAACACTGTTTATTTATTCAGTGTTAGTTTTCGAATGTATTCAGAAGAATGTGTAGTAGCAATGCATTTATACTTGAAAAAAATGCATTTTATTTGCTTTTTGCAATGTAGTGTCGCTTTAAGATATCCGATTAGTTTAAACAGTTTATTTCTAACCATACAGCATATACAAATATACAGTTTACACACCATTTAGATATATGAGTGAAAAGGGATTAGAACCGAAAGCTATTATAACTATAGAATGGGAAATATGTGAGATGGTACGGTTGTTACCAGATCGCACAGGTGGGTTCCTCCGGTTTCATCCCAACCGAATGACCACAACTACACTTTCATCAGCGCCAACGTGAGCGGTTAATATACGCTGTTACAGCTTATTTCGCAATCGTTGAACACAGTTTGTCAGTAGATATAAACATAATTATGTCAACAGGTATAACATGATTTATATGACGTAGCTCAAAAAATATAATACGTTATCTTGCAATCTATATACAGGCTATACGTACCTCGTTTTCATGTAATAATAATCATATAATGTAGGTGTGCGTTTTCTATGTCCTCTAGTGCAGAACGTATAATATATATATTAAAATTGTTCAAACATTTCGTCCTTTACAATGGCGGATTAAGTACGTTTTAGAATTACAAGGACGAAATAAGCAGGTTTAAGTAAAAAGATGGATTTGCAACATTATGATGTGGTAAATCAGAACAAGTGAATTAAGAGCATAATTTATCACTGGATAAGAACAATGTAATGTAAGGTAGTCAGGGAAACGTGGCATATTAGTAGACTGTGATTTATTAATTTTTCAAAAACGATAGAGTGGGTAAACAGAATTCAGAAATAGTAAAGATGCGACAAGTTTCACAACCAAATAATACATGCTGATAATAAAAATATCGCTACAGAATACGAGCTTCTGTGTGAGCCATTAACAGTATATACACTAAGAGACTCGGTTTTATTTCATTTTCATTATTTTATTGCATTCGTGTGTCAACATGTCCAACGCCGTACCTGGAAGAAAAATAGTAAGAAATGTTTGTCAGACCACTGGTGCTTGAAGAGGGGTTCCGAGATAAAATGGGGGCTAGAAGTTCTGTTTCATCCGTGATTAAAAGTTCGGCAGATGAATCCGCAAGACCGAAAAAACAAGTTAAGCCCAGTACAGTCTCGTCAGTCTACAAGAGCTCTGCGGAATATTTCGAGTTCAGCTGTGATCTGTGTAGTGGCGTCGGAGACCATGTCGGGGCCGAGGGATATTGCACGGTATGCAACGATTGCCTATGTAGCTTGTGCTTCCGAAGTCATGCTAGGAACAAAGCATCGCTACATCACGCCTTACTGGACAAAGACAATATGCCGGGAAAGTCCGTTATAACGTGTGACTCGTGTAACAGAGTTGGTGACAGTGTAGATGCCAACGGATTCTGTTCCGATTGTGAAGAATATCTGTGTGCTCAGTGTATCCGAAATCATCCGATGAACAAAGCCTCTAGACACCACACTTTGCTGGACAAAGCCAGTATGCCAACAAAGAAAACTAGGTCACTTTCCACTTCCGTCGCTGCCATGAATATAGCCGCAGAATCCGGGAACGCGGGCCAACAGTACCAGGAGGAGTTTACCTACATCCGGGATGTCAATGTTAGAGCTGCGCATGACGAGAATGATTGTAGAATTATAGATATAGCAGTTGTATCGGAGACCGAACTGGCTCTGGTTGATTTTGAAAATAAATCGTTGAAACTCGTGGACATGAAAACTAATGTAGTTAAAGGATACATGCAATTTCAAACACAACCATATGGACTGACACCGTTACCCAGCGACCAGCTAGCTATAACATTCCCCAATGAAAGCATGATACAGCTTGTATCCACAACCGGTAGCGTACTATCTGCAGTAAGAACGCTGAAAATTAACGGTGCATGTGTAGCAGTGGATTATTGTAATGAGAAACTATACGTTTCATTCTCCCATCCTGTCACATTCCAGATATTACGTCTGACCGGTGCAGTACACAAGACGATACAACCAGACTCTAAAATACTAGAACACTGCACTAATCCATGGTACATTGCAGTAAGTCCGGATGAGAGCTCCATCTATATATCTGATTGGAAGACTAACAACGTGTTGTGCATGGGTGTGGATGGGAATATGATAGCTAGGTACGAAGACGAACTGAATTGTCCGTGTGGTATCATATTCTCCCCTTCCGGCTCCCTCTACCTCTGCAACTCAGACCAGCATGTCGTGTACAAGATGCAGAGGGATCTGAGTGAAGCCACAGTACTACTGGGACGACGTGATGTCCTGGAACACCCGGGTGCAATATGCTTCAATGTGGGAAATCAACGTCTCTACATAAACAGCAGAATTGGCAAGGCACACTTTCGCAATTTCATAAAAGTATATCAGTTAAAGTAATATCACAGGATTGTAATTGTAAGGAATTGCGGTTGTAGATATTTTAATGTAATATTATGCTATAACTGTCATGAAACTATGTTGTAGACAGTAATATATTGCTATAACTGTCATGAAACTATGTTGTGGATATTTTAATGTAATATTCTGCTATGACTATCATGAAACTATGTTGTAGATATTTTAATGTAATATTCTGCTATAACTGTCATGAAACTATGTTGTAGACATTTTAATGTAACATTCTGCTATAACTGTCTAGAAACTATGTTGTAGACATTTAAATGTAACATTCTGCTATAACTGTCTAGAAACAATGTTGTAGACATTTAAATATAACATTCTGCTATAACTGTCTAGAAACTATGTTGTAGACATTTAAATGTAACATTCTGCTATAACTGTCTAGAAACTATGTTGTAGACATTTAAATGTAACATTCTGCTATAACTGTCTAGAAACTATGGTGTAGACATTTTAATGTAACATTCTGCTATAACTGTCTAGAAACTATGGTGTAGACATTTTAATGTAACATTCTGCTATAACTGTCTAGAAACTATGGTGTAGACATTTTAATGTAACATTCTGCTATAACTGTCTAGAAACTATGGTGTAGACATTTTAATGTAACATTCTGCTATAACTGTCTAGAAACTATGTTATAGATATTTAAATGTAACGTTCTGCTATAACTGTCTAGAAACTATGTTATAATGTTTTAGATAATTTAGAACTCGGGTGTTTTTCATAATATACGTGTGTTATAGGCATATTATATATATAATAATTATAAATATATAATGTAAATCACTATAGTGTACATTTCTACAGAAATATAAATATATAGCCAGCACAAATATAGGTGTTTTTATTGTGGTTCTTTGTGGGCCAGCTTGGGTCATATGGCGACTCACCAGCTGGGTAATTAGTGGGGAAAGACGCCGGATGCCCCGTCCAGCTGTGTAATTAGTGGGGAAAGACGCCGGATGCCCCATCCAGCTGTGTAATTAGTGGGGAAAGACGCCGGATGCCCCGTCCAGCTGAGTAGTTAGTGGGGAAAGACGCCGGATGCCCCGTCCAGCTGGGTAATTAGTGGGGAACGACGCCGGATGCCCCGTCCAGCTGTGTAATTAGTGGGGAAAGAAGCCGGATGCCCCGTCCAGCTGTGTAATTAGTGGGGAAGACGCGGATGCCACGTCCAGCTGGGTAATTAGTGGGAAAGACGCCGGATGCCTCGTCCAGCTGGGTAATTAGTGGGAAAGATGCCGGATGCCCCGTCCAGCTGTGTAATTAGTGGGGAAAGACGCCGGATGCCCCGCCCAGCTGGGTAATTAATGGGGAAAGACGCCGGATTCCCCGTCCAGCTGTGTAATTAGTGGGGAAAGACGCCGGATGCCCCGTCCAGCTGGGTAATTAGTGGGGAAAGACGCCGGATGCCCCGTCCAGCTGGGTAATTAGTGGGGAAAGACGCCGGATGCCCTGTCCAGCTGGGTAATTAGTGGGGAAAGACACCGGATGCCCCAACCAAGCAGTAAATCAAGCACGGACGGGTATCCGGGTAGAACCATCGACCTACCGCAAGTCAGATGGATAGCTTACTCACATGAAATAATTTGATACCCTTAGCGGGATTCGTACCTTCATAGGTGAGGAGCAAGTGATTTGAAATAAACGACCTTAACCACTGGATCACGGACGCTGCCCCAACACTGTATGTAAGCATGAACTCGGTGATCGCTAGGTGTGAAAATAACAGTCAACTATATCGTACAAGTTCAATAGAATTGCATCGTTAATACACATTTCTAATGAGATTCCATGGCAAATGTCCAGAGTTATCAGCTACTAAAATAAACACATTAATTGCTGTCTGTTTTATATAAGTTTATTTAACGTCACTACCGGTTTCCCATTTGAGCGACAGGCAACAACACCTTTCCTGGGCAAGCTCCAACGGTTAGCCAGTACTTGGTGCACCAACCTCCGTAAGAAACTGCCAACATTGTCATATAAATGTGACACTGTCTGAGCGGGGCTCGAACACGTCACTATAGCTGATAGGTTACAGTGGTATGTATACAAGCCAGCGACCGTAACCATTCGATCACGGAGGCTGTTTGTCGTCTGTTACAATTATTTGGACTAGTTATAGCATTTAGTTTACCCAGCATGCAAAAAGCAAACGTGAGGCTTCTATGTTGACTGTAATATTGTCCTTAGAACATCGACTCTAAGAATATTGTCCTAACTATGTCTCAGTGCACATAGGCCGCTTAGAACATCGACTCTAAGAATATTGTTCTAACTATGTCTCAGTACACATAGGCCGCTTAGAACATCGACTCTAAGAATATTGTCCTACCTATGTCTCAGTACACATAGGCCGCTTAGAACATCGACTCTAAGAATATTGTCCTAACTATGTCTCAGTACACATAGGCCGCTTAGAACATCGACTCTAAGAATATTGTCCTAAATATGTCTCAGTACACATAGGCCGCTTAGAACATCGACTCTAAGAATATTGTCCTAAATATGTCTCAGTACACATAGGCCGCTTAGAACATCGACTCTAAGAATATTGTCCTATATATTTATCAGTACACATAGGCCGCTTAGAACATCGACTCTAAGCAATTGTCCTAAATATGTCTCAGTACACATAGCCGCTTAGAACATCGACTCTAGATATTGTCCTAACTATTCTCAGTGCACATAGGCCGCTTAACATCGACTCTAAGAATATTGTTCTAACTATGTCTCAGTACACATAGACCGCTTAGAACATCGACTCTAAGAATATTGTCCTATATATTTCTCAGTACACATAGACCGCTTAGAACATCGAATCTAAGAATATTGTCCTGAATATGTCTCAGTACACATAGGCGCTTAGAACATCGACTCTAAGAATATTGTCCTAACTATGTCTCAGTTCACATAGGCCGTTTAGAACATCGACTCTAAGAATATTGTCCTAACTATGTCTCGGTACACATAGGCCGCTTAGAACATCGACTCTAAGAATAATCATTGGGTGCAATCTTAACTTTGTTTTGTTGATATCAGATAGTAACCTGATGACAATTTTCGTGACATATTTACCATCGCATTTAGAAAGTTATTGTGTTTGGCTACATATGTCTGTCTCACTGTGCCATGACACCCAGAATTCTACAATGTCACCAAGATTAGCTACTGTTACATGAGATAGCATGGCTACATATGTCTGTCTCGCTGTACCATGACACACAGAGTTCTACAATGTTGCCAAGCTTAGCTACTGTTACATGAGATAACATGGCTGCATCTGTCTCTCTCGCTGTGTCATGACACACATAGTTCTACAATGTTGCCAAGCTTAGCTACTGTTACATAAGATAACATGGCTGCATCTGTCTGTCTCGCTGTGTCATGACACACATAGTTCTACAATGTTCCCAAGCATAGTTACTGTTACATGAGATAACATGGCTGCATCTGTCTGTCTGTACCATGACACACATAGTTTATAATGTTGCCAAGCTTAGTTACTGTTACATGAGATAGCATGGCTGCATCTGTCCTTTTCGCTTCCACACAGAGCTTATAATGTTTTCAAGCTTAGCTACTGTTACATGAAATAACATGGAGTCAATTCTGTGAAATTATTTTGATGACAGAAATTGGTTTCAAAAGAGTGTCTATAAGTTGTGTTCCTGTCGGGGTTACCATGGCGATGATTCACAGTTATTATAACTGTTTTTGTAACCAGGGGATAATTCATGGGAAATTGTATCGAAATTGATTACACGGTATCAAGAGAGACTTCGTTGGAAGAACTCGCCAATGTACGGACGGACGGATGTATGATGAACACACGTCTATAATAATTGCTCAATCGTTTATATCTGAAGCGAGACCTAATCGTAAACGTGTGCTCAAAGGGAGGCTATTCTAATTCACAAATTAAGTTTCTGCTTCTAGAGTTCACTCCCCTATATATATTTGTTGAATCTTTATTATAGTCATCGATCTTAAGTTTTCACTTCAGCAATAGTCCAGGCACGGACGGGCGGGTACATGGGTAGAACCACTGACCTTCCACAATCACCCTGAGTTGAAAGAATTCAACAAGCCAAGTAAGATTCCAACATACATTTGTGTTGTATAAAAATACCTATATATAACTCGGAATACATGACATGGAAGCTATACATATCCTACCAGATGTTGGCTTTATAAATATCTATATATAGTTTATACATATTTATATTAGCTCGAGTGAGAAACAAGTTACTACAACTTATATTAATGACTATCGAGACCTGATTACTGATGTAACCCATCGCCATGATATATATAACTCGGTTAACATAGTATAGAAGGTATAAATGTTAGTTGTATAAATAGTTATATATAACTCGGTTAACATAGTATAGAAGGTATAAATGTTAGTTGTATAAATAGTTATATATAACTCGGTATACAAGACATAGAAGGTATAAATGTTAGTTATATAAATAGTTATATATAACTCGGTATACATGACATAGAAGGTATAAATGTTAGTTGTATAAATAGTTATATATAACTCGGTATACATGACATATAAGGTATAGATATACTACCAGATATGCAGTTGCAGTGCAGTGTTCATATATATGGAACGTTAGGCTCGTAATATAAGTCCTACTTTCGGTTTCGAGTTTGTTTTTTCGCCAAAAAAATAACTGTTTACCAAATGAACATAAGCATACAAAGTATAATGTTAGAATGTGTAGCAGCATTGCTACCCATACGTAAAATTTGAATATTTCAATTATCTTTTATTTCATACGATGTAATGCTGCTTTAATATTATAGAATTTAAATCAATGTATCGTGTCGGTGTTTTATATCGTAAAAGTAAAATAACCAGATGAGCATCTGGAAGTGCGTTATGTCTAATCATTGAACTAGCCCCAACACCAACAACGACTAATCTCTCCAGGAGACTGCGGTCATGTGACCAGCGGGTATCGTAGCTAGCAGTTCAACACTTATCGCTGGTTCCAGACGCTGATATGATCGTGTCGTCTGCATGATCTAGACTATGGTTACTCTAACCGGAAGTCAATGTGTGAATAAGTCCAGTGAATTGTTTTGACCGAGCGAAAGGTCAATGTTTCTACTCGGTGTCTTCCTCCACCAATCATATCTGGCGAGAGTCGTCACATTACTTAAGCTATTAGACCCAAAATAAACAAGCAAATTAATCATACATAATATTTAGAAGACATACTATATAACATGTTGTGATAAATACAAATTCAATATTATTACATTTAGCGGCAGCGAAGCTATTTAATATAAAAGCTATCAATTATCATTATTACATTTACCGAAAACTGTTCCTACATTTGTTGTTTGTTATTACTTTTACCGAAAACTGTTCCTACATTTCTTGTTCGTTATTACATTTAATGTCCCCTACAAAAGACTGCTTAGGGTCAGACGGGGGGGGGGTGGAACCTGCGATCCTTAGATTACTAGTCCAACATGTTAACCACTGGACTACATATCCGTCTGTAATTACATTAACATAGCAGTTTGCTATATTTCAACACATTGTTACAATTTACATTAAATTATCGCTACTCCCTTAGACACTATTTGATGATAATTGCTTGGGACATGTGTGGTAAATATTTTAGCAGTATATGAAGTGAGTTTATATCATCCTAATCAGGCGTAATATCAGCCATACCTAACGTCGTTCAATCCATAAAATTACCTCCTGTATCAATGTTACGATCCGTTCTGCTTGTCAACATATTGGTGGATATGGTGAGAGGGCCGTTCAACAATCCGTTCTGCTTGTCAACCTATTGGTGGCAATCGTGAGAGGGCCGTTCAACAATACGTTCTGCTTATCATCATATTTGTGGCAATCGTAAGAGGGCCGTTCAACAATCCGTTTTGCTTATCAACATATTGGTGGCAATCGTGAGAGGGCCGTTCAACAATCCGTTCTGCTTGTCAACATATTGGTGGAAATCGTGAGAGAGGACCGTTCAACAATCCGTTCTGCTTGACAACCTATTGGTGGCAACCGTTAGAGGGCCGTTCAACAATCCGCCGTTCTGCTTGTCAACATATTGGTGGCAATCATGAGAAGGCCGTTCAACAATCCGTTCTGCTTGTCAACCTATTGGTGGCAATCGTGAGAGGGCCGTTCAACAATCCGTTCTGCTTGACAACCTATTGGTGTAAATCGTGAGAGGGCCGTTCATCAATCCGTTCTACTTATCAACATATTGGTGGCAGTCGTGAGATGGCCGTTCAACAATCCGTTCTGCTTGTCAACCTATTGGTGGCAATCGTGAGAGGGCCGTTCAACAATCCGCCGTTCTGCTTGTCAACATATTAGTGGAAATCATGAGAGAGCCGTTCAACAATCCGTTCTGCTTGTCAACATATTGGTGGAAATCGTGAGAGGGCCGTTCAACAATCCGTTCTGCTTGTCAACCTATTGGTGGCAATCGTAAGAGGGCCGTTCAACAAGTATCTCAACTACATTGCTGCTATGGGGATGACCGAATCGAATGTTGTTATAACTTGTGGTCAAACTTATTTTTTCGATCCCCCATCTGACCATAATAAAATTAATAGTCTTTCAGATGGGACTTTAAACCAAGGTCTCGTGTCGGTGCTTTACACCGTGCACGTAAAAGTACAAAGAGACTCTGGAATGTGTTTATGTCTGTATCACTGCACTATCCTCCTACAGTCACCAATGACCAATCTCTTCAGGAAGCGTCACTCATATGGGTAACCGGTAGACGATAAAAAAACGGAAAACACAGTCACACTTAATTACTGTGCTGCTAAAATCGAACACACTGTTTAGGTCACATGGCGGTTATCAAGCTGTTATTGGTGAATGAGGATCACAGGTGCCCTTCCGGGTATTCCAGCCACGTCCGGAACCCGGATATAACCATCGACCTTCTGCAAGCCACATACAAGGCTTCCTCACTAGAAATAAGTAGACACACCTAGTGTGATTCGAACTTATAGATAGAGGTGAGGGGTAAACAGGGCAACCGTAACCACTAGGCCACACCAAGTGTGATTCGAACCTATAGATAGAGGTGAGGGGCAAGTTAGCGACCGTAACCACTAGGCCACACCAAGTGTGATTCGAACATATAGATAGAGGTGAGGGGCAAGTTAGCGATCGTAACCACTAGGCCACACCTAGTGTGATTCGAACCTATAGATAGAGGTGAGGGGCAAGTTAGCGACCGTAACCACTAGGCCACACCTAGTGTGATTCGAACCTATAGATAGAGGTGAGGGGCAAGTTAGCGACCGTAACCACTAGGCCACAACCAGTGTGATTCGAACCTATAGATAGAGGTGAGGGGCAAGTTAGCGATCGTAACCACTAGGCCACGGAGGCCCCTTCATTACGGTACTTTGTTTCATGTAGTGTTGACCGTGTTATCACTGGAGTTTTTCATGTTGGGATTTTACCCAAATGTCATAAAACACCAGTATATTAATATACTATGGATATACAAGTGTAAGTTTCTAAGGGCTAAAATGTTTAAAGTTTAAACGTTATTTATTTTATAACGATTGTGAAGATGGTTCTAACAACTTATATTAATCACTCTCGTTGGTGCGAATGAAAGCGTATATGTGGTCATTCGTGTGGGAGGAAACCGAAGTAACCGGAGAAATCCCACCTGTCCGATCTGGCGACCACCGTACCATCTCACATACTTCCCGGTTCGAGGATCGAACCCGGGTTGCATTGGTGAGAAGCGAGCGGCATAATCACTGCGCTAATCGGATAGCCAATCTTAAAATAGCTAAAGTGTTCATTGTTGAATAAAGTTAAAACCAACATTACACAACGCACATAAAACGATGCAACGATTAAATTATTCAGGATGAGCATGCTGCCCCGTTACCTCCTAGCACACTTCCAATTTCGTTGATCCATGATTTCCCCCAGGTCTTCACAACAATTCAAGCTCAGTTGCACCCTTGCTAGAGAGGTTGTGAGTTCGAGCCATGCCACCAGACCAAACACCATGGTGCTCTTAAGCATCACACTTAAATCCACATTTCCTCTTCTCTCTCCCTCCTGGCGATGGATTCCAACAGGAAGGGGGTCTCGATCGCGATTAATTTCACAATTGAGCTAAAAGAAACGTACATTTAACTAAGATATTAATGTTGTATTTTATACACATTTATGTTAGCTCAATTGCGAAGCTGGGAAATATGTGAGATGGTACGATTGTTACCAGATCGCACAGGTGGGTTCCTCCGGGTACTCCGGTTTCCTCCCAAACGAATGACCAAAACTACACTTTCATCAGCGCCAACGTGAGCGATTAATATACGATGTTACAGCTTGTTTCGCAATCATTATAAAATAAATAAACGTTTATTCTTTGTTCTTCTTTTTTTAAGTTGAACACAGTTTGTCAGTAGATATAAACATAATTATGTCAACAGGTATAAACATGATTATGTCAACAGGACGTAGCTCAGACAATATAATACGTTATCTTGCAATCTATTTACAGGATACCTGATAGCATGCATATTGATCTTTTCATTACAAATATACTAGAGGACATAGAATCCGCACACTTCGGATAAGTGTGTGTTTTACATGAAAAACAATAACTATATAAATATATAGTTTGGAATATTTTGAGTTGTTCAGTTTGTGTTTTGAAATAAAGCTGTGATACATCTTTGATGGAATCCTTCGTATTTCGTTTTCATGTAATAATAATCATATAATGTAGGTGTGCGTTTTCTATGTCATCTAGTGTAGAACGTATAATATATATATTAAAATTGTTCAAACATTTCGTCCTTTACAATGACGGATTACGCACGTTTGGGAATTACAAGGAGGAAATAAGCAGGTTTAAGTAAAAAGATCAACTTGCAACATTTATGATGTGGTAAAACAGAACAAATGAATTAAGAGCATAATTTTTCATTGGATAAGAACAGTGTAATGTAAGGTAGTCAGGGAAACGTGGCATGTTAGTAGATTGTGATTTATTAATATTTCAAAAACGATTGAGTGGGAAAACAGAATTCAGAAATAGCAAAGATGCGACAAGTTTCACAACCAAATAATAAATGCTGATAATAAAAATATCGCTACAAAATACGAGCTTCTGTGTGAGCCATTAACAGTATATACACTAAGAGACTCGGCTTTATTTCATGTTCATTATTTTATTGCATTCGTGTGTCAACATGTCCAACGCCGTACCGGGAAGAAAAATAGTAAGACATGTTAGTCAGACCACTAGTGCTGGAAGAGGGGTTCCAAGAGAAAAGGGGGCTAGTAGTTATGTTTCATCCGTGAATAAAAGTTCCGCAGATGAATCCGCAAGACCGATACAGCAAGTTAAGCCCAGTACAGTCTCGTCAGTCTACAAGAGCTCTGCGGAATATTTCGAGTTCAGCTGTGATCTGTGTAGTGGCGTCGGAGATCAGGTCGAGGCCGAGGGATATTGCACGGTATGTAACGATTACCTATGTAGCTTGTGCTTCATAAGTCATGCTAGGAACAAAGCATCGCGACATCACACCTTACTGGACAAAAACAATATGCCGGGAAAGTCCGTTATGACGTGTGACTCGTGTAACAGAGTTGGTGACAGTGTAGATGCCAACGGATTCTGTTCCGATTGTGAAGAATATCTGTGTGCTCAGTGTATCCGAAATCATGCGATGAACAGAGCCTCTAAACACCACACTTTGCTGGGCAAAGCCAGTATGCCAATAAAGAAAACTAGGTCACTTTCCACTTCCTTTGCTGCCATGAATATAGCCGCAGAATCCGGGAACGCGGGCCAACAGTGCCACGAGGAGTTTACCTACCTCCAGGATGTCAATGTTAGAGCTGCGCATGACGAGACTGATTGTAACATTGCAGATATAGCAGTTGTGTCGGAAACCGAACTGGCTCTGATTGATTGGGACAATAAATCCTTGAAACTCGTGAACATGGAAACTAATGTAGTTACAGGATACATGCAATTTCAAACGAAACCAATCGGACTGACACCGTTACCCAGCGACCAGCTAGCTATAACATTCCCCAATAAAAGCATGATACAGCTTGTATCCACAACCGGTAACGTTCTATCTGTAGTAAGAACGCTGAAAGTTACCGGTACATATATAGCAGTGGATTATTGTAATGAGAAACTATACGTTTCATGCGGCAAGCCTGTCACATTCCAGATATTACGTCTGACCGGTGCAGTACACAAGACGATACAACCAGACTCTAAAGTACTAGAACACTGCACGCATCCATGGTACATTGCAGTAAGTCCGGATGAGAGTTCCATCTATATATCTGATTGTAAGACTAACAACGTGTTCTGCATGGATATGAATGGGAATATGATAGCTAGGTACGAAGACGAACTGAAGCATCCGAGTGGTATCATATTCTCCCATTCCGGCTCCCTCTACCTCTGCAACTCTCGCCAGCATGTCGTGTACAAGATGCAGAGGGATCTGAGTGAAGCCACATTACTAATGGGACCAGGTGATGGCCTGAAATACCCACGTGCAATATGCTTCAATGTGGGAAAACAACGTTTCTACATAAGCAGCAGAAGTGACGAGGCCGAGTTTCGCAATTTCATCAAAGTATACTAGTTAAAATAATATCACAGGATAGTAATTGTAAGGAATTACGGTTGTAGATATTTTAATGTAATATTCTGCTATAACTGTCATGAAACTATGCTGTAGATATTTTAATGTAATATTCTGCTATAACTGTCATGAAACTATGTTGTAGACATTTTAATGTAATATTCTGCTATAACTGTCATGAAACTATGTTGTAGACATTTTAATGTAATATTCTGCTATAACTGTCATGAAACTATGTTGTAGATATTTTAATGTAATATCTGCTATAACTGTCATGAAACTAAGTTGTAGACATTTTAATGTAATATTCTGCTATAACTGTCATGAAACTATGGTGTAGAGAGTAATATATTTTCTATAATTGTCAGGAAACTATGTTGTAGACAGTAATATATTGCTATAACTGTCATGAAACTATGTTGTAGAGAGTAATATATTGCTATAACTGTCATGAATCTATGTTGTAGACAGTAATATATTGCTATAACTGACATGGAACTATGTTGTAGATAGTAATATATTGCTATAACTGACACCAAACTATGTTGTAGATAGTAATATATTGCTATAACTGACATGAAGCTATGTTGTAGATAGTAATATATTGCTATAACTGACATGAAACTATGTTGTAGATAGTAATATATTGCTATAACTGTCATGAAACTATGTTGTAGACAGTAATATATTGCTGTAACTGTCATGAAACTATGTTGTAGATAGTACTATATTGCTATAGCTGACATGAAACTATGTTGTAGACAGTTATATATTGCTATAACTGACATGAAACTATGTAGTAGACAGTAATATATTGCTATAACTGACATGAAACTAGGTTGTAGACAGTAATATATTGCTATAACTGACATGAAACAATGTTGTAGACAGTAATATATTGCTATAACTGACATGAAACTATGTTGTAGAGAGTAATATATTGCTATAACTGTCATGAAACTATGTTGTAGACAGTAATATATTGCTATAACTGTCACGAAACTATGTTGTAGATAGTACTATATTGCTACAACTGTCATGAAACTATGTTGCAGATAGTAATATATTGCTATAACTGTCATGAAACTATGTTGTAGACAGTAATATATTGCTATCACTGACATGAAACTTTGTTGTAGACAGTAATATAGTGCTATAACTGTCATGAAACTATGTTGTAGATAATAATATATTGCTATAACTGTCATGAAACTATGTTGTTAATAGTACTATATTGCTATAACTGACATGAAACTATGCTATAGACATTGTTATGTAACATTCTCCTTCAACTGTCATGAAACTATGCTGTAGATAGTTATATATTGCTATATGTGTCATGCATCTATGTTGTAGAGAGTAATATATTGCTATAACTGTCATGAAACTAGGCTGTAGACAGTAATATATTGCTATAACTGTCATGGATCTATGTTGTAGATAGTAAAATATTGCTATAACTGACATGAAACTATGTTGTAGAGAGTAATATATTGCTATAACTGACATGAAACTATGTTGTAGACAGTAATATATTGCTATAACTGACATGAAACAATGTTGTAGACAGTAATATATTGCTATAACTGACATGAAACTATGTTGTAGAGAGTAATATATTGCTATAACTGTCATGAAACTATGTTGTAGACAGTAATATATTGCTATAACTGACATGAAACTATGTTGTAGATAGTAATATATTGCTATAACTGTCATGAAACTATGTTGTAGACAGTAATATAGTGCTATAACTGTCATGAAACTATGTTGTAGATAATAATATATTGCTATAACTGACATGAACTATGTTGTAGACAGTAATATATTGCTATAACTGTCATGAAACTATGTTGTTAATAGTACTATATTGCTATAACTGACATGAAACTATGCTATAGACATTGTTATGTAACATTCTCCTTCAACTGTCATGAAACTATGCTGTAGATAGTGATATATTGCTATATGTGTCATGCAACAATGTTGTAGAGAGTAATATATTGCTATAACTGTCATGAAACTAGGCTGTAGACAGTAATATATTGCTATATCTGTCATGAATCTATGTTGTAGATAGTAAAATATTGCTATAACTGACATGAAACTATGTTGTAGAGAGTAATATATTGCTATAACTGACATGAAACTATGTTGTAGATAGTAATATATTGCTATAACGGACATGAATCTATGTTGTAGATAGTAATATATTGCTATATCTGTCATGAAACCATGTTGTAGATAGTAAGATAGTGCTATAACAGTCATGAAACTATGTTGTAGATAGTAAATATTGCTATAACTGTCATGAAACTATGTTGTAGACAGTAATATATTGCTATAACTGTCATGAAACCATGTTGTAGATAGTAATATATTGCTATGACTGACATGGAACTATGTTGTAGATAGTAAGATATTGCTATAACTGTCATGAAACTTTGTTGTAGACAGTAATATATATTTCTATAACTGTCATGGAACTATGTTGTAGATAGTAATATATTGCTATAACTGACATGAAACTATGTTGTAGACAGTAATATATTGCTATAACTGACATGGAACTATGTTGTAGACAGTAATATATTGCTACAACTGTCATGAAACTATGCTATAGAGAGTAATATATTGCTATAATTGTCATGAAACTATGTTGTTGATAGTAATATATTGCTGTAACTGTCATGAAACTATGTTGTAGACAGTAATATATTACTATAACTGACATGAAACTATGTTGTAAATAGTAATATATTGCTATAAATGTCATGAAACTATGTTGTAGATAGTAATATATTGCTATAACTGTCATGAAACTATGTTGTAGACAGTAATATATTGCTATAACTGTCATGGAACTATGTTGTAGATAGTAATATATTGCTATAAATGTCATGAAACTATGTTGTGGATAGTAAAATATTGCTATAACTGTCATGAAACTATGTTGTAGATAGTAATGTATTGCTATTATTGTCATGAAACTATGTTGTAGACATTTAAATGTAACAGTCTGCTATAACTGTCATGAAACTATGCTGTAGACATTTAAATATAACAGTCTGCTATAGCTGTCATGAAACTATGTTGTAGACATTTTAATGTAATATTCTGCTATAACTGTCATGAAACTATGTTGTAGATATTTTAATGTAATATCTGCTATAACTGTCATGAAACTAAGTTGTAGACATTTTAATGTAATATTCTGCTATAACTGTCATGAAACTATGGTGTAGAGAGTAATATATTTTCTATAATTGTCAGGAAACTATGTTGTAGACAGTAATATATTGCTATAACTGTCATGAAACTATGTTGTAGAGAGTAATATATTGCTATAACTGACATGGAACTATGTTGTAGATAGTAATATATTGCTATAACTGACATGAAACTATGTTGTAGATAGTAATATATTGCTATAACTGACATGAAGCTATGTTGTAGATAGTAATATATTGCTATAACTGACATGAAACTATGTTGTAGATAGTAATATATTGCTATAACTGACATGAAACTATGTTGTAGATAGTAATATATTGCTATAACTGTCATGAAACTATGTTGTAGACAGTAATATATTGCTGTAACTGTCATGAAACTATGTTGTAGATAGTACTATATTGCTATAGCTGACATGAAACTATGTTGTAGACAGTTATATATTGCTATAACTGACATGAAACTATGTAGTAGACAGTAATATATTGCTATAACTGACATGAAACTAGGTTGTAGACAGTAATATATTGCTATAACTGACATGAAACAATGTTGTAGACAGTAATATATTGCTATAACTGACATGAAACTATGTTGTAGAGAGTAATATATTGCTATAACTGACATGAAACTATGTTGTAGACAGTAATATATTGCTATAACTGACATGAAACAATGTTGTAGACAGTAATATATTGCTATAACTGACATGAAACTATGTTGTAGAGAGTAATATATTGCTATAACTGTCATGAAACTATGTTGTAGACAGTAATATATTGCTATAACTGTCATGAAACTATGTTGTAGATAGTAATATATTGCTATAACTGTCATGAAACTATGTTGTAGACAGTAATATATTGCTATCACTGACATGAAACTTTGTTGTAGACAGTAATATAGTGCTATAACTGTCATGAAACTATGTTGTAGATAATAATATATTGCTATAACTGACATGAAACTATGTTGTAGACAGTAATATATTGCTATAACTGTCATGAAACTATGTTGTTAATAGTACTATATTGCTATAACTGACATGAAACTATGCTATAGACATTGTTATGTAACATTCTCCTTCAACTGTCATGAAACTATGCTGTAGATAGTGATATATTGCTATATGTGTCATGCAACAATGTTGTAGAGAGTAATATATTGCTATAACTGTCATGAAACTAGGCTGTAGACAGTAATATATTGCTATATCTGTCATGAATCTATGTTGTAGATAGTAAAATATTGCTATAACTGACATGAAACTATGTTGTAGAGAGTAATATATTGCTATAACTGACATGAAACTATGTTGTAGATAGTAATATATTGCTATAACGGACATGAAACTATGTTGTAGATAGTAATATATTGCTATATCTGTCATGAAACCATGTTGTAGATAGTAAGATAGTGCTATAACTGTCATGAAACTATGTTGTAGAGAGTAATATATTGCTATAACTGACATGAAACTATGTTGTAGATAGTAATATATTGCTATAACGGACATGAAACTATGTTGTAGATAGTAATATATTGCTATATCTGTCATGAAACCATGTTGTAGATAGTAAGATAGTGCTATAACAGTCATGAAACTATGTTGTAGATAGTAAATATTGCTATAACTGTCATGAAACTATGTTGTAGACAGTAATATATTGCTGTTGTAGACAGTAATATATTGCTATAACTGTCATGAAACCATGTTGTAGATAGTAATATATTGCTATGACTGACATGGAACTATGTTGTAGATAGTAATATATTGCTATAACTGTCATGAAACCATGTTGTAGATAGTAATATATTGCTATGACTGACATGGAACTATGTTGTAGATAGTAAGATATTGCTATAACTGTCATGAAACTTTGTTGTAGACAGTAATATATATTTCTATAACTGTCATGGAACTATGTTGTAGATAGTAATATATTGCTATAACTGACATGAAACTATGTTGTAGACAGTAATATATTGCTATAACTGACATGGAACTATGTTGTAGACAGTAATATATTGCTACAACTGTCATGAAACTATGCTATAGAGAGTAATATATTGCTATAATTGTCATGAAACTATGTTGTTGATAGTAATATATTGCTGTAACTGTCATGAAACTATGTTGTAGACAGTAATATATTGCTATAACTGACATGAAACTATGTTGTAAATAGTAATATATTGCTATAAATGTCATGAAACTATGTTGTAGATAGTAATATATTGCTATAACTGTCATGAAACTATGTTGTAGACAGTAATATATTGCTATAACTGTCATGAACTATGTTGTAGATAGTAATATATTGCTATAATGTCATGAAACTATGTTGTGATAGTAAATATTGCTATAACTGTCATGAAACTATGTTGTAGATAGTAATGTATTGCTATTATTGTCATGAAACTATGTTGTAGACATTTAAATGTAACAGTCTGCTATAACTGTCATGAAACTATGCTGTAGACATTTAAATATAACAGTCTGCTATAGCTGTCATGAAACTATGTTGTAGACATTTTAATGTAACATTCTGTTATAACTGTCATGAAACTATAATGTAGACATTTTAATGTAACATTCTGTTATAACTGTCATGAAACTATAATGTAGACATTTTAATGTAACATTCTGCTATAACTGTCAAGAAACTATGTTGTAGACATTTTAATGTAACATTCTGCTATAACTGTTATGAAACTATAATGTAGACATTTTAATGTAACATTCTGTTATAACTGTCTAGAAACTATGTTGTAGACATTTTAATGTAACATTCTGCTAGAATTGTCCAGAAACTATGTTGTAGACATTTTAATGTAACATTCTGCTATAACTGTCTAGAAACTATAATGTAGACATTTTAATGTAACATTTTGCTATTACGGTCTTGCAACTATGTTGTAATATTTGAGATAATTTAGAACTCGGGTGTTTTTCAAAATATACGTGTGTTATAGGCATATTATACATATATAAAGATATAATGTATAGCACTATAGTGTACATTTCTATAGAAATATATAGTCAGCACAAATATACGTGCTTTTGTTGTGTTTCTTTGTGGGCCTTAAAGTCGCACCGCCAGCTTGGGTCATATGGCGACTCACCAGCTGTGTAATTAGTGGGGAAAGACGCCGGATGCCCCGTCCAGCTGTGTAATTAGTGGGGAAAGACGCCGGATGCCTCGTCCAGCTGTGTAATTAGTGGGGAAAGACGACGGATGCCCCGTCCAGCTGGGTATTTAGTGGGGAAAGACGCCGGATGCCCAGTCCAGCTGGGTAATTAGTGGGGAAAGACGCCGGATGCCCCGTCCAGCTGGGTAATTAGTGGGGAAAGACGCCGGATGCCCCGTCCAGCTGTGTAATTAGTGGGAAAGACGCCGGATGCCCCGTCCAGCTGGGTAATTAGTGGGGAAAGACGCCGGATGCCCCGTCCAGCTGGGTAATTAGTGGGGAAAGACGCCGGATGCCCCGTCCAGCTGTGTAATTAGTGGGGAAAGACGCCGGATGCCCCGTCCAGCTGGGTAATTAGTGGGGAAAGACGCCGGATGCCCCGTCCAGCTGGGTAATTAGTGGGGAAAGACGCCGGATGCCCCGTCCAGCTGGGTAATTAGTGGGGAAAGACGCCGGATGCCCCGTCCAGCTGGGTAATTAGTGGGGAAAGACGCCGGATGCCCCGTCCAGCTGGGTAATTAGTGGGGAAAGACGCCGGATGCCCCGTCCAGCTGGGTAATTAGTGGGGAAAGACGCCGGATGCCCCATCCAGCTGGGTAATTAGTGGGGAAAGACGCCGGATGGCCCCGTCCAGCTGTGTAATTAGTGGGGAAAGACGCCGGATGCCCCGTCCAGCTGTGAAATTAGTGGGGAAAGACGCCGGATGCCCCGTCCAGCTGGGTAATTAGTGGGGAAAGACGCCGGATGCCCCGTCCAGCTGGGTAATTAGTGGGGAATGACGCCGGATGCCACACCCAAGCAGTAATTCAAGCACGGACGGGTATCCGGGTAGAACCATCGACCTACCGCAAGTCAGATGGATAGCTTACTCACATGAAATAATTCGATACCCTTAGCGGGATTCGTACCTTCATAGGTGAGGAGCAAGTGAATTGAAATAAACGACCTTAACCACTGGATCACGGACGCTGCCCCAAAACTGTATGTAAACATGAACTCGGTGAACGGTAGTTGTGAAAATAACAGTCAAATATATCGTACAAGTTCATTAGAATTGCATCGTTAAGACACATTTCTAATGAGATTCCATGACAAATGTCCAGAGTTATCAGCTACAAAAATAAACACATTAATTGCTGTCTGTTTTATTTAAGTGTATTTAACGTCGCTACCGGTTTCCCATTTGAGCGACGGGCAGTTTACCAAACAACAACTTTCCTGGGCAAGCTCCAACGGTTAACCAGTACTTGGTGCACTACCCTCCGTAAAATAACTGCCAACATTGTCATGTAAATGTGACCCTGTCTGAGCGGGGCTCGAACCAGTCACTATAGCTGATAGGCTACAGTGGTATGTATACAAGTCAGCTACCGTAACCACCAGACCACGGAGGCTGTTTGTCGTCTGTTGCAATTATTTGGACAAGTTATAGCATTTAGTTACCCAGCATGCAAAAAGCAAACGTGAGGCTTCTATGTTGACTGTAATAGTGTCCTAACTATGTCTCAGTACACATAGGCCGCTTAGAACATCGACTCTAAGAATAATGTCCTAACTATGTCTCAGTACACATAGACCGCTAAGAACATCGACTCTAAGAATATTATCCTAAATATATCTCTGTACACATAGGCCGCTTATAACATCGACTCTGAGAATATTGTCCTATATATTTCTCAGTACACATAGGCCGCTTAGAACATCGACTTTAAGAATAGTGTCCTACCTATGACTCCGTACACATAGGCGCTTAGAACATCGACTCTAAGAATATTGTCATAACTATTTCTCAGTACAAATAGGCCGCTTAGAACATCGACGCTAAGAATAGTGTCCTAAATATGTCTCAGTACACATAGGCCGCTTAGAACATCGACTCTAAGAATATTGTCCTAAATATGTCTCAGTACACATAGGCCGCTTAGAACATCGACTCTAAGAATAGTGTCCTAAATATGTCTCAGTACACATAGGCCGCTTAGAACATCGACTCTAAGAATATTGTCCTATATATTTCTCAGTACACATAGGCCGCTTAGAACATCGTCTCTAAGACTATTCATTGGGTGCAATATTAACTATGTTATGTTGATATCAGATCGTAACCTGGTGACAATTTTCGTGACATATTTACCATCGCATTTAGAAAGTTATTGTGTTTGGCTACATATATATGTATCGCTGTGCCATGACACACATAGTTCTACAATGTTCCCAAGCTTAGTTACTGTTACATGAGAAATCATGGCTGCATCTATCTGTCTCATTGTGCCATGACACACATAGTTCTACAATGTTCCCAAGATTAGCTACTGTTACATGAGATAACATGGCTGCATATGTCTTTCTCGCTGTACAATGACACACAGAGTTCTACAATGTTCCCAAGCTTAGTTACTGTTACATGATATAACGTGGCTGCATCTGTCTGTCTCGCTGTACCATAACACACAGCGTTCTACCATGTCGCCAAGCTTAGCTACTGTTACATGATATAACATGGCTGCATCTGTCTGTCTCGCTGTGCCATGACACACAGAGTTCTACAATGTTGCCAAGCTTAGCTACTGTTACATAAGATAACATGGCTGCATATGTCTGTCCCGCTGTACCATGACACCCAGACTTCTACAATGTTCCTAAGCTTAGTTACTGTAACATGAGATAACATGGCTACATCTGTCTGTCTCGCTGTGCCATGACACACAAAATTCTACAATGTTCCCAAGCTTAGCTACTGTAACATGAGATAACATGGCTACATCTGTATGTCTCGCTGTGCCATGACACACAGAGTTCTACAAGGTTACCAAGCCTAGCTACTGTTACATGAGATAACATGGCTGCATCTGTCCTTCTCGCTGTGCAATGATACACAGAGTTTATAATGTTGCCAAGCTTAGCTACTGTTACATGAACTAACATAGAGTCAATTCTGTGAAATTATTTTGATGACAGACATTGGTTTCAAAAGAGTGTCTATAAGTTGTGTTCCTGTCGCGGTTACCATGGCGATGATTCACGGTCATATTAACTGTTTTTATAACCAGAGGATAATTCATGGGAAATTGTATCGAAATTTATTACACGGTATCAAAAGAGATTTCGATTGAAGAACTCTCCAATGTACGGACGGACGGATGTATGATGAACACACGTCTAAAATAATTGCTCAATCGTTTATATCTGAAGCGAGACCTAATCGTAAACTTGTGTTCAAAGGGACGTTATTCTAATTCACAAATTAGCTTTCTGCTTCTAGAGTTCCGTCCCATAAATATATTTTTACTCTTTATTCTAGTCATCGATTTTAAGTTTTCATTTCAGCAATAGTCCAGGCACGGACGGGCGGGTACATGGGTAGAATCACTGACCTTCCACACTCACCCTGAGTTGAAAGAATTCAACAACTCCAGTGAGATTCCAATCTACATTTTTGTTGTATAAAAATACATCGTAATACATGACATGGAAGTTATACATATCCTACCAGATGTTGGCTGTATAAATACCTATAATTATATGGTTTATACAAATTTATATTAGCCCGAGTGAGAAACAAGTTATTACAACTTATATTAATGACTATCGAGACCTGATTACTGATGTAACCCATCGCCATGATATATATAACTCGGTTAACATAGCACAGACGGTATAAATGTTAGTTGTATAAATAATTATATATAACTCGGCATACATGACATAGAAGGTATAACTATACTACCAGATTTGCAATTACAGTGCAGTGTTCATATATATGGAACGTTAGGCTCGTAATCTAAGGTTCGACAACCTGCTATACCTACTATACCATGCTAACATTATTAATATTATAGAATTTAAATCAAAGTATCGTGTCGGTGTTTTATATCGTAAACGTAATATAACAAGATGAGCATCTGGAATTGCGTTATGTCTAATCATTGACCTAGCCCCAACACCAACAACGACTAATCTCTCCAGGAGACTGCGGTCATGCGGCCAGCGGGTATCATAGCTAGCTGTTCAACACTGACCGCTGGTTCCAGACGCTGATATGATAGTGTCGTATGCATGATCTAGACTATGGTTACTCTAACCGGAAGTCAATGTGTGAATAAGTCCAGTGAAATGTTTTGACCGAGCGAAAGGTCAATGGTTCTACTCGGTGTCTTCCTCCACCAATCATATCTGGCGAGAGTCGTCACATGAATTAAGCTAGTAGACCCAAAATAAACAAACAAATTAATTAAATACATAATATTTAGAAGACATACTATATAACATGTTGTGATATATACAAATTCATCATTATTATTTTATATCATCCTAATCAGGCGTTACATCAGCCATACCTTGGCGTCGTTCGATCAATAAAATTACGTCATGTATCAATGTTACCATCCGTTCTGCTTGTCAACATATTGGTGGTAATCGTAAGAGGGCCGTTCAGCAATCCGTTCTACTTATCAACATATTGGTGGCAGTCGTGAGAGGGCCGTTCAACAATCCGTTCTGCTTGTCAACGTATTGGTGGCAATCGCAAGATGGCCGTTCAACAATCCGTTCTGCTTGTCAACCTATTGGTGGCAATCGTGAGAGGGCCGTTCAACAATCCGCCGTTCTGCTTGGCAACGTATTGGTGGCAATCATGAGAGGGCCGTTCAACAATCCGTTCTGCTTGACAACCTATTAGTGGAAATCGCGAGAGCGCCGTTCAACAATCCGTTCTGCTAGTCAACCTATTGGTGGAAATCGTGAGAGGGCTGTTCAACAATCCGTTCTGCTTGTCAACCTAGTGGTGGCAATCGTGAGAGGGCCGTTCAACAATCCGCCGTTCTGCTTGTCAACATATTGGTGGCAATCATGAGAGGGCCGTTCAACAATCCGTTCTGCTTGTCAACATATTGGTGGCAATCGTGAGAGGGCCGTTCAACAATCCGTTCTACTTATCAACATATTGGTGGCAGTGGTGAGAGGGCCGTTCAACAATCCGTTCTGCTTGTCAACCTATTGGTGGCAATCCTGAGAGGGCCGTCCAACAATCCGTTCTGCTTGTCAACCTATTGATGGCAATCGTGAGATGGCCATTCAAAAATCCGTTCTGCTTGTCAACCTATTGGTGGAAATCGTGAGAGGGCCGTTCAACAATCCGTTCTGCTGGTCAACCTATTGGTGGAAATCGTGAGAGGGCCGTTCAACAATCCGTTCTACTTATCATCATATTGGTGGCAGTCGTGAGAGGGCCGGGCCGTTCAACAATCCGTTCTGCTTGTCAACCTATTGGTGGCAATCGTGAGAGGGCCGTTCAACAATCCGTTCTACTTGTCAACATATTGGTGGAAATCGTGAGAGGGCCGTTCCACAATCCGTTCTGCTTGTCAACATATTGGTGGCAATCGTAAGAGGACCGTTCAACAAGTATCTCAACTACATTGCTGCTATGGGGATGACCGAATATAATGTTATTATAACTTGTGGTCCAACTTATTTGTTCGATCCCCCGTCCCAAGCAATTGTCACCAAATAGTGTCTAAGGGACTAGCGCTAATTTAATGTAAATTGTAACAATGTGTTGAAATATAGCAAACTGTTTATGTTAATGTAATTACAGACGGATCTGTAGTCCAGTGTTTAACAGGTTGGACTAGTAATCTAGGGATCGCACGTTCGACCCCCCCCCGTCTGACCATAAACAGTCTTTCGTAGGGGACTTTAAATGTAATAACGAACAAGAAATGTAGGAACAGTTTTCAGTAAATGTAATAACAAACAAGAAATGTAGGAACAGTTTTCAGTAAATGTAATAACAAACAAGAAATGTAGGAACAGTTTTCGGTAAATGTAATAACAAACAACAAGTGTAGGAACAGTTTTCGGTAAATGTAATAACAAACAACAAATGTAGGAACAGTTTTCGGTAAATCTAATAACAAACAACAAATGTAGGAACAGTTTTCGGTAAATGTAATACCAAACAACAAATGTAGGAACAGTTTTCGGTAAATGTAATAACGAACAGTTTTCGGTAAATGTAATAACAAACAACAAATATAGGAACAGTTTTCGGTAAATGTAATAACAAACAACAAATGTAAGAACAGTTTTCGGTAAATGTAATAACAAACAAATGTAGGAACAGTTTTCGGTAAATGTATTAACAAACAACAAATGTAGGAACAGTTTTCGGTAAATGTAATAACAAACAACAAATGTAAGAACAGTTTTCTGTAAATGTAACAACAAACAACAAATGTAGTAACAGTTTTCGGTAAATGTATTAACAAACAAGAAATGTAGGAACAGTTTTCGGTAAATGTAATAATGATAATTGATAGCACTGGACTTATTCACACATTGACTTCCGGTTAGAGTAACCATAGTCTAGATCATGCAGACGACACTATCATATCAGCGTCTGGAACCAGCGATAAGTGTTGAACTGCTAGCTACGATACCCGCTGGCAGCATGACCTCAGTCTCCTGGAGAGATTAGTCGTTGTTGGTGTTGGGGCTAGGTCAATGATTAGGCATAACGCAATTCCAGATGCTCATCTGGTTATTTTACGCTTACGATATAAAACACCGACACGATACCTTGATTTAAATTCTCTAATATTAATAATGTTAGCATGGTATAGTAGGTATAGCAGGTTGTCGAACCTTAGATTACGAGCCTAACGTTCCATATATATGAACACTGCACTGTAATTGCAAATCTGGTAGTATATTTATACCTTCTATGTCATGTATACCGAGTTATATATAAATATTTATACAACTAACATTTATACCTTCTATGCTATGTATACCGAGTTATATATAACTATTTATACAACTAACATGTATACCTTCTGTGTCATGTATACCGAGTTATATATAAATATTTATACATCTAACATTTATACCTTCTATGCTATGTATACGAGTTATATATAACTATTTACACAACTAACATTTATACCTTCTATGTCATGTATACCGAGTTATATATAACTATTTATACAACTAACATTTATACCTTCTATGTCATGTATACCGAGTTATATATAACTATTTATACAACTAACATTTATACCTTCTATGTCATGTATACCGAGTTATATATAACTATTTATACAACTAACATTTATACCTTCTATGTCATGTATACCGAGTTATATATAACTATTTATACAACTAACATTTATACCTTCTGTGCTATGTTAACCGAGTTATATATAACTATTTATACAACTAACATTTATACCTTCTGTGCTATGTATACCGAGTTATATATAACTATTTATACAACTAACATTTATACCTTCTATGTCATGTATACCGAGTTATATATATTATTTATACAACTAACATTTATACCTTCTATGTCATGTATACCGAGTTATATATAACTATTTATACAACTAACATTTATACCTTCTATGTCATGTATACCGAGTTATATATAACTATTTATACAACTAACATTTATACCTTCTATGCCATGTATACCGAGTTATATATAACTATTTATACAACTAACATTTATACCTTCTATGTCATGTATACCGAGTTATATATAACTATTTATACAACTAACATTTATACCTTCTATGTCATGTATACCGAGTTATATATAACTATTTATACAACTAACATTTATACCTTCTATGTCATGTATACCGAGTTATATATAACTATTTATACAACTAACATTTATACCTTCTATGTCATGTATACCGAGTTATATATAACTATTTATACAACTAACATTTATACCTTCTATGTCATGTATACCGAGTTATATATAAATATTTATACATCTAACATTTATACCTTCTATGCTATGTATACAGAGTTATATATAACTATTTATACAACTAACATTTATACCTTCTATGTCATGTATACCGAGTTATATATAACTATTTACACAACTAACATTTATACCTTCTATGTCATGTATACCGAGTTATATATAACTATTTATACAACTAACATTTATACCTTCTATGTCATGTATACCGAGTTATATATAACTATTTATACAATTAACATTTATACCTTCTATGTCATGTATACCGAGTTATATATAACTATTTATACAACTAACATTTATACCTTCTATGTCATATATACCGAGTTATATATAACTATTTATACACTAACATTTATACCTTCTATGCTATGTTACGAGTTATATATAACTATTTATACAACTAACATTTATACCTTCTGTGCTATGTATACCGAGTTATATATAATTATTTATACAACTAACATTTATACCTTCTATATCATGTATACCGAGTTATATATAACTATTTATACAACTAACATTTATACCTTCTGTGCTATGTTAACCGAGTTATATATATCATGGCGATGGGCTACAACAGTAATCAGGTCTAGATAGTCATTAATATAAGTTGTAATAACTTGTTTCTCACTCGAGCTAATATAAATTTGTATAAACCATATATAGGTATTTATACAGCCAACATACTGGTAGGATATGTATATCTTCCATGTCATGTATTACGAGGTATTTTTATACAACTAAAATGTAGGTTGGAATCTCACTGGGGTTGTTGAATTCTTTCAATTCATGGTGATTGTGGAAGGTCAGTGGTTCTACCCATGTACCCGCCCGTCCGTGCCTGGACTATTGCTGAAGTGAAAACTTAAGATCGATTACTAGAATAAAGATTAAAAAATATATATATGGGACGGAACTCTAGAAGCAGAAACCTAATTTGTGAATTAGAATAGCCTCCCGTTGAGCACAAGTTTACGATTAGGTCACACTTCAGAAATAAACGATTGAGCAATTATTATAGACGTGTGTTCATCATACATCCGTCCGTCCGTACATTGGCGAGTTCTTCTAACGAAGTCTCTCTTGATACCGTGTAATCAATTTCGATATAATTTCCCATGAATTATCCCCTGGTTACAAAAACAGTTATAATGACTGTGAATCATCGCCATGGTAACCGCGACAGGAACATAACTTATATACACTCTTTTGAAACCAATGTCTGTCATCATGTTAGTTCGTGTAAAAGTAGCTAAGCTTGGCAACATTATAAACTATGTGTATCATGGCACAGCGAGACAGACATATGCAGCCATGTTATCTCATGTAACAGTAGCCAAGCTTGGCAACATTGTAGAACTCTGTGTGTGTGATTGCACAGAGAGACAGATGCAGCCATGTTATCTCATGTAACAGTAGCAAGCTTGGAACATTGTAGAACTATGGGTGTCATGTGCACAGCGTAAGTAGTATAATAATAATAATAATAATAATAATAATAATAAAGACTTTATTTAACGAGAGTACTCATTTAACAAAAGTTAATCTACCATGAGGCCCTCAACATATATACAATCAAATGCAATCAAAAGATAGCACTATAAGTGAGAACTGCACATTGGAATAATATAGTAATGTAAAAGCTGAAAATAGAGAAACTATATTTAATATGTAATGGAATATGATGATATATGGAATTGGCTAGCAGAGTAGAAAATGGGAATGAGACAATTAATGATGCTAGATCTATCTAACAATATGCAGATTTGACTTGTAGTGGTATCTTCAAAATATGTATGAAATCAACTTAAAGACAGCAATATTTACGATTCTAATAAATATAGCAATCGCAATACACGTTTATAATAACAGTAGAAGTGCGCGATTAGTTTGAATTGTTATAGTTCCACCTTAAGTAGAGAATTTTGAACTGTTGGATAGTTGGAGCATTTTGAACTGAGTGAGGCAATGAATTCCAAATAGATGATCCTGAAAATTCAAATGTATTACGAAATAATTCACAATTTGGTCTTGGTGTGTATAATTGATATTCTGAGGTTGATCTAAGAATTCTAGGATGTATATCAGAAGTAAAAGTGAAGGATGATTTTAAATAGTCTGGAGCAGCTCCATGTAATGTTTTATACATTTGCTTGTGAACATTGTAGAACGCTGTGTATCATGGCACAGCGAGACAGACATATGCAGCCATGTTATCTCATGTAACAGTAGCCAAGCTTGGCAACATTGTAGAACTCTGTGTGTGTGTGATTGCACAGAGAGACAGGTGCAGTCATGTTATCTCATGTAACTGTAGCTAAGCTTGGGAACATTGTAGCACTCTGTGTGTCATGACACAACGAGACAGACAGATACAGCCATGTTATCTCATGTAACGGTAGTTAAGCTTGGGAACATTGTAGAACTCTGGGTGTTATGGCACAGCGAGACAGACAGACACAGCCATGCTATCTCATGTAAAGGTAGTTAAGCTTGGTAACATAGTAGGACTCTGTGTGTTATGGCACAGCGAGACAGACAGATACAGCCATGTTATCTCATGTAACGGTAGTTAAGCTTGGGAACATTTAGCACTCTGTGTGTCATGGCACAATGAGACAGACAGATACAGCCATGTTATCTCATGTAACGGTAGTTAAGCTTGGGAACATTGTAGAACTCTGGGTGTCATGGCACAGCGAGACAGACAGGTACAGCCGTGTTATCTCATGTAACGGTAGTTAAGCTTGGGAACATTTAGCACTATGTGTGTCATGGCACAGCGAGACAGACAGATACAGCCATGTTATCTCATGTAACGGTAGTTAAGATTGGGAACATTTAGCACTCTGGGTGTCATGGCACAATGAGACAGACAGATGCAGCCATGTTATCTCATGTAACGGTAGTTAAGCTTGGTAACATTGTAGAAATCTGTGTGTGTTATGGCACAGCGAGACAGACAGATACAGACATGTTATCTCATGTAACGGTAGTTAAGCTTGGGAACATTGTAGAACTATGGGTGTCATGACACAGCGAGACAGACAGATGCAGCCATGTTATCTCATGTAACGGTAACTAATCCTGGGAACATTGTAGAACTCTGTGTGTCATGGTACAGCGAGACAGACAGATACAGCCATGTTATCTCATGTAACAGTAACTAATCCTGGGAACATTGTAGAACTCTGGGTGTCATGGCACAGCGATACAGATATATGTAGCCACACACAATAACTTTCTAAATGCAATGGTAAATATGTCACGAAAATTGTCACCAGGTTACGATCTGATATCAACATAACATAGTTAATATTGCACCCAATGAATAGTCTTAGAGACGATGTTCTAAGCGACCTATGTGTACTGAGACATAGTTAGGACAATATTCTTAGAGTCGATGTTCTAAGCGGCCTATGTGTAATGAGACATAGTTAGGACAATATTCTTAGAGTCGATGGTCTAAGCGGCCTATGTGTACTGAGACATAGTTATGACAATATTCTTAGAGTCGATGTTCTAAGCGGCCTATGTGTACTGAGACATAGTTAGGACAATATTCTTAGAGTGGATGTTCTTAGCGGTCTATGTGTACTGAGACATAGTTAGGACAATATTACAGTCAACATAGAAGCCTCACGTTTGCGTTTTGCATGCTGGGTAAACTAAATGCTATAACTAGTCCAATTGTAACAGACGACAAACAGCCTCCGTGGTGGAGTGGTTACGGTCGCTGACTTGTATGCATACCACTATTGACTATATATATATATCTAGGCTACTGTTTATTCGGGAGTACATATCTAGGCTACTGTGTATCGGGAGTACATATCTAGGCTACTGTTTATTCGGGAGTACATATCTAGGCTACTGTTTATTCGGGAGTACATATCTAGGCTACTGTTTATTCGGGAGTACATATCTAGGCTACTGTTTATTCGGGAGTACACATCTAGGCTACTGTTTATACGCGAGTACATATCTAGGCTACTGTTTATACGGGAGTACATATCTAGGCTACCGTTTATACGGGAGTACATATCTAGGCTACAGTTCATACGGGAGGACATATCTAGGCTACAGTTCATACGGGAGGACATATCTAGGCTACAGTTCATACGGGAGGACATATCTAGGCTACTGTTTATACGGGAGTACATATCTAGGCTATAGTTCATACGGGAGGACATATCTAGGCTACAGTTCATACGGGAGGACATATCTAGGCTACAGTTCATACGGGAGGACATATCTAGGCTACAGTTCATACGGGAGGACATATCTAGGCTACAGTTCATACGGGAGGACATATCTAGGCTACTGTTTATACGGGAGTACATATCTAGGCTACTGTTTATTCGGGAGTACATATCTAGGCTACTGTTTATACGGGAGTACATATCTAGGCTACTGTTTATACGGGAGTACATATCTAGGCTACAGTTCATACTGGAGTACATATCTAGGCTACTGTTTATTCGGGTGTACATATCAAGGCTACTGTTTATTCGGGAGTACATATCTAGGCTACTGTTTATTCGGGAGTACATATCTAGGCTACTGTTTATTCGGGAGTACATATCTAGGCTATTGTTTATACGGGAGTACATATCTAGGCTAATGTTTATACGGGAGTACATATCTAGGCTACAGTTCATATGGGAGTACATATCTAGGCTACTATTTATTCGGGAGTACATATCTAGGCTACTGTTTATACGGGAGTACATATCTAGGCTACTGTTTATTCGGGAGTACATATCTAGGCTACTGTTTATACGGGAGTACTTATCTAGGCTACTGTTTATACGGGAGTACTTATCTAGGCTACTGTTTATTCGGGAGTACATATCTAGGCTACTGTTTATTCGGGAGTACATATCTAGGCTACTGTTTATACGGGAGTACATATCTAGGCTACTGTTTATACGGGAGTACATATCTAGGCTACTGTTTATACGGGAGTACATATCTAGGCTACTGTTTATACGGTATAAATAATCGCACGCACACACACACACACATAATTGTTCTGACATTGGTATGTTGTCAAATCCCAGGATATGTATTGATTTGGATTGTCTCAGGTTACCATAAAATACACGGAATCAATACAAACCTGTTTGACGATGTCTTAACACCGCACAATCCGCTGATGTTTACAATTATCAATGTATAACATGTAAATATAGGAACAAAATAATGTATATAGTTTTAGAAATCTGTTTCGGCTTCCACAACTTCCTTTGTACTTACTAATAGGTGATACGGACACACTAGCGTTGTTGTGTGTTTCAATTCAAGACACGCCCGATGTATTGAACCCGCACAGCAACGGCAACCTGACCACTATATCACTGCGTCCCCTGACCACTATATCACTGCGGCACCTGACCACTCTATCACTGCGTCCCCTGTCCACTCTATCACTGCGTCCCCTGACCACTCTATCACTGCAGCACCTGACGACTCTATCACTGCGGCACCTGGTCACTTTATCACTGCGGCATCTGGCCACTCTATCACTGCGTCCCCTGACCACTCTATCACTGCAGCACCTGACGACTCTATCACTGCGGCACCTGGTCACTTTATCACTGCGGCACCTGACTACTCTATCACTGCGGCACCTGACCACTCTATCACTGCGGCACCTGACCACTCTATCACTGCGTCCCCTGGCCACTCTATCACTGCGGCATCTGGCTACTCTGGCACTGCTTCCCCTGGCCACTCTATCACTGCGGCACCTGGCCACTCTATCACTGCGGCACCTGACCACTCTATCACTGCGTCCCCTGACCACTCTATCACTGCGGCACCTGACCACTCTATCACTGCGGCACCTGGTCACTTTATCACTGCGGCACCTGACCACTCTATCACTGCGGCACCTGACCACTCTATCACTGCGGCACCTGACCACTCTATCACTGCGGCACCTGACCACTCTATCACTACGGCACCTGGCCACTCTATCACTGCGGCACCTGGCCACTCTATCACTGCGGCACCTGACCACTCTATCACTGCGGCACCTGACCACTCTATCACTGCTTCCCCTGGCCACTCTATCACTGCGGCACCTGATCACTATATCACTAAAACCACATGCATATGCACACATACATTCACATTTGAATAGCATGATACATTATCTAAAATATAGCACGCATTACGATTATAGTGCTTTCTTTTCAAAGAAAGAAAGTTAAGTGTTGTTTTGGATTGACATTTCTCTTATTAGTTATTACGTATTACTTACAACCTTACATGATAAATGTGAAATTCGGAGTAGATAGGTATCACTGCTTCATGAAATATTACTATAAATCTAAGACCCTCCAGGCAATCTCTAACATATAACACTATGCATGTACAGGAGGAGCCTTAGCCATGGTTCCAGTCTGTCGATATTTCATTTTTTAACTTCTAGCCAAATGACAGTTTCCACAGGCCATTGATATGTTCAGAAACTCAATAAGGCCCAATGAATAGTCTCGGTGTTAAACTATATTTATTTTACTGACCAGGCAAAATATATCGACGCCTGTTCCCAGGCTAGAGGAGCATGTGTGCATGCGGTAAAATAAATTGTCTTAAATAATCTCGTAGGTAATTTGTCCCTGACAGAATCCATCAAGATGTATGTCAGTTTGTTGAGAAGGTTGGAGAGTTGAGTACTGGGTGTGAATATTTACAGTTTATGGTTTGTTGTGGAGGTTGGAGAGTTGAGTACTGGGTGTGAATATTTACAGTTTATCGTTTGTAGTGGAGGTTGGAGAGTTGAGTACTGGATGTGAATATTTACAGTTTATCGTTTATTGTGGAGGTTGGAGAGTTGAGTACTGGATGTGAATATTTACAGTTTATTGTTTGTTGTGGAGGTTGGAGAGTTGAGTACTGGATGTGAATATTTACAGTTTATCGTTTGTTGTGGAGGTTGGAGAGTTGAGTACTGGTTGTTACAATACACAATATACAGTTTACTTTTCTACGTACCAAATACACTGTTAACATCGTACACGCGATTAGCATTTGTAACGTAAAATATAGACTTTTATTATTAAGCACTACCAATTAACATTGATGACGTCAAATATAGACTTATTATTAAGCACTACCAATTACCATTTATGACGTCAAATATAGACTGTTATTATTAAGCACTACCAATTACCAGTTATGACGTCAAATATACTGTTATTATTAAGCACTACCAATTACCATTTATGACGTCAAATATAGACTGTTATTATTAAGCACTACCAATTACCATTTATGACGTCAAATATATTCTGTTATTATTAAGCACTACCAATTACCATTTATGACGTCAAATATAGACTGTTATTATTAAGCACTACCAATTACCATTTATGACGTCAAATATAGACTGTTATTATTAAGCACGACCCCATTAGTATTTGTGATGTCAAATGATGTAAAATGTGACTAAAACACAACCAGCACCATAGGTTGAACACTGTGAATAAAACACTTCCCAATTATAAATGTTGACAGATGCTGTATATGCATTCTGTGATTTAATTTATAAAGTACTACACAACTATTTCAACTATCCCTCATTTACCATTGTGCATGTGTGCAGTGAACATTTAAGATGTCTGGCAGTGTTTTATTAATCGTACCGATGATATACATCAACATGATTATTACCGGTGGTTTCAGTGAACGACAAGGTCTTGACATGTTTCTCGTTTCACTGGCTTACTTAATTTATTAACACTTCCATTTGTAAGCAGCTGAATATGGACCCGGTGTCATATAGAATATGGACCCCCCTCAAAATAATGACCCGCGGGTCATTATTCAGCCATAGAATATTGACCCCCCTTGCGGAAAAATGACCCTCCTTGCAAATAGCACAATATAGTGGGAAAATATTGAATTTATTATAATTAAATGTTAGTTAGCACTGTTTAAGGCCTAACAACATATATTTTGATTTAACGATGTACAGAATATATTTAACATAAATATATTTAATCTGAAAAAGTATGCAGATAATGCGTCTCTTATCAATTTCTAAAGATGATCATGAGGTGGTGGGTGCTGTATAACTAGGAGGTTCACATAATGCATAATATTTACACTGACAAACATAAAACAAAGACAAACATAAAACAAATAAGAACAATGACACCCACCCCCTATGTATAGACTACAATTATGAGAGAGAGGGTCACTTTTCGATGCCATGGAATAATGACCCCCTGGAATGGGTCTCTGTCTGTATCATTGCACTATCCTCCAAAAATCTAAAATGACTTAATCTCTTCAGGAGGCTTCGCTCATATGGGCAGCCAGTAGTGACGATAAATAATTGAAAAACACACTCAAACTATGGATGCTTCTACAGCAGAAATTGATGTATATTTAACAAATTTAATTAATATGTTATCCACTTATTATAGGAAACTATTCTTATCATGTTTATTCATATTCTCTTAATCTTTCCAGAAAATGTGCACAATTATGTAATATGTTGTTAACAATTGTAATGCTGACTATTTTTTGATCATATTAAGCCTTATCTTCTTTGCCACAGGTGTGACAAACAATAAAACCTTATTTTTAGGGAACTGCAACCAACAGTGACACTTCCTGTGTTCACAATACACTGGTTACATGTTTTATATCATTCATAATAAGTAATATTTTAATATTGTATGAGCAAGGACAGACAACATTCTACTTTATAACGTGTGGCTCCCTATCTATTCAGTGCAAGAAACTGTTCCATGCATACATGTAGAATGTGACCCCCATAATGTAGATTATCTGATTGAGGGTAGGTCACTTTTCCATGCCATAGAATAATGACGCCCCTATATGTAGATTATCCGAGTGAAGGCAGGTCAAACTTCCACTGCCATACAATAATGTCCCCCTATAATTATGTAAACTATATGAGTGAGGGGGGTCACTTTTCCATGCCATATAATAATGACCACTCTGTATGTAAACTATGAGTGAGGGGGTCACTTTTCGATGCCATAGAATAATGACCTACCTGTGTGTAAACTATACAAATGAGGTGGGTCACTTTTCCATGCCATAGAATAATGACTCCCTATATTTACACTGTACGAGTGAGTGAGGGGGTCACTTTTCCATGCCATAGAATAATGACCCCCCTGTGTGTAAACTATATGAGTGAGTGGGTCGCTTTTCCATGCCATAGAATAATGACCCCCCTATGTTTACACAGTACGAGTGACGGTGGGTCACTTTTCCATGCCATAGAATAATGACCCCCCTGTGTGTAAACTATATGAGTGAGGGGTCACTTTTCCATGTCATAAAATAATGACCCCCCTTTGTTTACACAGTACGAGTGACGGCGGGTCACTTTTCCATGCCATAGAATAATGACCCCCCTGTGTGTGATACTATATATCATAGGATAATCACTATGTGTAGATTAAATGAGTGGGAGGGGGTCACTATCCATATCATAGGATAATCACCCCCCTATGTTTAGATTATATGAGTGGGAGGGTGTCACTATCCATATCATAGGATAATCACCCACATATGTGTAGATTATATGAGTGGGAGGGGGTCACTATCCATATCATAGGATAATCACCCCCTATGTGTAGATTATATGAGTGGGAGGGTGTCACTATCCATATCATAGGATAATCACCCCCATATGTGTAGATTATATGAGTGGGAGGGTGTCACTATCCATATCATAGGATAATCACCCCCATATGTGTAGATTATATGAGTGGGAGGGTGTCACTATCCATATCATAGGATAATCACCCCCATATGTGTAGATTATATGAGTGGGAGGGTGTCACTATCCATATCATAGGATAATCACCAACATATGTGTAGATTATATGAGTGGGAGGGTGTCACTATCCATATCATAGGATAATCACCACCCTATGTGTAGATTATATGAGTGGGAGGGTGTCACTATCCATATCATAGGATACTCACCAACATATATGTAGATTATATGAGTGGGAGGGGCTCACTATCCATATCATAGGATAATCACCCCCTATGTTTAGACTATATGAGTGGGAGGGTGTCACTATCCATATCATAGTATAATCACCACCCTATGTGTAGATTATATGAGTGGGAGGGTGTCACTATCCATATCATAGGATAATCACCAACATATATGTAGATTATATGAGTGGGAGGGGCTCACTATCCATATCATAGGATAATCACCCCCCTATGTTTAGATTATATGAGTGGGATGGTGTCACTATCATATAGTTAATATACAGGGGGGTCATTATTCTACAGCATGGAAAAGTGACCCCCTCACTCATATAGTTAATATACAGGGGGTCATTATTCTACGGCATGGAAAGTGACCCCTTCACTCATATAGTTAATATACAGGGGTAATTATTCTACGGCATGGAAAAGTGACCCTCCTTTACTAATGTTAGTTAATATACAGGGGGGTCATTATTATATGGCATGGAAAAGTGACCCACCTCACTCATATAGTTAATATACAGGGGGGTCATTATTCTATGGCATGGAAAGGTGACCCCCCTTCACTCATATAGTTAATATACAGGGGTCATTATTCTATGGCATGCAAAGGTGACCCTCCTTTACTAATGTTAGTTAATATACAGGGGGTCATTATTCTACAGCATGGAAAAGTGACCCCCTCACTCATATAGTTAATATACAGGGGGGTCATTATTCTACGGCATGGAAAAGTGACCCCCTCACTCATATAGTTAATATACAGGGGTGTCATTATTCTACGGCAATGAAAAGTGACCCCCTCACTCATATAGTTAATATACAGGGGGGTCATTATTCTACGGCATGGAAAAGTGACCCCTTCACTCATATAGTTAATATACAGGGGGTCATTATGCTATGGCATGGAAAAGTGACTCCCCCTCACTCATATAGTTAATATACTGGGAGGTCATTATTCTATGGCATGGAAAAGTGACCCCCTTCACTCATATAGTTAATATACAGGGGTCATTATTCTACGGCATGGAAAAGTGACCCCCCTTCACTCATATTGTTAATATAGAGGGGTCATTATTCTATGGCATGGAAAAGTGACCCCCTTTACTCATGTTGTTAATATACAGGGGGGTCATTATTATATGGCATGGAAAAGTGACCCCCCTCACTCATATAGTTAATATACAGGGGGGTCATTATTCTATGGCATGGAAAAGTGACCCCCCTTCACTCATATAGTTAATATACAGGGGGGTCATTATTCTATGGCATGGAAAAGTGACCCCCTTCACTCATATAGTTAATATACAGGGGGGTCATTATTCTATGGCATGGAAAAGTGACCCCCCTTCACTCATATAGTTAATATACAGGGGGGTCATTATTCTATGGCATGGAAAAGTGACCCCCCTTCACTCATATAGTTAATATACAGGGGGGTCATTATTCTATGGCATGGAAAAGTGACCCACCTCACTCATATAGTTAATATACAGGGGGGTCATTATTCTATGGCATGGAAAAGTGACCCCCTTCACTCATATAGTTAATATACAGGGGTCATTATTCTATGGCAGAAAAGTGCCCCTTACTATATAGTTAATATACAGGGGGTCATTATTCTACGGCATGGAAAAGTGACCCCTCACTCATATAGTTAATATACAGGGGGGTCATTATTCTATGGCATGGAAAAGTGACCCCCTCACTCATATAGTTAATATACAGGGGGTCATTATTCTATGGCATGGAAAAGTGACCCCCTCACTCATATAGTTAATATACAGGGGGTCATTATTCTATGGCATGGAAAAGTGACCCCCTTCACTCATATAGTTAATATACAGGGGGTCATTATTCTATGGCATGGAAAAGTGACCCCCTTCACTCATATAGTTAATATACAGGGGGTCATTATTCTACGGCATGGAAAAGTGACCCCACTTCACTCATATAGTTAATATACAGGGGGGTCATTATTCTATGGCATGGAAAAGTGACCCCCTTCACTCATATAGTTAATATACAGGGGGTCATTATTCTATGGCATGGAAAAGTGACCCCCTTCACTCATATAGTTAATATACAGGGGGTCATTATTCTATGGCATGGAAAAGTGACCCCCTTCACTCATATAGTTAATATACAGGGGGTCATTATTCTATGGCATGGAAAAGTGACCCCCTTCACTCATATAGTTAATATACAGGGGGTCATTATTCTATGGCATGGAAAAGTGACCCCCCTTTACTCATATAGTTAATATACAGGGGGGTCATTATTCTATGGCATGGAAAAGTGACCCCCTTCACTCATATAGTTAATATACAGGGGGGCATTATTCTATGGCATGGAAAAGTGACCCCCCTCACTCATATAGTTAATATACAGGGGGGTCATTATTCTATGGCATGGAAAAGTGACCCCCTTTACTCATATAGTTAATATACAGGGGGGTCATTATTCTACGGCATGGAAAAGTGACCCCACCTCACTCATATAGTTAATATACAGGGGGTCATTATTCTATGGCATGGAAAAGTGACCCCCTTCACTCATATAGTTAATATACTGGGGGGTCATTATTCTATGGCATGGAAAAGTGACCCCTTCACTCATATAGTTAATATACAGGGGTCATTATTCTATGGCATGGAAAAGTGACCCCCCTTCACTCATATAGTTAATATACAGGGGGGTCATTATTCTATGGCATGGAAAAGTGACCCCCTTCACTCATATAGTTAATATACAGGGGGTCATTATTATATGGCATGGAAAAGTGACCCCCTTCACTCATATAGTTAATATACAGGGGGGTCATTATTCTATGGCATGGAAAAGTGACCCCCTTCACTCATATAGTTAATATACAGGGGGTCATTATTCTATGGCATGGAAAAGTGCCCTTCACTCATATAGTTAATATACAGGGGGTCATTATTCTATGGCATGGAAAAGTGACCCCCTTCACTCATATAGTTAATATATAGGGTGGTCATTATTCTATGGCATGGAAAAGTGACCCACCTCACTCATATAGTTAATATACAGGGGGGTCATTATTCTATGGCATGGAAAAGTGACCCCCTTCACTCATATAGTTAATATACAGGGGGGTCATTATTCTATGGCATGGAAAAGTGACCCCCTTCACTCATATAGTTAATATACAGGGGGGTCATTATTCTATGGCATGGAAAAGTGACCCCCCTTTACTAATGTTAGTTAATATACAGGGGGGTCATTATGCTATGGCATGGAAAAGTGACCCCCTGTCACTCATATAGTTTACATACATACATGTGGTCATTATTCTATGGCATGGAAAAATGACCACTCTGTCCTTGCTCATACAATAATAAAATATTATGTATTATGAATGATATAAAATATGTAACACAGGAAGTGTCACAGTTGATTGCAGTGCTCCAACAATAAGGTTGTATTACTTTAATATGGGGATTTTCACACCTGTGGAAAAATTAGTTAGCCACACCAGTCAGAATTATAATGGTTAACAGCATATTATATATTTTCTGGAAAGTTTAAGAGAACATGCATGAGTATGATAAGAATGGTTAGTACTGTGCTATTTTATGGTATTTATTTTGAGCTGCATGGTTTCAAATACCAATTAAGTTGAGTGTATGTCTTTTTTCATACATAAATTCAATATAATTTTATTGATAATTGTTAATTTTATAGCTTTAAGCAATTATTAATAAAATATATTGATAACATTGTTTTTGTAGGCTTTGGGGATGGGGGGTCATTATTCTATAAGGGGGGTCATTATTCTATAATAGAATATGGACCCGCCGGTCACTTTTTCCTATAGAATAATGACCCGCTGGTCATTATTTTGGCGGGTCAATATTCTATATGACACCGGAACAGCAAATGATACAAAATAAGCAGTCGTACATAACGAAGTCGGTCCCTCCCAAACCAATGCGTAGCAATTAGCTGCAATGTTGCACGTCACGTACATGTGTTTACAAAGTATGGTGTACACAACGATAGTCGGTACTTTTAGCGAAGTTAAAATTGTACATACTACACTATACCCGACATTACATACAAACATACAACAATATACCTGACATTACACAAACATACTCTAATACACATGCCATTACACACACACATACTACAATATACCTGACATTACACACACAAACATACTACAATATACCTGACATTACACACAAACATACTCTAATATACATGACATTACACACACACATACTACAATATACCTGACATTACATACAAACATACTACAATATACCTGACATTACACACACATACTCTAATACACATGACATTACACACACACATACTACAATATACCTGACATTACACACACACAACATACTACAATATACCTGACATTACACACACAACATACTACAATATACCTGACATTACACACAACATACTACAATATACCTGACATTACACACAACATACTACAATATACCTGACATTACACACACACATACTACACTATACCTGACATTACACACACATACTACAATATACCTGACATTACACACAACATACTACAATATACCTGACATTACACACAACATACTACAATATACCTGACATTACACACAACATACTACAATATACCTGACATTACACACAACATACTACAATATACCTGACATTACACACACACATACTACAATATACCTGACATTACACACAAACATACTACAATATACCTGACATTACACACACACATACTACAATATACCTGACATTACACACAAACATACTACAATATACCTGACATTACACACACACATACTACAATATACCTGACATTACACACACACATACTACAATATACCTGACATTACACACAAACATACTACAATATACCTGACATTACACACAAACATACTACAATATACCTGACATTACACACACATACTACAATATACCTGACATTACACACACACATACTACAATATACCTGACATTACACACACACATACTACAATATACCTGACATTACACACACACATACTACAATATACCTGACATTACACACACACATACTACAATATACCTGACATTACATACACACACATACTACAATATACCTGACATTACACACACACATACTACAATATACCTGACATTACACACACACATACTACAATATACCTGACATTACACACATATACTACAATATACCTGACATTACACACACACATACTACAATATACCTGACATTACACACACATATACTACAATATACCTGACATTACACACACACATACTACAATATACCTGACATTACACACACACATACTACAATATACCTGACATTACACACACACATACTACAATATACCTGACATTACACACACACATACTACAATATACCTGACATTACACACACATATACTACAATATACCTGACATTACACACACATATACTACAATATACCTGACATTACACACACATATACTACAATATACCTGACATTACACACACATACTACAATATACCTGACATTACACACACACATACTACAATATACCTGACATTACACACACACATACTACAATATACCTGACATTACACACAAACATACTACAATATACCTGACATTACACACAAACATACTACAATATACCTGACATTACACACAAACATACTACAATATACCTGACATTACACACACATACTACAATATACCTGACATTACACACAAACATACTACAATATACCTGACATTACACACAAACATACTACAATATACCTGACATTACACACACACATACTACAATATACCTGACATTACACACAAACATACTACAATATACCTGACATTACACACACATACTACAATATACCTGACATTACACACAAACATACTACAATATACCTGACATTACACACAAACATACTACAATATACCTGACATTACACACAAACATACTACAATATACCTGACATTACACACAACATACTACAATATACCTGACATTACACACACACATACTACAATATACCTGACATTACACACAAACATACTACAATATACCTGACATTACACACAAACATACTACAATATACCTGACATTACACACAACATACTACAATACACCTGACATTACACGCACATACTACAATATACCTGACATTACACACGCACATACTACAATATACCTGACATTACATACAAACATACTACAATATACCTGACATTACACACAAACATACTACAATATACCTGACATTACACACAAACATACTACAATATACCTGACATTACACACAACATACTACAATATACCTGACATTACACACACATACTACACTATACCTGACATTACACACACACATACTACAATATACCTGACATTACACACACACATACTACAATATACCTGACATTACACACACACATACTACAATATACCTGACATTACACACACATATACTACAATATACCTGACATTACACACACACATACTACAATATACCTGACATTACACACACACATACTACAATATACCTGACATTACACACAAACACACTACAATATACCTGACATTACACACAAACATACAATATACCTGACATTACACACAAACATACTACAATATACCTGACATTACACACAAACATACTACAATATACCTGACATTACACACACATACTACATATACCTGACATTACACACAAACATACTACAATATACCTGACATTACACACACAACATACTACAATATACCTGACATTACACACAAACATACTACAATATACCTGACATTACACACAGACATACTACAATATACCTGACATTACACACACATACTACAATATACCTGACATTACACACAAACATACTACAATATACCTGACATTACACACAAACATACTACAATATACCTGACATTACACACAAACATACTACAATATACCTGACATTACACACACACACATACTACAATATACCTGACATTACACGCAAACACATACTACAATATACCTGACATTACACACACACATACTACAATATACCTGACATTACACACAAACATACTACAATATACCTGACATTACACGCAAACATACTACAATATACCTGACATTACACACACACACATACTACAATATAACTGACATTACACACACACATACTACAATATACCTATCAGTACACACAAACATACTACAATATGACAGAGACCCATTCCAGAGTGTCCTCTGGTTCTTTTACCTGTACGGTGTAAAGCACCGACACGAGACCTCGGTTTAAAGTTCCATCTGAAAGACTGTTAATTTTATTAGGGTCTGACGGAGGATCGAACCTGCGATCTCTGGTTTACCAGTCCAACGTGTTAACCAATGTACTACAGATCCGTCTGTAGGGGAAGTCTGTTGTTGTGCATTAGATTTATATATAGGTATGTCCGCTCGAAGGCACTGTAAGTGAGGTACCAAATGTCGCTCCCCAGTAGAGACTTGACGCGGATGTGTAATCATTCACGTATTCAATCATATTTTCAATTTTGAATGGGGAGAATTTTAATGAAGGTAGGTGTGTATATAGTGTAAATGTTGTGTAATGAAATTTCAGTCACGGGTGGGCACCCGAGGAGAATCACCGACATTCCTCAAGCCAACTGGATTGCGTCCTCGCATGAATGAATGAATGAATGAATGAATGAATGAATGAATGAATGAATGCCCCCAGACAAACAATCAGATTCGGTTAAAAATACCAACTCAACGAATTCTAAATAATTTAAAGACATTACACGCTCTATTTCTGCAATACAATACGATACAAATTGTATTTCTCTCAAGCCATGTATACATATCAACATGAGGATAATGTTAAACATTGCATGCATATAGACGAGGCTAAACAAGGTTATTTATTAAGTTATATAGGTACACTAGATATCAAACTGCGAACAGATTCATACAACAAGTCTTTATGTTCCAGCCAAATGCATATGTATGATACAAATATAAGCATGATAAATATATAAGCACAATGATACAACTGCAATGCTATGCTTATACTTGAACATTGTAAGAATAAAATCTAGAAGCAGATAGGTGGGTTGGGCAACAATTACCAACATTAGATAATGCCCTCCCCAAATATGACGTCATACATTTGTACTTGCAGTCCATTATTATTAATATTGGACTGGACCAGGTGTCAATAGGCCAGAGTAATGTATTAAACTGCTATGCGTAAATGTACGAAATTAAAAATTTTAATTAGTAGGATCGTGTTATATAAGTGTTGTGTTTTAACCCTTTCCCTCACAGAAGCACCTCTTGACGCCATTACCAATACGACATACATTGACAATTTAGTAGCCAAACCAATGTTCATAATAAAGGCCAGAATCCCATGTAGTAATAATAATAATAATAATAAAGACTTTATTTAACGAGAGTACTCATTTAACAAAAGTTAATCTACCATGAGGCCCTCAACATATATACAATCAAATGCAATCAAAACATAGCACTATAAGTGAGAACTGCACATTGGAATAATATAGTAATGTAAAAGCTGAAAAATAGAGAAACTATATTTAATATGTAATGGAAAATGATGATATATGGACTTGGCTAGCAGAGTAGAAAATGGGAATGAGACCATTTATGATGCTAGATCTTATCTAACAATATGCAGATTTGACTTGTAGTGGTATCTTCAAAATATGTATGAAATCAACTTAAAGACAGTCATATTTACGATATATAGTCCCAGTGATAGCTATGGAGGTGGGATAGATATGGCGACTACTTATCCATTGCATGATAGCTAAATGGCTGTTGTTTGCATGGAGATATAATAGTATATTAACCTAAATCTCTATGAAGGAAAGGGTTAAGTAAGATATAAGCCTCAAACGAACCCAATATGTAAAGTATTGGTACTGTCCCAGGTGCTACGCCCCTCACAGTCCAGTATTTTACATAACGGATCCATTTCGGCTTATATCCTATACATACCAATCCAAAAGCTATTTTGGAGTACTTAAGTTTCGTTCTTGTCCATGTTACTTCCTGAATGAAACGTAACTGTTTGAGGCCTTTATAGACAATTGACAGGGTAACATTTACCGATTGTATTGCCGATAAAGAGATGATTTCAAAACAATATAGGTCAGTTTATATTTTTGAGATATCAATTAGAAATCGAATCGTGTAATTGGTGAACTCCACCATCTATATAATCACGTAGTAGTTTGTTTCTAAATACTTGAAGCGCCGCATGCCGAACTACAGTGGTGTTTAAACAAAGATAAATATGTACACACTGTGTGCGTGGACTATACTGGATCACTGCTGATGGGGAGGGGTGGCGAGTGGGAGGGTGCGCAGAATGGCAGAGCACTCGGAAGGCACTCGGTAAAGCGCATACCTCGCCACGCGGTGATCCGATCCGGATCTTCACCAATGATAATTGGATTGGACCCACAATGGACCTTCTCCAAAGATAGATATGAAAATGCATGTGTAAGGTTTTGCGTCACGAATCCTGCTAACACTGATACAAAGAAACAAACCGGTGTGAAAACAGAATGAACTTTTCCGGAATGTTGAAGCATATGGTTGATTGATGTCCTCATACATATTTGATGCATGGCTGTCCGATTAGCGCAGTGGTTAGCGCGCTCGCTTCTCACCAATGCAACTCGGGTTCGATCCTCGGACCGGAAAGTATGTGAGATGATACGGTGGTCGCCATATGGGACAGGTGGGTTTTCTCCGGGTACTCCGGGTACTCCGGTTTCCTCCCACATGAATGATCACATATACGCTTCCATCCGCGCCAACGAGAGTGATTAATATAAGTTGTTATAACTTGCTTCGCAATCGATGTAAAATAAAGTTTAAACTTTAAACTTTAAGTTTATCATTATGAATGAGAAAAGCAATCATAAATGCGTAATACTTAAGAAATAATAAATATCAACCGTGGTATATCGCAGAATAACCCGAGTTTGAAGTTCTTATGCGTAGAAATATTTCACGAAGGCCGAAGGCCTGAGTGATATATTTCTACGCATAAGAACGACAAACGAGGGTTATTCTGCGATATACCACGGTTGATACTTATTATTTCGATTCTAACACGACTTACTTCTAATAATTTTAAAGGAGTATTTTCTTCAAACGCCGCTGCATTTGGCTTTCGAAATGTCCTCCCGCGTAAAGGGGTGATGACGTTATTTTTTATAGAAAATATCAATCTAGTGCATAAATGAACAAACGTTGTGGTGTTTTAATTTCTTCAATATAACTGCACGCCAACTGATTTAAATGCAGTGGTGCAAACACAACAAAAGGTTGTTAGTGCCCAGATGAATTAGTTTTAACTTTGTTTATTTTACAACTATTGCCAAGCAAGTTCTAACAACTTATATTAATCACGTTGGTTGGCTCGGATGAAAGCGTAAAATTAATGTGATCATTCGTGTGGGACGAAACCCGTAGAGTACCCGGAGAAAACCCACCTGTCCGATCTGGCGATCAGATGAATTGAAGTCGGTTGACAGCACATTCATGTAAACACATTATTTTAAAATAATGGATCTATTATATATCCAGCGGCGAGCGTAAATAAACTCAATCGTCACCGACTAGTTGGTTATCCAGCGGCGAGCGTAAATAAACTCAACCATCGCCAAATACTGGTTAGCCAGCGGCGAGCGTAAATAAACTCAATCATCACCGACTAGTTGGTTATCCAGCGGCAAGCGTAAATAAACTCAACCATCACCGAATACTGGTTAGCCAGCGGCGAGCGTAAATAAACTCAATCATCACCGAATAGCTGGTTATCCAGCGGCGAGCGTAAATAAACTCAACC
>CM026392.1:35558129-35578192 GCA_014843695.1 Archivesica marissinica | reverse complement strand
AGCTGGACGGGGCATCCGGCGTCTTTCCCCACTAATTACCCAGCTGGACGGGGCATCCGGCGTCTTTCCCCACTAATTACCCAGCTGGACGGGGCATCCGGCGTCTTTCCCCACTAATTACCCAGCTGGACGGGGCATCCGGCGTCTTTCCCCACTAATTACCCAGCTGGACGGGGCATCCGGCGTCTTTCCCACTAAACCACACGGGCTGGACGGGACATCCGGCGTCTTTCCCACTAATTACACAGCTGACGGGGCATCCGGCGTCTTTCCCACTAATTACCCAGCTGGACGGGGCATCCGGCGTCTTTCCCACTAATTACCCAGCTGGCGGGGCATCCGGCGTCTTTCCCCACTAATCACACAGCTGGACGGGGCATCCGGCGTCTTTCCCCCACTAATCGCACAGCTTGGCGGGGCATCCGGCGTCTTTCCCCACTAATTACACAGCTGGGCGGTTCATCCGGCGTCTTTCCCCACTAATTACACAGCTGGACGGGCATCCGGCGTCTTTCCCCACTAATTACACAGCTTGACGGGGCATCCGGCGTCTTTTCCCACTATTTACACAGCTTGGCGGGGCATCCGGCGTCTTTCCCCACTAATACACAGCTTGACGGGGCATCCGGCGTCTTTGCCCACTAATTACACAGCTGGACGGGGCATCCGGCGTCTTTCCCCACTAATTACCCAGCTTGATGGGGCATCCGGCGTCTTTCTCCACTAATTACACAGCTGGGCGGGGCATCCGGCGTCTTTCCCCACTAATTACACAGCTTGACGGGGCATCCGGCGTCTTTCCCCACTAATTACCCAGCTGGACGGGGCATCCGGCGTCTTTCCCCACTAATTACACAGCTCGGCGGGTCATCCGGCGTCTTTCCCCACTAATCACACAGCTGGACGGGACATCCGGCGTCTTTCCCCACTAATTACACAGCTTGACGGGGCATCCGGCGTCTTTCCCCACTAATTACACAGCTGGGCGGGTCATCCGGCGTCTTTCCCCACTAATCACACAGCTGGACGGGACATCCGGCGTCTTTCCCCACTAATTACACAGCTTGACGGGGCATCCGGCGTCTTTTCCCACTAATTACACAGCTGGGCGGGTCATCCGGCGTCTTTCCCCACTAATTACACAGCTTGACGGGGCATCCGGCGTCTTTCCCACTAATTACCAGTGGGCGGGCATCCGGCGTCTTTCCCCACTAATTACACAGCTGAACGTGGCAACCGGCGTCTTTCTCACTAATTCACAGCTGGCGGGGCATCCGGCGTCTTTCCCCACTATTACACAGCTGGGCGGGGCATCCGGCGTCATTCCCACTAATTACACAGCTTGACGGGGCATCCGGCGTCTTTCCCCACTAATTACACAGCTGGGCGGGGCATCTGGCGTCTTTCCCCACTAATTACCCAGCTGGGCGGGGTATCCGGCGTCTTTCCCCACTAATTACACAGCTGGGCGGGGCATCTGGCGTCTTTCCCCACTAATTACACAGCTGGGCGGGGCATCTGGCGTCTTTCCCCACTAATTACACAGCTGGGCGGGGCATCTGGCGTCTTTCACCACTAATTACACAGCTGGGCGGGGCATTCGACGTCTTTCCCCACTAATTACACAGCTGGGCGGGGCATCTGGCGTATTTCCCCACTAATTACCCAGCTGGACGGGGCATCCGGCGTCTTTCCCCACTAATTACACAGCTGGGCGGGTCATCCGGCGTCTTTCCCCACTAATCACACAGCTGGACGGGACATCCGGCGTCTTTCCCCACTAATTACACAGCTTGACGGGGCATCCGGCGTCTTTCCCCACTAATTACCCAGCTGGACGGGGCATCCGGCGTCTTTCCCCACTAATTACCCAGCTGGACGGGGCATCCGGCGTCTTTCCCCACTAATTACACAGCTGGACGGGGCATCCGCTGTCTTTTCCCACTAATTACCCAGCTGGACGGGGCACCCGGCGTCTTTCCCCACTAATTACCCAGCTGGGCGGGACATCCGGCGTCTTTCCCCACTAATTACCCAGCTGGACAGGGCATCCGGCGTCTTTCCCCACTAATTACCCAGCTGGACGGGGCATCCGGCGTCTTTCCCCACTAATTACATAGCTGGACGGGGCATACGGCGTCTTTCTCCACTAATTACCCAACTGGACGGGGCATCTGGCGTCTTTCCCCACTAATTACCCAGCTGGACGGGGCATCCGGCGTCTTTCCCCACTAATTACCCAGCTGGACGGAGCTTCCGGCGTCTTTCCCCACTAATTACCCAGCTGGACGGGGCATCCGGCGTCTTTCCCCACTAATTACCCAGCTGGACGGGGCATCCGGCGTCTTTCCCCACTAATTACCAGCTGGACGGGGCATCCGGCGTCTTTCCCCACTAATTACACAGCTGGACGGGGCATCCGGCGTCTTTTCCCACTAATTACCCAGCTGGACGGGGCATCCGGCGTCTTTCCCCACTATTACCCAGCTGGACGGGGCATCCGGCGTCTTTCCCCACTAATTACCCAGCTGTACGGGGCATCCGGCGTCTTTCCCCACTAATTACACAGCTTGACGGGGCATCCGGCGTCTTTCCCCACTAATTACCCAGCTGGACGGGGCATCCGGCGTCTTTCACCACTAATTACACAGCTAGGCGGGTCATCCGGCGTCTTTCCCCACTAATCACACAGCTGGACGGGACATCCGGCGTCTTTCCCCACTAATTACACAGCTTGACGGGGCATCCGGCGTCTTTCCCCACTAATTACACAGCTGGGCGGGGCATCCGGCGTCTTTCCCCACTAATTACACAGCTTGACGGGGCATCCGGCGTCTTACCCCACTAATTACACAGCTGGGCGCGGCATCCGCCGTCTTTCCCCACTAATTACACAGCTGAACGGGGCAACCGGCGTCTTTCTCCACTAATTACACAGCTGGGCGGGGCATCCAGCGTCTTTCCCCATTAATTACACAGCTGGGCGTGGCATCCGGCGTCTTTCCCCACTAATTACACAGCTTGACGGGGCATCCGGCGTCTTTCCCCACTAATTACACAGCTGGGCGGGGCATCTGGCGTCTTTCATCTGTCGTGTATTCCATCTATCGTGTATTCCATCAGTCATGTATTCCATCAGTCTTGTATTCCATCAGTCGTGTATTCCATCAGTCGTGTATTCCATATGTCGTGCATTCCACCAGTCGTGTATTCCATATGTCGTGTATTCCATCAGTCGTGTATTCCATCAGTCGTGTATTCCATCAGTCATGTATTCCATCATTCGTGTATTCCATCAGTCCATCTGTCGTGTATTACATCAGTCGTGTATTCCATCAGTCGTGTATTCCATCAGTCGTGTATTCCATCAATCGTGTATTCCATCAGTCGTGTATTACATCAGTCGTTTATTACATCAGTCCAGCAGTCGTGTATTCCATCTGTCGTGTATTCCATCGTGTATTCCATCTGTCGTGTATTCCATCAGTCGTGTATTCCATCAGTTATGTATTCCATCAGTCATGTATTCCACCAGTCGTGTATTCCATCAGTCGTGTATTCCATATGTCGTGTATTCCATCAGTCGTGTATTCCACCAGTCGTGTATTCCATCAGTCGTGTATTCCATCTGTCGTGTATTCCATCAGTCATGTATTCCATCAGTCTTGTATTCCATCAGTCGTGTATTCCATCAGTCGTGTATTCCATATGTCGTGCATTCCACCAGTCGTGTATTCCATCAGTCGTGTATTCCATCAGTCATGTATTCCATCATTCGTGTATTCCATCAGTCCATCTGTCGTGTATTACATCAGTCGTGTATTCCATCAGTCGTGTATTCCATCAGTCGTGTATTCCATCAATCGTGTATTCCATCAGTCGTGTATTACATCAGTCGTTTATTACATCAGTCCAGCAGTCGTGTATTCCATCTGTCGTGTATTCCATCGTGTATTCCATCTGTCGTGTATTCCATCAGTCGTGTATTCCATCAGTTATGTATTCCATCAGTCATGTATTCCACCAGTCGTGTATTCCATCAGTCGTGTATTCCATATGTCGTGTATTCCATCAGTCGTGTATTCCACCAGTCGTGTATTCCATTAGTCATGTATTCCATCAGTCATGTATTCCATCAGTCGCGTATTCCATCAGTCGTGTATTCCATCAGTCGTGTATTACATCTGTCCTGTATTCCATCTGTCGTGTATTCCATCAGTCGTGTATTCCATCTGTCCTGTATAACATCTGTCCTGTATTCCATCAGTCGTGTATTACATCTGTCCTGTATTCCACCAGTCGTGTATTACATCTGTCCTGTATTCCATCAGTCGTGTATTACATCTGTCCTGTATTCCATCAGTCGTGTACTACATCTGTCCTGTATTCCATCAGTCGTGTATTACATCTGTTCTGTATTCCACCAGTCGTGTATTACATCTGTCCTGTATTACATCTGTCCTGTATTCCATCAGTCGTGTATTCCACCAGTCGTGTATTCCATCAGTCCATCGGTCGTGTATTCCATCAGTCGTGTATTCCATCAGTCCATCTGTCGTGTATTACATCAGTCGTTTATTCCATCAGTCCAGCAGTCGTGTATTCCATCAGTCGTGTATTCCATCTGTCGTGTATTCCATCTGTCGTGTATTCCACCAGTCGTGTATTCCATCTCTCGTGTATTCCACCAGTCGTGTATTCCATCAGTCCATCAGTCGTGTATTCCATCTGTCGTGTATTCCCAGTCCATCAGTCGTGTATTCCATCTGACGTGTATTCCATCAGTGGTGTATTCCATCTGTCGTGTATTCCATCATTCGTTTATTCCATCTGTCGTTTATTCCATCTGTCGTGTATTCCATCAGTCATGTATTCCATCAGTCTTGTATTCCATCAGTCGTGTATTCCATCAGTCGTGTATTCCATCTGACGTGTATTCCATCAGTCGTGTATTCCATCCGTCGTGTATTCCTTCATTCGTGTATTCCATCAGTCGTGTATTCCACCAATAGTGTATTCCAACAGTCGTGTATTGCATCTGTCGTGTATTCCATCTGTCGTGTATTCCATCAGTCGTGTATTCCATCAGTCTTGTATTCCATCAGTCGTGTATTCCATCAGTCGTGTATTCCATCTGACGTGTATTCCATTAGTCGTGTATTCCATCTGTCGTGTATTCCTTAAGTCGTGTATTCCATCAGTCGTGTATTCCACCAGTAGTGTATTCCAACAGTCGTGTATTGCATCTGTCGTGTATTCCATCTGTCGTGTATTCCATCAGTCATGTATTCCATCAGTCTTGTATTCCATCAGTCGTGTATTCCATCAGTCGTGTATTCCATATGTCGTGCATTCCACCAGTCGTGTATTCCATATGTCGTGTATTCCATCTGTCGTGTATTCCATCAGTTGTGTATTCCATCAGTCATGTATTCCATCATTCGTGTATTCCATCAGTCCATCTGTCGTGTATTACATCAGTCGTGTATTCCATCAGTCGTGTATTCCATCAGTCGTGTATTCCATCAATCGTGTATTCCATCAGTCGTGTATTACATCAGTCGTTTATTACATCAGTCCAGCAGTCGTGTATTCCATCTGTCGTGTATTCCATCGTGTATTCCATCTGTCGTGTACTCCATCAGTCGTGTATTCCATCAGTCATGTATTCCATCAGTCATGTATTCCACCAGTCGTGTATTCCATCAGTCGTGTATTCCATATGTCGTGTATTCCATCAGTCGTGTATTCCACCAGTCGTGTATTCCATCAGTCATGTATTCCATCAGTCATGTATTCCATCAGTCGCGTATTCCATCAGTCGTGTATTCCATCAGTCGTGTATTACATCTGTCCTGTATTCCATCTGTCGTGTATTCCATCAGTCGTGTATTCCATCTGTCCTGTATAACATCTGTCCTGTATTCCATCAGTCGTGTATTACATCTGTCCTGTATTCCACCAGTCGTGTATTACATCTGTCCTGTATTCCATCAGTCGTGTATTACATCTGTCCTGTATTCCATCAGTCGTGTATTACATCTGTCCTGTATTCCATCAGTCGTGTATTACATCTGTTCTGTATTCCACCAGTCGTGTATTACATCTGTCCTGTATTACATCTGTCCTGTATTCCATCAGTCGTGTATTCCACCAGTCGTCTATTCCATCAGTCGTGTATTCCACCAGTAGTGTATTCCAACAGTCGTGTATTGCATCTGTCGTGTATTCCATCTGTCGTGTATTCCATCAGTCATGTATTCCATCAGTCTTGTATTCCATCAGTCGTGTATTCCATCAGTCGTGTATTCCATATGTCGTGCATTCCACCAGTCGTGTATTCCATATGTCGTGTATTCCATCAGTCGTGTATTCCATCAGTCGTGTATTCCATCAGTCATGTATTCCATCATTCGTGTATTCCATCAGTCCATCTGTCGTGTATTACATCAGTCGTGTATTCCATCAGTCGTGTATTCCATCAGTCGTGTATTCCATCAATCGTGTATTCCATCAGTCGTGTATTACATCAGTCGTTTATTACATCAGTCCAGCAGTCGTGTATTCCATCTGTCGTGTATTCCATCGTGTATTCCATCTGTCGTGTATTCCATCAGTCGTGTATTCCATCAGTCATGTATTCCATCAGTCATGTATTCCACCAGTCGTGTATTCCATCAGTCGTGTATTCCATATGTCGTGGATTCCATCAGTCGTGTATTCCACCAGTCGTTTATTCCATCAGTCATGTATTCCATCAGTCATGTATTCCATCAGTCGCGTATTCCATCAGTCGTGTATTCCATCAGTCGTGTATTACATCTGTCCTGTATTCCATCTGTCGTGTATTCCATCAGTCGTGTATTCCATCTGTCCTGTATAACATCTGTCCTGTATTCCATCAGTCGTGTATTACATCTGTCCTGTATTCCACCAGTCGTGTATTACATCTGTCCTGTATTCCATCAGTCGTGTATTACATCTGTCCTGTATTCCATCAGTCGTGTATTACATCTGTCCTGTATTCCATCAGTCGTGTATTACATCTGTTCTGTATTCCACCAGTCGTGTATTACATCTGTCCTGTATTACATCTGTCCTGTATTCCATCAGTCGTGTATTCCACCAGTCGTGTATTCCATCAGTCTCGTGTATTCCATCAGTCGTGTATTCCATCAGTCCATCTGTCGTGTATTACATCAGTCGTGTATTCCATCTGTCGTGTATTCCATCTGTCGTGTATTCCACCAGTCGTGTATTCCATCTCTCGTGTATTCCACCAGTCGTGTATTCCATCAGTCTCAGTCGTGTATTCCATCTGTCGTGTATTCCACCAGTCGTGTATTCCATCTGTCATGTGTTCCACCAGTCATGTATTCCACCAGTCGTGTATTCCATCAGTCGTGTATTCCATCTGACGTGTATTCCATCAGTGGTGTATTCCATCTGTCGTGTATTCCATCATTCGTTTTTTTGTGTTTTTTTGTTGTTTTTGTTTTGTCCTGTATTACATCTGTCCTGTATTCCATCAGTCGTGTATTCCACCAGTCGTGTATTCCATCAGTCATGTCGTGTATTCCATCAGTCGTGTATTCCATCAGTCCATCTGTCGTGTATTACATCAGTCGTTTATTCCATCTGTCGTGTATTCCATCTGTCGTGTATTCCACCAGTCGTGTATTCCATCTCTCGTGTATTCCACCAGTCGTGTATTCCATCAGTCGTGTATTCCATCTCTCGTGTATTCCACCATCGTGTATTCCATCTGTCATGTGTTCCCCAGTCATGTATTCCACCAGTCGTGTATTCCATCAGTCGTGTATTCCATCTGACGTGTATTCCATCAGTGGTGTATTCCATCTGTCGTGTATTCCATCATTCGTTTATTCCATCTGTCGTTTATTCCATCTGTCGTGTATTCCATCAGTCATGTATTCCATCAGTCGTGTATTCCATCAGTCGTGTATTCCATCAATCGTGTATTCCATCAGTCGTGTATTACATCAGTCGTTTATTACATCAGTCCAGCAGTCGTGTATTCCATCTGTCGTGTATTCCATCGTGTATTCCATCTGTCGTGTATTCCATCAGTCGTGTATTCCATCAGTTATGTATTCCATCAGTCATGTATTCCACCAGTCGTGTATTCCATCAGTCGTGTATTCCATATGTCGTGTATTCCATCAGTCGTGTATTCCACCAGTCGTGTATTCCATCAGTCATGTATTCCATCAGTCATGTATTCCATCAGTCGCGTATTCCATCAGTCGTGTATTCCATCAGTCGTGTATTACATCTGTCCTGTATTCCATCTGTCGTGTATTCCATCAGTCGTGTATTCCATCTGTCCTGTATAACATCTGTCCTGTATTCCATCAGTCGTGTATTACATCTGTCCTGTATTCCACCAGTCGTGTATTACATCTGTCCTGTATTCCATCAGTCGTGTATTACATCTGTCCTGTATTCCATCAGTCGTGTATTACATCTGTCCTGTATTCCATCAGTCGTGTATTACATCTGTTCTGTATTCCACCAGTCGTGTATTACATCTGTCCTGTATTACATCTGTCCTGTATTCCATCAGTCGTGTATTCCACCAGTCGTGTATTCCATCAGTCCATCGGTCGTGTATTCCATCAGTCGTGTATTCCATCAGTCCATCTGTCGTGTATTACATCAGTCGTTTATTCCATCAGTCCAGCAGTCGTGTATTCCATCAGTCGTGTATTCCATCTGTCGTGTATTCCATCTGTCGTGTATTCCACCAGTCGTGTAATCCATCTCTCGTGTATTCCACCAGTCGTGTATTCCATCAGTCCATCAGTCGTGTATTCCATCTCTCGTGTATTCCACCAGTCGTGTATTCCATCTGTCATGTGTTCCACCAGTCATGTATTCCACCAGTCGTGTATTCCATCAGTCGTGTATTCCATCTGACGTGTATTCCATCAGTGGTGTATTCCATCTGTCGTGTATTCCATCATTCGTTAATTCCATCTGTCGTTTATTCCATCTGTCGTGTATTCCATCAGTCATGTATTCCATCAGTCTTGTATTCCATCAGTCGTGTATTCCATCAGTCGTGTATTCCATCTGACGTGTATTCCATCAGTCGTGTATTCCATCCGTCGTGTATTCCTTCATTCGTGTATTCCATCAGTCGTGTATTCCACCAATAGTGTATTCCAACAGTCGTGTATTGCATCTGTTGTGTATTCCATCTGTCGTGTATTCCATCAGTCGTGTATTCCATCTCTCGTGTATTCCACCAGTCGTGTATTCCATCTGTCATGTGTTCCACCAGTCATGTATTCCACCAGTCGTGTATTCCATCAGTCGTGTATTCCATCTGACGTGTATTCCATCAGTGGTGTATTCCATCTGTCGTGTATTCCATCATTCGTTTATTCCATCTGTCGTTTATTCCATCTGTCGTGTATTCCATCAGTCATGTATTCCATCAGTCTTGTATTCCATCAGTCGTGTATTCCATCAGTCGTGTATTCCCTCTGACGTGTATTCCATCAGTCGTGTATTCCATCCGTCGTGTATTCCTTCATTCGTGTATTCCATCAGTCGTGTATTCCACCAGTAGTGTATTCCAACAGTCGTGTATTGCATCTGTCGTGTATTACATCTGTCGTGTATTCCATCAGTCATGTATTCCATCAGTCTTGTATTCCATCAGTCGTGTATTCCATCAGTCGTGTATTCCATATGTCGTGTATTCCACCAGTCGTGTATTCCATATGTCGTGTATTCCATCAGTGGTGTATTCCATCTGTCGTGTATTCCATCATTCGTTTATTCCATCTGTCGTTTATTCCATCTGTCGTGTATTCCATCAGTCATGTATTCCATCAGTCTTGTATTCCATCAGTCGTGTATTCCATCAGTCGTGTATTCCATCTGACGTGTATTCCATCAGTCGTGTATTCCATCCGTCGTTTATTCCTTCATTCGTGTATTCCATCAGTCGTGTATTCCACCAGTAGTGTATTCCAACAGTCGTGTATTGCATCTGTCGTGTATTCCATCTGTCGTGTATTCCATCAGTCATGTATTCCATCAGTCTTGTATTCCATCAGTCGTGTATTCCATCAGTCATGTATTCCATCAGTCGTGTATTCCATCAGTCCATCTGTCGTGTATTACATCAGTCCAGCAGTCGTGTATTCCATCTGTCGTGTATTCCATCAGTCGTGTATTCCATCAGTCGTGTATTCCATCAGTCGTGTATTCCATCAGTCGTGTATTACATCAGTCGTGTATTACATCAGTCCAGCAGTCGTGTATTCCATCTGTCGTGTATTCCATCTGTCGTGTATTCCATATGTCGTCATCTGTCGTGTAGTCCACCAGTCGAGTATTCCATCTGTCGTGTATTCCACCAGTCGTGTATTCCATCAGTCCATCAATCGTGTATTCCATCAGTCGTGTATTCCATCAATCGTGTATTCCATCAGTCGTGTATTCCATCAGTCGTGTATTCCATCAGTCGTGTATTCCATCTGTCGTGTATTCCATATGTCGTGTATTCCACCAGTCGTGTATTCCATCAGTCGTGTATTACATCAGTCGTGTATTCCATCAGTCGTGTATTCCATCAGTCGTGTATTCCATCTGTCATCGTCGTGTATTCCATCAGTCGTGTATTCCATCAGTCGTATATTCCATCAGTCAGGTATTCCATCAGTCGTGTATTCCATCTGTCGTGTATTCCATCTGTCGTGTTTTCCATCAGTCGTGTATTCCATATGTCGTGTATTCCATCAGTCGTGTATTCCATCAGTCATTTATTCCATCAGTCGTGTATTCCATCAGTCATGTATTCCATCAGTCATGTATTCCATCAGTCGTGTAGTCCATCAGTCATGTATTCCATCAGTCGTGTATTCCATCAGTCGTGTATTCCATCAGTCATGTATTCCATCAGTCATGTATTCCATCAATCATGTATTCCATCAGTCATGTATTCCATCAGTCGTGTATTCCATCAGTCGTTTATTCCACCAGTCGTGTATTCCATCAGTCGTGTATTCCATCAGTCGTGTATTCCATCAGTCGTGTATTCCATCAGTCGTGTATTCCACCAGTCGTGTATTCCACCAGTCGTGTATTCCATCTCTCGTGTATTCCACCAGTCGTGTATTCCATCAGTCCATCAGTCGTGTATTCCATCTCTCGTGTATTCCACCAGTCGTGTATTCCATCTGTCATGTGTTCCACCAGTCATGTATTCCACCAGTCGTGTATTCCATCAGTCGTGTATTCCATCTGACGTGTATTCCATCAGTGGTGTATTCCATCTGTCGTGTATTCCATCATTCGTTTATTCCATCTGTCGTTTATTCCATCTGTCGTGTATTCCATCAGTCATGTATTCCATCAGTCTTGTATTCCATCAGTCGTGTATTCCATCAGTCGTGTATTCCATCTGACGTGTATTCCATCAGTCGTGTATTCCATCCGTCGTGTATTCCTTCATTCGTGTATTCCATCAGTCGTGTATTCCACCAGTAGTGTATTCCAACAGTCGTGTATTGCATCTGTCGTGTATTCCATCTGTCGTGTATTCCATCAGTCATGTATTCCATCAGTCTTGTATTCCATCAGTCGTGTATTCCATCAGTCGTGTATTCCATATGTCGTGTATTCCATCAGTCGTGTATTCCATCAGTCGTGTATTCCATCAGTCGTGTATTCCATCATTCGTGTATTCCATCAGTCGTGTATTCCATCAGTCGTGTATTCCATCAGTCGTGTTTCCATCAGAGTGTATTCCATCAGTCCATCTGTCGTGTATTACATCAGTCCAGCAGTCGTGTATTCCATCTGTCGTGTATTCCATCAGTCGTGTATTCGATCAGTCGTGTATTCCATCAGTCGTGTATTACATCAGTCGTGTAACATCAGTCCAGCAGTCGTGTATTCCATCTGTCGTGTATTCCATCTGTCGTGTATTCCATATGTCGTCATCTGTCGTGTAGTCCACCAGTCGGTATACCATCTGTCGTGTATTCCACCAGTCGTGTATTCCATCAGTCCATCAGTCGTGTATTCCATCAGTCGTGTATTCCATCAATCGTGTATTCCATCAGTCGTGTATACCATCAGTCGTGTTTTCCATCAGTCGTGTATTCTATCAGTCGTGTATTCCATCAGTCGTGTATTCCATCAGTCGTGTATTCCACCAGTCGTGTATTCCACCAGTCGTGTATTCCATCTCTCGTGTATTCCACCAGTCGTGTATTCCATCAGTCCATCAGTCGTGTATTCCATCTCTCGTGTATTCCACCAGTCGTGTATTCCATCTGTCATGTGTTCCACCAGTCATGTATTCCACCAGTCGTGTATTCCATCAGTCGTGTATTCCATCTGACGTGTATTCCATCAGTGGTGTATTCCATCTGTCGTGTATTCCATCATTCGTTTATTCCATCTGTCGTTTATTCCATCTGTCGTGTATTCCATCAGTCATGTATTCCATCAGTCTTGTATTCCATCAGTCGTGTATTCCATCAGTCGTGTATTCCATCTGACGTGTATTCCATCAGTCGTGTATTCCATCCGTCGTGTATTCCTTCATTCGTGTATTCCATCAGTCGTGTATTCCACCAGTAGTGTATTCCAACAGTCGTGTATTGCATCTGTCGTGTATTCTATCTGTCGTGTATTCCATCAGTCATGTATTCCATCAGTCTTGTATTCCATCAGTCGTGTATTCCATCAGTCGTGTATTCCACCAGTCGTGTATTCCACCAGTCGTGTATTCCATATGTCTAGTATTCCACCAGTCGTGTATTCCATATGTCGTGTATTCCATCAGTCGTGTATTCCATCAGTCGTGTATTCCATCAGTCATGTATTCCATCAGTCGTGTATTCCATCAGTCCATCTGTCGTGTATTACATCAGTCATGTATTCCATCAGTCTTGTATTCCATCAGTCGTGTATTCCATCAGTCGTGTATTCCATATGTCGTGTATTCCACCAGTCGTGTATTCCATATGTCGTGTATTCCACCAGTCGTGTATTCCATATGTCGTGTATTCCATCAGTCGTGTATTCCATCAGTCGTGTATTCCATCAGTCATGTTTTCCATCAGACGTGTATTCCATCAGTCCATCTGTCGTGTATTACATCAGTCCAGCAGTCGTGTATTCCATCTGTCGTGTATTCCATCAGTCGTGTATTCGATCAGTCGTGTATTCCATCAGTCGTGTATTACATCAGTCGTGTATTACATCAGTCCAGCAGTCGTGTATTCCATCTGTCGTGTATTCCATCTGTCGTGTATTCCATATGTCGTCATCTGTCGTGTAGTCCACCAGTCGAGTATACCATCTGTCGTGTATTCCACCAGTCGTGTATTCCATCAGTCCATCAGTCGTGTATTCCATCAGTCGTGTATTCCATCAATCGTGTATTCCATCAGTCGTGTATACCATCAGTCGTGTTTTCCATCAGTCGTGTATTCTATCAGTCGTGTATTCCATCAGTCGTGTATTCCATCAGTCGTGTATTCCACCAGTCGTGTATTCCACCAGTCGTGTATTCCATCTCTCGTGTATTCCACCAGTCGTGTATTCCATCAGTCCATCAGTCGTGTATTCCATCTCTCGTGTATTCCACCAGTCGTGTATTCCATCTGTCATGTGTTCCACCAGTCATGTATTCCACCAGTCGTGTATTCCATCAGTCGTGTATTCCATCTGACGTGTATTCCAACAGTGGTGTATTCCATCTGTCGTGTATTCCATCATTCGTTTATTCCATCTGTCGTTTATTCCATCTGTCGTGTATTCCATCAGTCATGTATTCCATCAGTCTTGTATTCCATCAGTCGTGTATTCCATCAGTCGCGTATTCCATCTGACGTGTATTCCATCAGTCGTGTATTCCATCCGTCGTGTATTCCTTCATTCGTGTATTCCATCAGTCGTGTATTCCACCAGTAGTGTATTCCAACAGTCGTGTATTGCATCTGTCGTGTATTCTATCTGTCGTGTATTCCATCAGTCATGTATTCCATCAGTCTTGTATTCCATCAGTCGTGTATTCCATCAGTCGTGTATTCCACCAGTCGTGTATTCCACCAGTCGTGTATTCCATATGTCTAGTATTCCACCAGTCGTGTATTCCATATGTCGTGTATTCCATCAGTCGTGTATTCCATCAGTCGTGTATTCCATCAGTCATGTATTCCATCAGTCGTGTATTCCATCAGTCCATCTGTCGTGTATTACATCAGTCCAGCAGTCGTGTATTCCATCTGTCGTGTATTCCATCAGTCGTGTATTCCATCAGTCGTGTATTCCATCAGTCGTGTATTACATCAGTCGTGTATTACATCAGTCCAGCAGTCGTGTATTCCATCTGTCGTGTATTCCATCTGTCGTGTATTCCATATGTCGTCATCTGTCGTGTAGTCCACCAGTCGAGTATTCCATCTGTCGTGTATTCCACCAGTCGTGTATTCCATCAGTCCATCAATCGTGTATTCCATCAGTCGTGTATTCCATCAATCGTGTATTCCATCAGTCGTGTATTCCATCAGTCGTGTATTCCATCAGTCGTGTATTCCATCTGTCGTGTATTCCATATGTCGTGTATTCCACCAGTCGTGTATTCCATCAGTCGTGTATTACATCAGTCGTGTATTCCATCAGTCGTGTATTCCATCAGTCGTGTATTCCATCTGTCGTGTAATCCATCAGTCGTGTATTCCATAAGTCGTGTATTCCATCTGTCGTGTATTCCATCAGTCGTATATTCCATCAGTCAGGTATTCCATCAGTCGTGTATTCCATCTGTCGTGTATTACATCTGTCGTGTTTTCCATCAGTCGTGTATTCCATATGTCGTGTATTCCATCAGTCGTGTATTCCATCAGTCATTTATTCCATCAGTCGTGTATTCCATCAGTCATGTATTCCATCAGTCATGTATTCCATCAGTCGTGTATTCCATCAGTCGTGTATTCCATCAGTCGTGTATTCCATCAGTCGTGTATTCCATCAGTCATGTATTCCATCAGTCATGTATTCCATCAATCATGTATTCCATCAGTCATGTATTCCATCAGTCGTGTATTCCATCAGTCGTTTATTCCACCAGTCGTGTATTCCATCAGTCGTGTATTCCATCAGTCGTGTATTCCATCAGTCGTGTATTCCATCAGTCGTGTATTCCACCAGTCGTGTATTCCACCAGTCGTGTATTCCATCTCTCGTGTATTCCACCAGTCGTGTATTCCATCAGTCCATCAGTCGTGTATTCCATCTCTCGTGTATTCCACCAGTCGTGTATTCCATCTGTCATGTGTTCCACCAGTCATGTATTCCACCAGTCGTGTATTCCATCAGTCGTGTATTCCATCTGACGTGTATTCCATCAGTGGTGTATTCCATCTGTCGTGTATTCCATCATTCGTTTATTCCATCTGTCGTTTATTCCATCTGTCGTGTATTCCATCAGTCATGTATTCCATCAGTCTTGTATTCCATCAGTCGTGTATTCCATCAGTCGTGTATTCCATCAGTCGTGTATTCATCGTCGTTTTACGTGTATTCCATCGTCGTGTATTCCATCAGTCGTGTATTCCATCAGTATGTATTCCATCAGTCGTGTATTCCACCAGTCGTGTATTCCATCAGTCGTGTATTCCATCTGTCGTGTATTCCATCAGTCGTGTATTCCACCAGTCGTGTATTCCATCAGTCATGTATTCCGTCAGTCGTGTATTCCATCAGTCGTGTATTCCATCAGTCGTGTATTCCATCAGTCGTGTATTACATCTGTCGTGTATTCCATCTGTCGTGTATTCCATCAGTCGTGTATTCCATCTGTCCTGTATTACATCTGTCGTGTATTCCATCAGTCGTGTATTACATCTGTCCTGTATTCCACCAGTCGTGTATTACATCTGTCGTGTATTCCATCTGTCGTGTATTACATCTGTCCTGTATTCCATCAGTCGTGTATTACATCTGTCCTGTATTCCATCAGTCGTGTATTACATCTGTTCTGTATTCCACCAGTCGTGTATTACATCTGTCCTGTATTACATCTGTCCTGTATTCCATCAGTCGTGTATTCCACCAGTCGTGTATTCCATCAGTCCATCGTCGTGTATTCCATCAGTCGTGTATTCCATCAGTCATGTGTATTCCATCAGTCGTGTATTCCATCAGTCGTGTATTCCATCTGTCGTGTATTCCACCAGTCGTGTATTCCATCTCTCGTGTATTCCACCAGTCGTGTATTCCATCAGTCCATCAGTCGTGTATTCCATCTCTCGTGTATTCCACCAGTCGTGTATTCCATCTGTCATGTGTTCCACCAGTCATGTATTCCACCAGTCGTGTATTCCATCAGTCGTGTATTCCATCTGACGTGTATTCCATCAGTGGTGTATTCCATCTGTCGTGTATTCCATCATTCGTTTATTCCATCTGTCGTTTATTCCATCTGTCGTGTATTCCATCAGTCATGTATTCCATCAGTCTTGTATTCCATCAGTCGTGTATTCCATCAGTCGTGTATTCCATCTGACGTGTATTCCATCAGTCGTGTATTCCATCCGTCGTGTATTCCTTCATTCGTGTATTCCATCAGTCGTGTATTCCACCAGTAGTGTATTCCAACAGTCGTGTATTGCATCTGTCGTGTATTCCATCTGTCGTGTATTCCATCAGTCATGTATTCCATCAGTCTTGTATTCCATCAGTCGTGTATTCCATCAGTCGTGTATTCCACCAGTCGTGTATTCCACCAGTCGTGTATTCCATATGTCTTGTATTCCACCAGTCGTGTATTCCATATGTCGTGTATTCCATCAGTCGTGTATTCCATCAGTCGTGTATTCCATCAGTCATGTATTCCATCAGTCGTGTATTCCATCAGTCCATCTGTCGTGTATTACATCAGTCGTGTATTCCATCAGTCGTGTATTCCATCAGTCGTGTATTCCATCAGTCGTGTATTCCATCAGTCGTGTATTCCATCAGTCGTGTATTACATCAGTCGTGTATTACATCAGTCCAGCAGTCGTGTATTCCATCTGTCGTGTATTCCATCTGTCGTGTATTCCATATGTCGTCATCTGTCGTGTAGTCCACCAATCGAGTATTCCATCTGTCGTGTATTCCACCAGTCGTGTATTCCATCAGTCCATCAGTCGTGTATTCCATCAGTCGTGTATTCCATCAGTCGTGTATTCCATCAGTCGTGTATTCCATCAGTCGTGTATTCCATCAGTCGTGTATTCCATCTGTCGTGTATTCCATATGTCGTGTATTCCATCAGTCGTGTATTACATCAGTCGTGTATTCCATCAGTCGTGTATTCCATCAGTCGTGTATTCCATCTGTCGTGTATTCCATCAGTCGTATATTCCATCAGTCAGTATTCCATCAGTCGTGTATTCCATCTGTCGTGTATTCCATCTGTCGTGTATTCCATCAGTCGTGTATTCCACCAGTCGTGTATTCCATCAGTCGTGTATTCCATCAGTCGTGTATTCCATCAGTCGTGTATTCCATCAGTCGTGTATTCCATCAGTCGTGTATTCCATCAGTCGTGTATTCCATCAGTCGTGTATTCCATCAGTCGTGTATTCCATCAGTCCTGTATTCCATCAGTCATGTATTCCATCAGTCGTGTATTCCATCTGTCATGTATTCCATCAGTCGTGTATTCCATCTGTCGTGTATTCCATCAGTCGTGTATTCCATCAGTCGTGTATTCCATCAGTCGTGTATTCCATCTGTCGTGTATTCCATCAGTCGTGTATTCCATCTGTTGTGTATTCCATCAGTCGTGTATTCCATCTGTCGTGTATTCCATCTGTCCTGTATTCCATCAGTCGTGTATTCCATCTGTCGTGTATTCCATCAGTCCATCGGTCGTGTATTCCATCAGTCGTGTATTCCATCAGTCCATCTGTCGTGTATTCCATCAGTCGTGTATTCCATCAGTCGTGTGTATTCCATCAGTCGTGTATTCCATCTGTCGTGTATTCCATCTGTCGTGTATTCCACCGTCCATCAGTCGTGTATTCCATCTGTCGTGTATTCCACCAGTCCATCAGTCGTGTATTCCATCAGTCGTGTATTCCATCTGTCGTGTATTCCATCAGTCGTGTATTCCATCTGTCGTGTATTCCACCATTCGTGTATTCCATCAGTCGTGTATACCATCAGTAGTGTATTCCACAGGTCGTGTATTCCATCAGTGGTGTATTCCATCAGTGGTGTATTCCATCAGTCGTATATTCCATCAGTCATGTATTCCATCAGTCGTGTATTCCATCTGTCGTGTATTCCATCTGTCGTGTATTCCATCAGTCGTGTATTCAATCTGTCGTGTATTCCATCAGTCGTGTATTCCATCAGTCATGTATTCCATCAGTCGTGTATTCCATCAGTCGTGTATTCCATCAGTCGTGTAGTCCATCAATCATGTATTCCATCAATCATTTATTCCATCAGTTGTGTAGTCCATCAGTCGTGTATTCCATCAGTCATTTATTCCATCAGTCGTGTAGTCCATCAATCGTGTATTCCATCAGTCGTGTATTCCATCGTGTATTCCATCAGTCGTGTATTCCATCAGTCGTGTATTCCATCAGTCATGTATTCCATCAGTCATGTATTCCATCAATCATGTATTCCATCAGTCATGTATTCCATCAGTCGTGTATTCCATCAGTCGTGTATTCCACCAGTCGTGTATTCCATCAGTCGTGTATTCCATCAGTCGTGTATTCCATCAGTCGTGTATTCCATCAGTCGTGTATTCCACCAGTCGTGTATTCCACCAGTCGTTTATTCCATCAGTCGTGTATTCCATCAGTAATGTATTCCATCAGTCGTGTATTCCATCAGTTATGTATTCCATCAGTCGTGTATTCCATCAGTCATGTACTCCATCAGTCGTGTATTCCATCAGTCGTGTATTCCATCAGTCATGTATTCCATCAGTCATGTATTCCATCAGTCTTGTAGTCCATCAGTCATGTATTCCATCAGTCGTGTATTCCATCAGTCGTGTATTCCATCAGTCATGTATTCTATCAGTCGTGTATTCCATCAGTCGTGTATTCCATCAGTCATGTATTCCATCAGTCGTGTATTCCACCAGTCGTGTATTCCATCAGTCCTGTATTCCATCAGTAATGTATTCCATCAGTAATGTATTCCATCAGTAATGGTATTACATCAATCGTGTATTCCATCAGTCATGTATTCCATCAGTCGTGTATTCCACCAGTCGTGTATTCCATCAGTCGTGTATTCCATCAGTCGTGTATTCCATCAGTCGTGTATTCCATCAGTCGTGTATTCCATCAGTCGTGTATTCCACCAGTACATCAGTCGTGTATTCCATCAGTCGTGTATTCCATCAGTCGTGTATTCCATCAGTCGTGTATTCCATCAGTCGTGTATTCCATCAGTCGTGTATTCCATCAGTCGTGTATTCCATCAGTCGTGTATTCCATCAGTCGTGTATTCCATCAGTCATGTATTCCATCAGTCGATCAGTCGTGTATTCCATCAGTCGTGTATTCCATCAGTCGTGTATTCCATCAGTCGTGTATTCCATCTGTCGTGTATTCCATCAGTCGTGTATTCCATCAGTCGTGTATTCCATCAGTCGTGTATTCCACCAGTCGTGTATTCCATCAGTCGTGTATTCCATCAGTCGTGTATTCCATCTGTAGTGTATTCCATCAGTCGTGTATTACATCAATCGTGTATTCCATCAGTCATGTATTCCATCAGTCGTGTATTCCATCAGTCGTGTATTCCATCAGTCGTGTATTCCATCGTGTATTCCATCAGTCGTGTATTCCATCAGTCGTGTATTCCATCAGTCGTGTATTCCATCTGTCGTGTATTCCATCTGTCGTGTATTCCACCAGTCCATCAGTCGTGTATTCCATCTGTCGTGTATTCCATCAGTCCATCTGTCGTGTATTCCATCTGTCGTGTATTCCATCAGTCGTGTATTCCATCAGTCGTGTATTCCATCAGTCCATCAGTCGTGTATTCCA
>CM026392.1:35525365-35557129 GCA_014843695.1 Archivesica marissinica | reverse complement strand
TGCCTCTCACCTATATCTATAGGTTCGAATCACACTTGGTGTGGCCTAGTGGTTACGGTCGCTAACTTGCCCCTCATCTCAATCTATAGGTTCGAATCACACTAGGTGTGGCCTAGTGGTTACGGTTGCTAACTTGCCCCTCACTTATATCTATAGGTTCGAATCACACTAGGTGTGGACTAGTGGTTACGGTCGCTATCTTGCCCCTCACCTCTATCTATAGGTTCGAATCACACTAGGTGTGGCCTAATGATTACAATCGCTATCTTGCCCATCATCTCAATCTATAGGTTCGAATCACATTAGGTGTGGCCTAGTGGTTACGGTCGCTCTCTTGCCCCTCACCTCTATCTATACGTTCGAATCACACTGGATGTGACCTAGTGGTTACGGTCGCTAACTTGCCCCTCACCTCTATCTATAGGTTCGAATCACACTAGGTGTGGCCTAGTGGTTACGGTCGCTAACTTGCCTCTCACCTATATCTATAGGTTCGAATCACACTTGGTGTGGCCTAGTGGTTACGGTCGCTAACTTGCCCCTCACCTCTATCTATAGGTTCGAATCACACTTGGTGTGGCCTAGTGGTTACGGTCGCTAACTTGCCCCTCACCTCTATCTATAGGTTCGAATCACACTTGGTGTGGCCTAGTGGTTACGGTCGCTAACTTGCCCCTCACCTCTATCTATAGGTTCGAATCACACTGGGTGTGGCCTAGTGGTTACGGTTGCTAACTTGCCCCTCACCTCTATCTATAGGTTCGAATCACACTTGGTGTGGCCTAGTGGTTACGGTCGCTAACTTGCCCCTCACCTCTATCTATAGGTTCGAATCACACTAGGTGTGGCCTAGTGGTTACGGTCGCTAACTTGCCCCTCACCTCTATCTATAGGTTCGAATCACACTAGGTGTGGCCTAGTGGTTACGGTCGCTAACTTGTCCCTCACCTCTATCTATAGGTTCGAATCACACTTGGTGTGGCCTAGTGGTTACGGTCGCTAACTTGCCCCTCACCTCTATATATAGGTTCAAATCACACTAGGTGTGGCCTAGTGGTTACGGTCGCTAACTTGCCCCTCACCTCTATCTATAGGTTCGAATCACACTTGGTGTGGCCTAGTGGTTACGGTCGCTAACTTGCCCCTCACCTCTATCTATAGGTTCGAATCACACTTGGTGTGGCCTAGTGGTTACGGTCGCTAACTTGCCCCTCACCTCTATCTATAGGTTCGAATCACACTTGGTGTGGCCTAGTGGTTACGGTCGCTAACTTGTCCCTCACCTCTATCTATAGGTTCGAATCACACTTGGTGTGGCCTAGTGGTTACGGTCGCTAACTTGCCCCTCACCTCTATCTATAGGTTCGAATCACACTTGGTGTGGCCTAGTGGTTACGGTCGCTAACTTGCCCCTCACCTCTATCTATAGGTTCGAATCACACTTGGTGTGGCCTAGTGGTTACGGTCGCTAACTTGCCCCTCACCTCTATCTATAGGTTCGAATCACACTTGGTGTGGCCTTGTGGTTGCGTCGCTACTTGCCCTCCACCTCTATCTATAGGTTCGAATCACATTGGGTGTGGCCTAGTGGTTACGGTCGCTAACTTGACCATCACCTCTATCTATAGGTTCGAATCACACTGGGTGTGGCCTAGTGGTTACGGTCGCTAACTTGCCCCTCACCTCTATCTATAGGTTCGAATCACACTAGGTGTGGCCTAATGGTTACGGTCGCTAACTTGCCCCTCACCTCTATCTATAGGTTCGAATCACACTAGGTGTGGCCTAGTGGTTACGGTCGCTAACTTGCCCCTCACCTCTATCTATAGGTTCGAATCACACTTGGTGTGGCCTAGTGGTTACGGTCGCTAACTTGCCCCTCACCTCTATCTATAGGTTCGAATCACACTTGGTGTGGCCTAGTGGTTACGGTCGCTAACTTGCCCCTCACCTCTATCAATAGGTTCGAATCACACTTGGTGTGGCCTAGTGGTTGCGGTCGCTAACTTGCCTCTCACCTCTATCTATAGGTTCGAATCACAATTGGTGTGTCTAGTGGTTACGGTCGCTAACTTGCCCCTCACCTCTATCTATAGGTTCGAATCACACTAAGTGTGGCCTAGTGGTTACGGTCGCTAACTTGCCCCTCACCTCTATCTATAGGTTCAAATCACACTAGGTGTGGCCTAGTGGTTACGGTTGCTAACTTGCCCCTCACCTCTATATATAGGTTCAAATCACACTAGGTGTGCCCTAGTGGTTACGGTTGCTAACTTGTCCCTCACCTCTATCTATAGGTTCAAATCACACTAGGTGTGTCTAGTGGTTACGGTCGCTAACTTGCCCCTCACCTCTATCTATAGGTTCGAATCACACTAGGTGTGGCCTAGTGGTTACGGTCGCTAACTTGCCCCTCACCTCTATCTATAGGTTCGAATCACACTTGGTGTGGCCTAGTGGTTACGGTCGCTAACTTGCCCCTCACCTCTATCTATAGGTTCGAATCACACTTGGTGTGGCCTAGTGGTTACGGTCGCTAACTTGCCCCTCCCTCTATCTATAGGTTCGAATCACACTTGGTGTGGCCTAGTGGTTACGGTCGCTAACTTGCCCCTCACCTCTATCTATAGGTTCGAATCACACTGGGTGTGGCCTAGTGGTTACGGTCGCTAACTTGCCCCTCACCTCTATCTATAGGTTCGAATCACAGTAGGTGTGGCCTAGTGGTTACGGTTGCCCTACTTACCCCTCACCTCTATCTATTGGTTCGAATCACACTGGGTGTGCCTAGTGGTTTGCTGTTGCTAACTTGCCTCTCACCTCTATCTATAGGTTCGAATCACACTAGGTGTGACCTAGTGGTTAAGGTCGCCAACTTGCCCATCACCTCTATCTATAGGTTCGAATCACACTTGGTGTGACCTAGTGGTTAAGGGCGCTAACTTGCCCATCACCTCTATCTATAGGTTCGAATCACACTAGGTGTGGCCTAGTGCTTACGGTCGCTAACCTGCCCCTCACCTTTATCTATAGGTTCGAATCACAGTAGGTGTGGCCTAGTGGTTACGGTTGCCCTACTTACCCCTCACCTCTATCTATAGGTTCGAATCACACTGGGTGTGCCTAGTGGTTACGGTCGCTAACTTGCCTCTCACCTCTATCTATAGGTTCGAATCACACTGGGTGTGGCCTAGTGGTTACGGTCGCTAACTTGCCCCTCACCTCTATCTATAGGTTCGAATCACACTTGGTGTGGCCTAGTGGTTACGGTCGCTAACTTGCCACTCACCTCTATCTATAGGTTCGAATCACACTTGGTGTGGCCTAGTGGTTACGGTCGCTAACTTGCCCCTCACCTCTATCTATAGGTTCGAATCACACTTGGTGTGGCCTAGTGGTTACGGTCGCTAACTTGCCCCTCACCTCTATCTATAGGTTCGAATCACACTAGGTGTGGCCTAGTGGTTACGGTCGCTAACTTGCCCCTCACCTCTATCTATAGGTTCGAATCACACTGGGTGTGGCCTAGTGGTTACGGTCGCTAACTTGCCCCTCACCTCTATCTATAGGTTCGAATCACACTTGGTGTGGCCTAGTGGTTACGGTCGCTAACTTGCCCCTCACCTCTATCTATAGGTTCGAATCACACTTGGTGTGGCCTAGTGGTTACGGTCGCTAACTTGCCCCTCACCTCTATCTATAGGTTCGAATCACACTTGGTGTGGCCTAGTGGTTACGGTCGCTAACTTGCCCCTCACCTCTATCTATAGGTTCAAATCACACTTGGTGTGGCCTAGTGGTTACGGTCGCTAACTTGCCCCTCACCTCTATCTATAGGTTCGAATCACACTTGGTGTGGCTTAGTGGTTACATTCGCTGACTTGCCCCTCACGTCTATCTATAGGTTCGAATCACACATGGTGTGGCCTAGGGGTTACGGTCGCTAACTTGCCCCTCACCTCTATATATAGGTTCAAATCACACTGGGTGTGGCCTAGTGGTTACGGTCGCTAACTTGCCCCTCACCTCTATATATAGGTTCGCATCACACATGGTGTGGCCTAGTGGTTACGGTCGCTAACTTGCCCCTCACCTCTATCTATAGGTTCGAATCACAATTGGTGTGGCCTTGTGGATGCGATCGCTAACTTGCCTCTCACCTCTATCTATAGGTTCGAATCACATTGGGTGTGGCCTAGTGGTTACGGTCGCTAACTTGCCACTCACCTCTATCTATAGGTTCGATTCACACTAGGTATGGCCTACTGGTTACGGTCGCAGACTTACACCTCACCTCTCTCTATAGGTTCGAATCACACTTGGTGAGGCCTACTGGTTACGGTCGCTAACTTGCCCCTCACCTCTATCTATTGGTTCGAATCACACTAGATGTGACCTAGTGGTTACGGTCGCTAACCTGCCCTTCATCTCTATCTATAGGTTCGAATCACACTTGGTGTGGCCTAGTGGTTACGGTTGCCCTACTTACCCCTCACTTCTATCTATAGGTTCAAATCACACTTGGTGTGGCCTAGTGGTTACAGTCGCTAACTTGCCCCTCACCTCTATCAATAGGTTAGAATCACACTTGGTGTGGCCTAGTGGTTACGGTCGCTAACCTGCTCCTCACCTCTATCTATAGGTTCGAATCACATTTGGTGTGGCCTAGTGGTTACGGTCGCTAACTTGCCCCTCACCTCTATCTATAGTTTCGAATCACACTGTGTGTGGCCTAGTGGTTACGGTTGCTAATTTACCCCTCACCTCTATATATAGGTTCAAATCCCACAAGGTGTGCCCTAATTGTTACGGTCGCTAACTTGCCCCTCACCTCTATCTATAGGTTCGAATTACACTGGGTGTGCCTAGTGGTTACGATCGCTAACTTGCCCCCCCCACCTCTATCTATAGGTTCGAATCACACTAGGTGTGGCCTAGTGGCTACGGTCGTATACTTGCCTCTCACCTCTATCTATAGGTTCGAATCACACTGGGTGTGGCCTAGTGGTTACGGTCGCTAACTTGCCCCTCACCTCTATCTATAGGTTCGAATCACACTTGGTGTGGCCTAGTGGTTACGGTCGCTAACTTGCCCCTCACCTCTATCTATAGGTTCAAATCACACTTGGTGTGGCCTAGTGGTTACGGTCGCTAACTTGCCCCTCACCTCTATCTATAGGTTCGAATCACACTTGGTGCGGCTTAGTGTTTACATTCGCTGACTTGCCCCTCACGTCTATCTATAGGTTCGAATCACACATGGTGTGGCCTAGGGGTTACGGTCGCTAACTTGCCCCTCACCTCTATCTATAGGTTCAAATCACACTGGGTGTGGCCTAGTGGTTACGGTCGCTAACTTGCCCCTCACCTCTATCTATAGGTTCGAATCACACTTGGTGTGGCCTAGTGGTTACGGTCGCTAACTTGCCCCTCACCTCTATCTATAGGTTCGAATCACACTTGGTGTGGCCTAGTGGTTACGGTCGCTAACTTGCCTCTCACCTCTATCTATAGGTTCGAATCACACTGGGTGTGGCCTAGTGGTTACGGTCGCTAACTTGCCCCTCACCTCTATCATAGGTTCGAATCACACTTGGTGTGGCCTAGTGGTTACGGTCGCTAACTTGCCCCTCACCTCTATCTATAGGTTCGAATCACATTGGGTGGCTAGTGGTTACGGTCGCTAACTTGCCCCTCACCTCTATCTATAGTTTCGAATCACACTGTGTGTGGCCTAGTGGTTACGGTTGCTAATTTACCCCTCACCTCTATATATAGTTCAAATCCCACAAGGTGTGCCTAATTGTTACGGTCGCTAACTTGCCCCTCACCTCTATCTATAGGTTCGAATTACACTGGGTGTGCCTAGTGGTTACGATCGCTAACTTGCCCCCCCCACCTCTATCTATAGGTTCGAATCACACTAGGTGTGGCCTAGTGGTTACGGTCGTAACTTGCCTCTCACCTCTATCTATAGGTTCGAATCACACTGGGTGTGGCCTAGTGGTTACGGTCGCTAACTTGCCCCTCACCTCTATCTATAGGTTCGAATCACACTTGGTGTGGCCTAGTGGTTACGGTCGCTAACTTGCCCCTCACCTCTATCTATAGGTTCAAATCACACTTGTGTGGCCTAGTGGTTACGGTCGCTAACTTGCCCTACTCTATCTATAGTTCGAATCACACTTGGTGCGGCTTAGTGTTTACATTCGCTGACTTGCCCCTCACGTCTATCTATAGGTTCGAATCACACTTGGTGTGGCCTAGTGGTTACGGTCGCTAACTTGCCCCTCACCTCTATATATAGGTTCGAATCACACTGGGTGTGGCCTAGTGGTTACGGTCGCTAACTTGCCCCTCACCTCTATCTATAGGTTCGAATCACACTTGGTGTGGCCTAGTGGTTACGGTCGCTAACTTGCCCCTCACCTCTATCTATAGGTTCGAATCACACTTGGTGTGGCCTAGTGGTTACGGTCGCTAACTTGCCCCTCACCTCTATCTATAGGTTCGAATCACACTGGGTGTGGCCTAGTGGTTACGGTCGCTAACTTGCCCCTCACCTCTATCGATAGGTTCGAATCACACTGGGTGTGGCCTAGTGGTTACGGTCGCTAACTTGCCCCTCACCTCTATCTATAGGTTCGAATCACAGTAGGTGTGGCCTAGTGGTTACGGTCGCTACTTGCCCCTCACCTCTATCTATAGGTTCGAATCACACTGGGTGTGCCTAGTGGTTACGGTCGCTAACTTGCCCTTCACTTCTATCGATAGGTTCGAATCACACTGGGTGTGGCCTAGTGGTTACGGTCGCTAACTTGCCCCTCACCTCTATCTATAGGTTCGAATCACACATGGTGTGGCCTAGGGGTTACGGTCGCTAACTTGCCCTCACCTCTATATATAGGTTCAAATCACACTAGGTGTGGCCTAGTGGTTACGGTCGCTAACTTGCCCCTCACCTCTATATATAGGTTCGAATCACACTTGGTGTGGCCTAGGTTACGGTCGCTAACTTGCCCCTCACCTCTATCTATAGGTTCGAATCACACTTGGTGCGGCCTAGTGTTTACTTCGCTAACTTGCCCCTCACCTCTATCTATAGGTTCAAATCACACTTGGTGTGGCCTAGTGGTTACGGTCGCTAACTTGCCCCTCACCTCTATCTATAGGTTCAAATCACACTTGGTGCGGCCTAGTGTTTACGATCGCTAACTTGCCCCTCACCTCTATCTATAGGATCAAATCACACTTGGTGTGGCCTAGTGGTTACGGTCGCTAACTTGCCCCTCACCTCTATCTATAGGTTCGAATCACACTTGGTGCGGCTTAGTGGTTACATTCGCTGACTTGCCCCTCACGTCTATCTATAGGTTCGAATCACACATGGTGTGGCCTAGGGGTTACGGTCGCTAACTTGCCCCTCACCTCTATATATAGGTTCAAATCACACTGGGTGTGGCCTAGTGGTTACGGTCGCTAACTTGCCCCTCACCTCTATATATAGGTTCGCATCACACATGGTGTGGCCTAGTGGTTACGGTCGCTAACTTGCCCCTCACCTCTATCTATAGGTTCGAATCACAATTGGTGTGGCCTTGTGGATGCGATCGCTAACTTGCCTCTCACCTCTATCTATAGGTTCGAATCACATTGGGTGTGGCCTAGTGGTTACGGTCGCTAACTTGCCACTCACCTCTATCTATAGGTTCGATTCACACTAGGTATGGCCTACTGGTTACGGTCGCAGACTTACACCTCACCTCTCTCTATAGGTTCGAATCACACTTGGTGAGGCCTACTGGTTACGGTCGCTAACTTGCCCCTCACCTCTATCTATTGGTTCGAATCACACTAGATGTGACCTAGTGGTTACGGTCGCTAACCTGCCCTTCATCTCTATCTATAGGTTCGAATCACACTTGGTGTGGCCTAGTGGTTACGGTTGCCCTACTTACCCCTCACTTCTATCTATAGGTTCAAATCACACTTGGTGTGGCCTAGTGGTTACAGTCGCTAACTTGCCCCTCACCTCTATCAATAGGTTAGAATCACACTTGGTTTGGCCTAGTGGTTACGGTCGCTAACCTTCTCCTCACCTCTATCTATAGGTTCGAATCACATTTGGTGTGGCCTAGTGGTTACGGTCGCTAACTTGCCCCTCACCTCTATCTATAGTTTCGAATCACACTGTGTGTGGCCTAGTGGTTACGGTTGCTAATTTACCCCTCACCTCTATATATAGGTTCAAATCCCACAAGGTGTGCCCTAATTGTTACGGTCGCTAACTTGCCCCTCACCTCTATCTATAGGTTCGAATTACACTGGGTGTGCCTAGTGGTTACGATCGCTAACTTGCCCCTCACCTCTATCTATAGGTTCGAATCACACTTGGTGCGGCCTAGTGTTTACATTCGCTAACTTGCCCCTCACCTCTATCTATAGGTTCAAATCACACTTGGTGTGGCCTAGTGGTTACGGTCGCTAACTTGCCCCTCACCTCTATCTATAGGTTCAAATCACACTTGGTGCGGCCTAGTGTTTACGATCGCTAACTTGCCCCTCACCTCTATCTATAGGATCAAATCACACTTGGTGTGGCCTAGTGGTTACGGTCGCTAACTTGCCCCTCACCTCTATCTATAGGTTCGAATCACACTTGGTGCGGCTTAGTGGTTACATTCGCTGACTTGCCCCTCACGTCTATCTATAGGTTCGAATCACACATGGTGTGGCCTAGGGGTTACGGTCGCTAACTTGCCCCTCACCTCTATATATAGGTTCAAATCACACTGGGTGTGGCCTAGTGGTTACGGTCGCTAACTTGCCCCTCACCTCTATCTATAGGTTCGAATCACACTTGGTGTGGCCTAGTGGTTACGGTCGCTAACTTGCCCCTCACCTCTATCTATAGGTTCGAATCACAATTGGTGTGGCCTTGTGGATGCGATCGCTAACTTGCCTCTCACCTCTATCTATAGGTTCGAATCACACTGGGTGTGCCTAGTGGTTACGGTCGCTAACTTGCCCTTCACTTCTATCGATAGGTTCGAATCACACTGGGTGTGGCCTAGTGGTTACGGTCGCTAACTTGCCCCTCACCTCTATCTATAGGTTCGAATCACAATTGGTGTGGCCTTGTGGATGCGATCGCTAACTTGCCTCTCACCTCTATCTATAGGTTCGAATCACACTGGGTGTGCCTAGTGGTTACGGTCGCTAACTTGCCCTTCACTTCTATCGATAGGTTCGAATCACACTGGGTGTGGCCTAGTGGTTACGGTCGCTAACTTGCCCCTCACCTCTATCTATAGGTTCGAATCACAATTGGTGTGGCCTTGTGGATGCGATCGCTAACTTGCCTCTCACCTCTATCTATAGGTTCGAATCACACTGGGTGTGCCTAGTGGTTACGGTCGCTAACTTGCCCTTCACCTCTATCTATAGGTTCGAATCACACTGGGTGTGGCCTAGTGGTTACGGTCGCTAACTTGCCCCTCACCTCTATCTATAGGTTCGAATCACACTTGGTGTGGCCTAGTGGTTACGGTCGCTAACTTGCCCCTCACCTCTATCTATAGGTTCGAATCACACTAGGTGTGGCCTAGTGGTTACGGTCGCTAACTTGCCCCTCACCTCTATATATAGGTTCGCATCACACTTGGTGTGGCCTAGTGGTTACGGTCGCTAACTTGCCCCTCACCTCTATCTATAGGTTCGAATCACATTTGGTGTGGCCTTGTGGTTGCGATCGCTAACTTGCCTCTCACCTCTATCTATAGGTTCGAATCACACTGGGTGTGCCTAGTGGTTACGGTCGCTAACTTGCCCCTCACCTCTATCTATAGGTTCGAATCACACTTGGTGTGTCTACTTATTTCTAATGAGGAAGCGTTGTTTATGGCTTGCAGAACGTCAATGGTTATATCCGGGTTCCGGACGTGTCTGGAATACCCAGAAGGGCACCTAGGATCCTCCTCCACCAATAACAGCTTTATAACAGCCATGTGACCTAGAGAGATTTTAGCAGCACAGAGTAGTTAAGTGTGAGTATGTGTTTTCCGTTTATTTATCGTCGCTACCGGTTACCCATATGAGCGACGCCTCCTGAAGAGATTGGTCATTTTAGACTGTTGGAGGATAGTGCAGTGATACAGACATAAACACATTCCAGAGTCTCTTTGTTCTTTTACGTGCACGGTGTAAAGCACCGACACGAGACCTTGGTTTAAAGTCCCATCTGAAAGACTGTTAATTTTATTATGGTCAGATGGGGGATCGAACAAATAAGTTGGACCACAAGTTATAACAACATTAGATTCGGTCATCCCCATAGCAGCAATGTAGTTGAGATACTTGTTGAACGGCCCTCTCACGATTGCCACCAATAGGTTGACCAGCAGAACGGATTGGTGAACGGCCCTCTCACGATTTCCACCAATATGTTGACAAGCAGAACGGATTGTTGAACGGCCCTCTCACGATTTCCACCAATATGTTGACAAGCAGAACGGATTGTTGAACGGCCCTCTCTCACGATTTCCACCAATATGTTGACAGGCAGAACGGATTGTTGAACGGCCCTCTCACGATTTCCACCAATATGTTGACAAGCAGAACGGATTGTTGAACGGCCCTCTCACGATTACCACTAATAGGTTGTCAAGCAGAACGGATTGTTGAACGGCACTCTCACCATTGCCAGCAATAGGTTGACAAGCATAACGGATTGTTGAACGGCCCTCTCACGATTGCCACCAATAAGTTGACAAGCAGAACGGATTGTTGAACGGCCCGTTCACGATTTCCACCAATAGGTTGCCAAGCAGAACGGATTGTTGAACGGCCCTCTCAAGATTGCCACCAATAAGTTGACAAGCAGAACGGATTGTTGAACGGCCCTATCACGATTGCCACCAATATGTTGACAAGCAGAACGGATGGTAACATTGATACAGGACGTAATTGTATTGATCCAACGACGCCAAGGTATGGCTGATATAACGCCTGATTAGGATGATATAAACTACCTTTATATACTGCTAAAATATTTAACACACATGTCCCATGCAATTGTCACCAAGTATTGTCTAAGGGAGTAGCGCTAATTTAATGTAAATTGTAACAATGTGTTGAACTATAGCAAACTGTTATGTTAATGCAATTACAGACGGATCTGTTGTCCAGTGGTTAACATGTTGGACTAGTAATCTAAGGATCGCAGGTTCGATCCCCCCGTCTGACCCTAAACAATCTTTTGTAGGGGACTTTAAATGTAATAACGAACAAGAAATGTAGGAACAGTTTTCGGTAAATGTAATAACGAACAACAAATGTAGGACCAGTTTTCGGTAAATGTAATAACAAACAAGAAATGTAGGACTAGTTTTCGGTAAATGTAATAATGATAATTGATAGCTTTTATATTAAATAGCTTCGCTGCCGCTAAATATAATAATATTGAATTTGTATTTATCACAACATGTTATATAGTATGTCTTCTAAATATTATGTATGATTAATTTGTTTGTTTATTTTGGGTCTAATAGCTTAAGTCATGTGACGACTCTCGCCAGATATGATTGGTGGAGGAAGACACCGGGTAGAACCATTGACCTTTCGCTCAGTCAAAACAATTCACTGGACTTATTCACACATTGACTTCCGGTTAGAGTAACCGTAGTCTAGATCATGCAGACGACACTATCATATCAGCGTCTGGAACCAGCGATAAGTGTTGAACTGCTAGCTACGATACCCGCTGGCCGCATGACCGCAGTCTCCTGGAGAGATTAGTCGTTGTTGGTGTTGGGGCTAGTTCAATGATTAGACATAACGTAATTCCAGATGCTCATCTGGTTATTTTACGTTCACGATATAAAACACCGACACGATACTTTGATTTAAAGTCTATAATATTAATAATGTTAGCATGGTATAGTAGGTATAGCAGGTTGTCGAACCTTAGATTACGAGCCTAACGTTCCATATATATGAACACTGCACTGCAATTGCATATCTGGTAGTATATTTATACCTTCTATGTCATGTATACCGAGTTATATATAACTATTTATACAACTAACTTTTATACCTTCTATGTCATGTATACCGAGTTATATATAACTATTTATACAACTAACATTTATACCTTCTATGTCATGTATACCGAGTTATATATAACTATTTAAACAACTAACATTTATACCTTCTATGTCATGTATACCGAGATATATATAACTATTTATACAACTTTAATATTTATGCCTTCTATGTCATGTATACCGAGTTATATATAACTATTTATACAACTTTAACAATTATGCCTTCTATGTCATGTATACCGAGTTATATATATCTATTTATACAACTAACATGTATACCTTCTATGTCATGTATACCGAGTTATATATAACTACTTATACAACTTTAACAATTATGCCTTCTATGTCATGTATACCGAGTTATATATAACTATTTATACAACTTTAACAATTATGCCTTCTATGTCATGTATACCGAGTTATATATAACTATTTATATAACTTTAACAATTATGCCTTCTATGTCATGTATACCGAGTTACATATAACTATTTATACAACTAACATTTATACCTTCTATGGTATGCATACCGAGTTATATATAACTATTTATACAACTAACATTTATACCTTCTATGTCATGTATACCGAGTTATATATTACTATTTATACAACTAACATTTATACCTTCTATGTCATGTATACCGAGTTATATATAACTATTTATACAACTAACATTTATACCTTCTATATCATGTATAGCGAGTTATATATAACTATTTATACAACTAACATTTATACCTTCTATGTCATGTATACCGAGTTATATATAACTATTTATACAACTAACATTTATACCTTCTATGCTATGCTAACCGAGTTATATATAACTATTTATACAACTAACATTTATACCTTCTATGTCATGTATACCGAGTTATATATAACTATTTATACAACTAACATTTATACCTTCTATGTCATGTATACCGAGTTATATATAACTATTTATACAACTAACATTGATACCTTCTGTGCTATGTTAACCGAGTTATATATAACTATTTAAACAACTAACATTTATACCTTCTATGTCATGTATACCGAGTTATATATAACTATTTATACAACTAACATTTATACCTTCTATGTCATGTATACCGAGTTATATATAACTATTTATACAACTAACATTTATACCTTCTATGTCATGTATACCGAGTTATATATAACTATTTATACAACTAACATTTATACCTTCTATGTCATGTATACCGAGTTATATATAACTATTTATACAACTAACATTTATACCTTCTATGCTATGTTAACCGAGTTATATATAACTATTTATACAACTAACATTTGTACCTTCTATGTCATGTATACCAAGATATATATAACTATTTATACAACTAACATATATACCTTCTATGTCATGTATACCAAGTTATATATAACTATTTATACAACTAACATTTATACCTTCTGTGCTATGTTAACCGAGTTATATATAACTATTTATACAACTAACATTGATACCTTCTGTGCTATGTTAACCGAGTTATATATAACTATTAATACAACTAACATTTATACCTTCTGTGCTATGTTAACCGAGTTATATATATCATGGCGATGGGCTACATCAGTAATCAGGTCTCGATAGTCATTAATATAAGTTGTAATAACTTGTTTCTCACTCGGGCTAATATAAATTTGTATAAACTATATCTAGGTATTTATACAGCCAACATCTGGTAGGATATGTATATCTTCCATGTCATGTATTCCGAGTTATATATAGGTATTTTTATACAACTAAAATGTAGGTTGGAATCTCACTAGGGTTGTTGAATTATTTCAGTTCAGGATGATTGTGGAAGGTCAGTGGTTCTACCCATGTACCCGCCCGTCCGTGCCTGGACTATTGCTGAAGTGAAAACTTAAGATCGATTACTAGAATAAAGATTAAAATATTATATATATGGGACGGAACTCTAGAAGCAGAAACCTAATTTGTGAATTAGAATAGCCTCCCTTTAAGCACAAGTTTACGATTAGGTCACACTTCAGATATAAACGATTGAGCAATTATTATAGACGTGTGTTCGTCATACATCCGTCCGTCCGTACAATGGCGAGTTCTTCAAACGAAGTCTCTCTTGATACCGTGTAATCAATTTCGATACAATTTCCCATGAATTATCCTCTGGTTACAAAAACAGTTAAAATGACCGTGAATCATCGCCATGGTAACCACGACAGGAACACAACTTTGACTCCATGTTAGTTCATGTAACAGTAGTTAAGCTTGGCAACATTATAAACTCTGTGTATCATTTTACAGCGAGAAGGACAGATGCAGCCATGTTATCTCATGTAACAGTAACTAAGCTTGAGAACATTGTAGAACTATGTGTGTTATGGAACAGACAGACAGATGCAGCCATGTTATCTCATGTAACAGTAACTAAGCTTGGGAACATTGTAGAACTATGTGAGTTATGGAACAGACAGACAGATGCAGCCATGTTATCTCAAGTAACAGTAACTAAGCATGGGAACATTGTAGAACTATGTGTGTTATGGAACAGATAGACAGATGCAGCCATATTATCTCATTTAACAGTAACTAAGCTTGGGAACATTGTAGAACTATGTGTGTTATGGAACAGACAGACAGATGCAGCCATGTTATCTCAAGTAACAGTAACTAAGCTTGGGAACATTGTAGAACTATGTGTGTTATGGAACAGACAGACCGATGCAGACATGTTATCTCATGTAACAGTAACTAAGCTTGGAAACATTGTAGAACTATGTGTGTTATGGAACAGACAGACAGATGCAGCCATGTTATCTCATGTAACAGTAACTAAGCTTGGGAACATTGTAGAACTATGTGTGTTATGGAACAGACAGACAGATGCAGCCATGTTATCTCATGTAACAGTAACTAAGCTTGGGAACATTGTAGAACTATGTGTGTCATGGCACAACGACACAGACATATGTAGCCAAACACAATAACTTTCTAAATGCGAAGGTAAATATGTCACGCAAATTGTCATCAGGTTACTATCTGATATCAACAAAACAAAGTTAAGATTGCACCCAATGAATAGTCTTAGAGTCATGTTCTAAGCGGCCTATGTGTACTGAGACATAGGTAGGACAATATTCTTAGAGTCGATGTTCTAAGCGGCCTATGTGTACTGAGACATAGTTAGGACAATACTACAGTCAACATAGAAGCCTCACGTTTGCTTTTTGCATGCTGGGTAAACTAAATGCTATAACTAGTCCAAATAATTGTAACAGACGACAAACAGCATCCGTCGTCGAGTGGTTACGGTCGCTGACTTGTATACATACCACTGTAACCTATCAGCTATAGTGACGGGTATTAGCCACGCTCAGACAGTGTCACATTTATATGACAATGTTGGCAGTACTGGTTAACTGTTGGAGCTGTTGTTAGGTAAACTGCCCGTCGCTCAAATGGGAAACCGGTAGCGACGTTAAATAAACTTAAATAAAACAGACAGCAATTAATGTGTTTATTTTTGTAGCTGATAACTGGACATTTGTCTTGGAATCGCATTAGAAATGTGTCTTAACGATGCAATTCTAATGAAGGTACGATATATTTGACTGTTATTTTCACAACTAGCGTTCACCGAGTTCATGTTTATTTAGAGTGGTGGAAGCTATGCTCGACGTAAACCTACATATGATGGCCAATAAAAAAAGTTAAATGCACTTGCCGTAGAGTATTATTTTCTTAAGTCGTTAACACAACTTTCATAAAGTTGTTGTTGAACATTTAGCTTCATTACCTAACCATGCGCCTAAATACAGCTATCGCAATGGCACTTGTTTCCATGGGGAACTAGATACTTTAGGGCACCTATGCACGGCGTACATGGATTTTTTTATTTATGCATGGGTAAATGTTGAATATATTATTTTGACTTAGTAACATCAATAACTAACAATATTACAACTATTTTTTGGTTATTTGTTCATTTTTTTTCCAATCCGGATAGCCACCTGAAATACTCATAAACTGCATCATTTCGGTGGAAACAATTTTCCCAACAAGTTGTCTGTTTATATTCGGCTACTGAACCAGTCAGGTGACAGTTGCATTAGGCTACCGGTACGCACAACGGAATGTTATTGAACCATGCTTCACCTCTCTCAGCGAAAATATGTTAAAACTATTTATATATTTTAAATACGGATGTAAATGGGAAAAATACGCCTAGCATAGGAATACGCCCGTGATCCAGTGGTTAAGGTCGTTTATTTCAAATCACTTGCTCCTCACCTAAGCTAAGGGTATCGAATTATTTCATGTGAGTAAGCTATCCATCTGACTTGCGGTAGGTCGATGGTTCTACCCGGATACCCGTCCGTGCTTGAATTACTGCTTGGGCAGGGCATCCGGCGTCTTTCCCCACTAATTACCCAGCTGGAGGGGGCATCCGGCGTCTTTCCCCACTAATTACCAAGCTGGACGGGGGCATCCGGCGTCTTTCCCACTAATTACACAGCTGGACGGGGCATCAGGCGTCTTTCCCCACCCATTACACAGCTGGACGGGGCATCCGGCGTCTTTCCCCACTAATTACACAGCTGGACGGGGCATCCGGCGTCTTTCCCCACTAATTACACAGCTGGACGGGGCATCCGGCGTCTTTCCCCACTAATTACCCAGCTGGACGGGGCATCCGGCGTCTTTCCCCACTAATTACCCAGCTGGACGGGGCATCCGGCGTCTTTCCCCACTAATTACCCAGCTGGACGGGGCATCCGGCGTCTTTCCCCACTAATTACCCAGCTGGACGGGGCATCCGGCGTCTTTCCCCACTAATTACCCAGCTGGACGGGGCATCCGGCGTCTTTCCCCACTAATTACCCAGCTGGACGGGGCATCCGGCGTCTTTCCCCACTAATTACCCAGCTGGACGGGGCATCCGGCGTCTTTCCCCACTAATTACCCAGCTGGACGGGGCATCCGGCGTCTTTCCCCACTAATTACCCAGCTGGACGGGGCATCCGGCGTCTTTCCCCACTAATTACACAGCTGGACGGGGCATCCGGCGTCTTTCCCCACTAATTACCCACCTGGACGGGGCATCCGGCGTCTTTCCCCACTAATTACCCAGCTGGTGAGTCGCCATATGACCCAAGCTGGCGGTGCGACTTTATACCCCACAGAGAAACACAACAAAAACACGTATATTTGCTGACTATATATTTCTATTTCTGTAGAAATGTACACTATTGTGATATACATTATATATTTATAATTATTAAATATAAAATATGCCTATAACACACGTATATTTTGAAAAACACCCGAAATTATCTAAAATATTACAACATAGTAATAGCAGAATGTTACTAGACAGTGATAGCAGAATGTTACATTTAAATGTCTACAACATATTTTGTAGACAGTTATAGCAGAATGTTACATTAAAATGTCTACATTATAGTTTCTAGACAGTGATAGCAGAATGTTACATTTAAATGTCTACAACATAGTTTCATGACAGTTATAGCAGAATGTTACATTTAAATGTCTACAACATAGTTTCTAGACAGTTATAGCAGAATGTTACATTTAAATGTCTACAACATAGTTTCATGACAGTTATAGCAGAATGTTACATTAAAATGTCTACAACATAATTTCTAGACAGTTATAGCAGAATGTTACATTTAAATGTCTACAACATAGTTTCTAGACAGTTATAGCAGAATGTTACATTAAAATGTCTACAACATAGTTTCATGACAGTTATAGCAATATATTACTATCTACAACATAGTTTCATGACAGTTATAGCAATATATTACTATCTACAACATAAAAATAATAATAATAATATACCACATTTATATAGCGCCCTTTTCATAATAAGGTATGCGCTCAAAGGCGCTTTACAGTTGAACATATGACATATCACAGATATGGTAAAACATGAATAAGTAAGCAAAACATGACAATACAATACATGTATAAAAAGTAATTAGAGATTGAAAAATATGGATCTTAAAACTAAAATTACTAAACTAAAGAAACTAAAATTAAATAAAACCTACATAATTATTAATGAAACAAGTTATCGAAACATTAGAACATTAAAAATTATAAGAACTGAAAACTAATATAAGATGCCTAAGATAAGATATATAATTCCTAATATCTTTGATTTAAATAACCCTAAGAAATAAACAAAAATAAAAACATTTAAATATTATTATTAAATCTTTCATTAAAACAACATAACTTCATTTATGAATAATATTAAAAAAGGAAAACTATCAACATGTAATTTGGAAATCGTTGATATTTAACATCCATACGCTTGTTTGAAAAAGTGTGTTTTCAAAGATCTTTTAAAGGAACACAACGATTTTGAGTCCCTGATTCCATTGGGAAGGGCGTTCCATAGTTTTGGTGCGGCTACTTCAAATCTTCTGTCACCATATGTCACTGACTTAATGTGTCTTGGGTCCTCCTCGACTAATCTAAGGGAACCATTTTGAGATCTTAATGTTCTCTTAGGGTGGTACACTTTCAGCATGTTTTTAATGTAAACTGGGCCTTTGTCATTTAGTGCTTTATATGTTAGTGTTAGGATTTTGTATTTAATTCTGTAGTTGACGGGTAGCCAGTGGAGATCTTCAAGAATAGGAGACACGTGGTCGAACCGGGACGTTTTTGATATCAGGCGGGCAGCTGTGTGTTGAACATTCTGTAATTTGGAAATCGTTGATTTTGATACACCATGAAGCAGCCCATTACAATAGTCCATTCTCGATGTCACAAGCGAATTTACTAGGGTTTTTGTTGCATGGGTTGTAAGGAATGTTCTGATATGACCAATCTTTCTGATCTGCCCATAACTGGATCTGCACACTGAATTTACATGTTGTTCCATGTTAAGTTGGGAGTCTAGCATAGCCCCAAGGTTTCTCACGCACTTTGATGGTTTTATAGCGGAGTCTCCAACAGTTATTGTGATATTTTCGACTGATTGTTCTTTTTGTTTTGAGCAAAAAACAATAACTTCCGTCTTGTCTGCATTCAATTTGAGCATAGTTTCATGACAGTTATAGCAATATATTACTGTCTACAACATAGTTTCATGACAGTTATAGCAATATATTACTATCTACAACATAGTTTCATGGCAGTTATAGCAATATATTACTGTCTACAACATAGTTTCATGACAGTTATAGCAATATATTACTATATATCTACAACATAGTTTCATGTCAGTCAGTTTTAGCAATATAGTACTATCTACAACATAGTTCCATGACAGTTATAGCAATATATTATTCTCTACAACATAGTTCCATGACAGTTATATCAATATATTACTGTCTACAACATAGTTCCATGTCAGTTATAGAAATATATTACTGTCTACAACATAGTTTCATGACAGTTATGGCAATATATTACTGTCTACAACATAGTTTCATGTCAGTTATAGTAATATATTACTGTCTACAACATAGTTTCATGACAGTTATAGCAATATATTACTGTCTACAACATAGTTTCATGACAGTTATAGCAATATTTTACTATCTACAACATAGTTTCATGACAGTTATAGCAATATATTACTGTCTACAACATAGTTTCATGACAGTTATAGCAATATATTACTATCTACAACATAGTTTCATGACAGTTATAGCAATATATTACTGTCTACAACATAGTTTCATGACAGTTATAGCAATATATTACTATCTACAACATAGTTTCATGACAGTTATAGCAATATATTACTGTCTACAACATAGTTTCATGACAGTTATAGCAATATATTACTGTCTACAACATAGTTTCATGACAGTTATAGCAATATATTACTGTCTACAACATAGTTTCATGACAGTTATAGCAATATATTACTATCTACAACATAGTTTCATGACAGTTATAGCAATATATTACTGTCTACAACATAGTTTCATGACAGTTATAGCAATATATTACTATCTACAACATAGTTTCATGACAGTTATAGCAATATATTACTGTCTACAACATAGTTTCATGACAGTTATAGCAATATATTACTGTCTACAACATAGTTTCATGACAGTTATAGCAATATATTACTGTCTACAACATAGTTTCATGACAGTTATAGCAATATATTACTGTCTACAACATAGTTTCATGACAGTTATAGCAATATATTACTGTCTACAACATAGTTTCATGACAGTTATAGCAATATATTACTATCTACAACATAGTTTCATGACATTTATAGCAATATATTACTATCTACAACATAGTTTCATGTCAGTTATAGTAATATATTACTGTCTACAACATAGTTTCATGACAGTTATAGCAATATATTACTGTCTACAACATAGTTTCATGACAGTTATAGCAATATTTTACTATCTACAACATAGTTTCATGACAGTTATAGCAATATATTACTGTCTACAACATAGTTTCATGACAGTTATAGCAATATTTTACTATCTACAACATAGTTTCATGACAGTTATAGCAATATATTACTATCTACAACATAGTTTCATGACATTTATAGCAATATATTACTATCTACAACATAGTTTCATGACATTTATAGCAATATATTACTATCTACAACATAGTTTCATGACATTTATAGCAATATATTACTATCTACAACATAGTTTGATGACAGTTATAGCAGAATGTTACATTAAAATATCTATAACCGTAATTCCTTAGAATTACAACTCTGTGATATTAATTTAACTGGTATACTTTTATGAAATTGCAAAACTCGGCCATGTCACCTCTGCTGCTTATGTAGAGATGTTGTTGTCCCACATTGAAGGATATTGCATATGGGTGTTCCAGGCCATCACTTCGTCCCAGTAGTACTGTGGCTTCACTCAGATCCCTTTGCACCTTGTACACGACATGCTGCAGAGAGCTGCAGAGGTAGAGGGAGCCGAAAGGGGATAATATGATACCTAACGGACAATTCAGTTCGTCCTCGTACCTAGCTATCATATTCCCATTCATATCCATGCAGAACACGTTGTTAGTTGTCCCATCAGATATATAGATGGAGCTCTCATCCGGACTTACTGCAATGAAGCCTGGAATAGTGCAGTGTTCTAGAACGTTCGAGTCTGGTTGTATCGTCTTGTGTATTGTACCGGTCAGACGTAATATCTGGACTTTGACAGGGATAAAGAATGAAACGTATAGTTTCTCATTACAATAATCCACTTCTACACATCTACCGTTAACTCTCAGCGTTCTTACTGCAGATAGTACGCTACTGGTTGTGGATACAAGCTGTATCATTCTTTCATCGGGTAATGGTATAGCTAGCTGGTCGCTGGGTAACGGTGTCAGTCCATATGGTTGTGTTTGAAAGTGCATGTATCCTTTAACTACATTAGTTTCCAGGTCCACGAGTTTCAACGATTTATTATTATAATCAATCAGAGCCAGTTCGGTCTCCGACACTACTGCTATACCTGCAATGCTACAATCATTCTCGTCTTGCACAGATCTAACATTGACATTCCGGATGTAAGTAAACTCCTCGTGGCACTGTTGGCCCGCGTTCCCAGATTCTGCGGCTATATTCATGGCAGCGACGGAAGTGGAAAGTGACCTAGTTTTCTTTGTTGGAAAACTGGCTTTGTCCAGCAGAGTGTGGTGTTTAGAGGCTCTGTTCATCGGATGATTTCGAACACACTGAGCACATAGATATTCTTCACAATCGGAACAGAATCCGTTGGCTTCTATATTTTCACCTGCTGTGCTACACGAGTCACACGTTATAACCGACTTTCCCGGCATATTGTCTTTGTCCAGTAAGGTGTGTTGTCGCGATGCTTTGTTCCTAGCATGACCTCTGAAGCACAAGCGACATAGGTAATCGTTACATACCATGCAATATCCCTCGGCCTCGACATGATCTCCGACGCCACTACACAGATCACAGCTGAACTCGAAATATTCAGCAGAGCTCTTGTAGACTGACGAGACTGTACTGGGCTTAACTTGCCTTTCCGGTCTTGCGGATTCATCTGCGGAACTTTTATTCACGGATGAAACATGACTACTAGCCCCCTTTTCTCTCGGAACCCCTCTTCCAGCACCAGTGGTCTGACTAACATTTCTTACTATTTTTCTTCCCGGTACGGCGTTGGACATGTTGACACACGAATGCAATAAAATAATGAAAATGAAATAAAACCGAGTCTCTTAGTGTATTTACTGTTAATGGCTCACACAGAAGCTCGTATTTTGTAGCGATATTTTTATTATCAGCATTTATTATTTGGTTGTGAAACTTGTCGCATCTTTACTATTTCTGAATTCTGTTTTCCCACTCTATCGTTTTTGAAAAATTAATAAATCACAGTCTACTAATATGCCACGTTTCCCTGACTACCTTACATTACATTGTTCTTATCCAGTGATAAATTATGCTCTTAATTCACTTGTTCTGTTTTACCACATCATAATGTTGCAAATCCATCTTTTTACTTAAACCTGCTTATTTCGTCCTTGTAATTCCCAAACGTGCTTAATCCGTCATTGTAAAGGACGAAATGTTTGAACAAGTTTAATATATATATTATACGTTCTACACTAGAGGACATAGAAAACGCACACCTACATTATATGATTATTATTACATGAAAACGAAATACGACGGATTCCATCAAAGATATATCACAGCTCTATTTCAAAACACAAACTGAACAACTCAAAATATTCCAAACTATGTATTTATATGGTTATTGTTTTTCATGTAAAACACACATTTATCCGAAGTGTGCGTTTTCTATGTCCTCTAGTGTATTTGTAACAAAAAGATCAATATGCATGCTATCAGGTATCCTGTAAATAGATTGCAAGATAACGTATTATATTGTCTGAGCTACGTCATATTAATCAGGTTTATACCTGTTGACATAATTATGTTTATATCTACTGACAAACTGTGTTCAACTTACAAAAAGAAGACCAAAGAATAAACGTTTATTTAATTTACAATGATTGCGAAACAAGCTGTAACATCGTATATTAACCACTCACGTTGGCGCTGATGAAAGTGTAGTTGTGGTCATTCGGTTGGGATGAAACCGGAATACCCAGAGGAACTCACCTGTTCGATCTGGTAACAACCGTAACGGGTTCGTACCGGTACAATCCGGGTTCGATCCTAGGAATGGGAAATATGTGAGCTGGTACGGTGGTCGCCAGATCGGACAGGTGGGGTTTCTCCGGATACTTCGGTTTCCTCCCACATGAATGACCACATAATACGCTTTCATCCACGCCAACGAGAGAGATTAATATAAGTTGTTAGAACTTGCTTCACAATCGTTATAAAATAAATAAATTTTAAACTTTAAACATTTTAGCTCTTAGAAACTTACACTTGTATATCCATAGTATATTTATATACTGGTGTTTTATGACATTTGGGTAAAATCCCAACATGAAAAACCCCAGTGGTAACACGGGCAACACTACATGAAACAAAGTACCGTAATGAAGGTGCCTCCGTGGCCTAGTGGTTACGATCGCTAACTTGCCCCTCACCTCTATCTATATGTTCGAATCACACTAGGTGTGCCTAGTGGTTACAGTTGCTAACTTGCCCCTCACTTCTATCTATAGGTTCGAATCACACTTGGTGCGGCCTAGTAGTTACGGTCGCTAACTTGCCCCTCACCTCTATCCATAGGATCGAATCACACTAGGTGTGGCCTAGTGGTTACGGTCACTAACCTGCCTCTCACCTCTATCTATATGTTCGAATCACACTAGGTGTGGCCTAGTGGTTACGATCGCTAACTTGCCCCTCACCTCTATCAATAGGTACGAATCACATTGGGTGTGGCCTAGTTGTTACGGTCGCTAACTTGCCCCTCACCTCTATGTATAGGTTCGAATCACACTTGATGTGGCCTAGTGGTTACGGTCGCTAACTTGCCCCTCACCTCTATCTATAGGTTCGAATCACACTAGGTGTGGCCTAGTGGTTACGGTCGCTAACTTGCCCCTCACCTCTATCTATAGGTTCAAATCACACTTGGTGTGGCCTAGTGGTTACGGTCGCCCACTTGCCCCTCACCTCTATCTATAGGTTCGAATCACACTAGGTGTGGCTTAGTGGTTACGGTCGCTAACTTGCCCCTTACAGCTATCTATAGGTTCGAATCACACTGGGTGTGGCCTAGTGGTTACGGTCGCTTACTTGCCCCTGACCTCTATCAATAGGTTCGAATCACACTTTGTGTGGCCTAGTGGTTGCGGTCGCTAACTTGCCTCTCACCTCTATCTATATGTTCGAATCCCACTAGGTGTGTCTAGTGGTTACAGTCGCTAACTTGCCCCTCACCTCTATCTATAGGTTCAAATCCCACTAGGTGTGGCCTAGTGGTTACAGTCGCTAACTTGCCCCTCACCTCTATCTATAGGTTCAAATCCCACTGGGTGTGGCCTAGTGGTTACGGTCGCTAACTTGCCCCTCACCTCTATCTATTGGTTCGAATCACACTTGGTGTGGCCTATTGGTTACGGTCGCTAACTTGCCCTTCACCTCTATCTACAGGTTCGAATCACACTTGGTGTGGCCTAGTGGTTACGGTTGCCCTACTTACCTCTCACCTCTATCTACAGGTTCGAATCACACTGGGTGTGGCCTAGTGGTTACGGTCGCTAACTAGCTCTTCACCTCTATCTATAGGTTCGAATCATACTTGGTGTGGCCTAGTGGTTACGGACGCTAACTTGCCCCTGACCTCTATAAATAGGTTCGAATCACACTTGGTGTGGCCTAGTGGTTGCGGTCGCAAACTTGCCTCTCACCTCTATCTATAGGTTCGAATCACACTGGGTGTGGCCTAATGGTTACGGTCGCTAACTTGCCCCTCACCTCTATCAATAGGTTCGAATCACACTAAGTGTGGCCTAGTGGTTACGGTCGCTAACTTGCCCCTCACCTCTATCAATAGGTTCGAATCACACTAAGTGTGGCCTAGTGGTTACGGTCGCTAACTTGCCCCTCACCTCTATAAATAGGTTCGAATCACACTTGGTGTGGCCTAGTGGTTGCGGTCGCAAACTTGCCTCTCACCTCTATCTATAGGTTCGAATCACACTAAGTGTGGCCTAGTGGTTACGGTCGCTAACTTGCCCCTCACCTCTATCTATAGGTTCGAATCACACTAAGTGTGGCCTAGTGGTTACGGTTGCTACCTTGCCCCTCACCTCTATCTATAGGTTCGAATCCCACTAGGTGTGGCCTAGTGGTTACGATTGCTAACTTGCCCCTCACCTCTATCTATAGGTTCAAATTCCACTAGGTGTGTCTAGTGGTTACGGTTGCTAACTTGCCCCTCACCTCTATCTATAGGTTCGAATCACACTTTGTGTGGCCTAGTGGTTACGGTCGCTAACTTGCCCCTCACCTCTATCTATAAGTTCGAATCACACTTGGTGTGGCCTAGTGGTTACAGTCGCTAACTTGCCCCTCACCTCTATCTATATGTTCGAATCACACTCGGTGTGGCCTAGTGGTTACGGTCGCTAACTTGCCCCTCACCTCTATCTATAGGTTCAAATTTCCACTAGGTGTGTCTAGTGGTTACGGTTGCTAACTTGCCCCTCACCTCTATCTATAGGTTCAAATCACACTTTTTGTGGCCTAGTGGTTACGGTCGCTAACTTGCCCCTCACCTCTATCTATAGGTTCGAATCACACTTGGTGTGGCCTAGTGGTTACGGTCGCTAACTTGCCCCTCACCTCTATCTATAGGTTCGAATCACACTTGGTGTGGCCTAGTGGTTACGATCGCTAACTTGCCCCTCACCTCTACCTATAGGTTCGAATCACACTAGTTGTGGCCTAGTGGTTACGGTCGCTAACTTGCCCCTCACCTCTATCTATAGGTTCGAATCACACGTGGTGTGGCCTAGTGATTACAGTCGCTAACTTGCCCCTCACCTCTATCTATAGGTTCGAATCACACTTGGTGTTGCCTAGTGGTTACGATCGCTAACTTGCCCCTCACCTCTATCTGTTGGTTCGAATCACACTTGGTGTGTCTAGTGGTTACGGTCGCTAACTTGCCCCTCACCTCTATCTATAGGTTCGAATCACACTTGGTGTGGCCTAGTGGTTACAGTCGCTAACTTGACCCTCACCTCTATCTATAGGTTCGAATCACACTAGGTGTGGCCTAGTGGTTACGGACGCTAACTTTCCCCTCACCTCTATCTATAGGTTCGAATCACACTGGTTGTGGCCTAGTGGTTACGGTCGCTAACTTGCCCCTCACCTCTATCTATTGGTTCGAATCACACTTGGTGTGGCCTAGTTGTTACGGTCGCTAACTTGCCCCTCACCTCTATCTATAGGTTCGAATCACACTTGGTGTGTCTAGTGGTTACGGTTGCTAACTTGCCCCTCACCTCTATCTATAGGTTCGAATCACACTTGGTGTGGCCTAGTGGTTACGGTTGCTACCTTGCCCCTCACCTCTACCTATTGGTTCAAATCCCACTAGGTGTGGCCTAGTGGTTAGGATTGCTAACTTGCCCCTCACCTCTATCTATAGGTTCAAATCCCACTAGGTGTGTCTAGTGGTTACGGTTGCTAACTTGCCCCTCACCTCTATCTATAGGTTCGAATCACACTTGGTGTGGCCTAGTGGTTACGGTCGCTAACTTGCCCCTCACCTCTATCTATAGGTTCGAATCACACTTGGTGTGGCCTAGTGGTTACGGTCGCTAACTTGCCCCTCACCTCTATCTATAGGTTCGAATCACACTAGGTGTGGCCTAGTGGTTACGGTCGCTAACTTGCCCCTCACCTCTATCTATAGGTTCGAATCACACTTGGTGTGGCCTAGTGGTTACGGTCGCTAACTTGCCCCTCACCTCTATCTATAGGTTCGAATCACACTTGGTGTGGCCTAGTGGTTACGGTCGCTAACTTGCCCCTCACCTCTATCTATAGGTTCGAATCACACTTGGTGTGTCTAGTGGTTACGGTTGCTAACTTGCCCCTCACCTCTATCTATAGGTTCGAATCACACTTGGTGTGGCCTAGTGGTTACGGTTGCTACCTTGCCCCTCACCTCTATCTATTGGTTCAAATCCCACTAGGTGTGGCCTAGTGGTTAGGATTGCTAACTTGCCCCTCACCTCTATCTATAGGTTCAAATTCCCACTAGGTGTGTCTAGTGGTTACGGTTGCTAACTTGCCCCTCACCTCTATCTATAGGTTCGAATCACACTTGGTGTGGCCTAGTGGTTACGGTCGCTAACTTGCCCCTCACCTCTATCTATAAGTTCGAATCACACTTGGTGTGGCCTAGTGGTTACAGTCGCTAACTTGCCCCTCACCTCTATCTATAGGTTCGAATCACACTTGGTGTGGCCTAGTGGTTACGATCGCTAACTTGCCCCTCACCTCAATCTATTGGTTCAAATCACACTGGGTGTGGCCTAGTGGTTACGATCGCTAACTTGACCCTCGCCTCTATCTATAGGTTCAAATCACACTAGGTGTGGCCTAGTGGTTACGGTCGCTAACTTGCCCCTCACCTCTATCTATAGGTTCGAATCACACTTGGTGTGGCCTAGTGGTTACGATCGCTAACTTGCCCCTCACCTCTACCTATAGGTTCGAATCACACTAGTTGTGGCCTAGTGGTTACGGTCGCTAACTTGCCCCTCACCTCTATCTATAAGTTCGAATCACACTTGGTGTGGCCTAGTGGTTACAGTCGCTAACTTGCCCCTCACCTCTATCTATAGGTTCGAATCACACTTGGTGTGGCCTAGTGGTTACGATCGCTAACTTGCCCCTCACCTCTATCTATAGGTTCGAATCACACTTGGTGTGGCCTAGTGGTTACAGTCGCTAACTTGACCCTCACCTCTATCTATAGGTTCGAATCACACTAGGTGTGGCCTAGTGGTTACGGTCGCTAACTTGCCCCTCACCTCTATCTATAGGTTCGAATCACACTTGGTGTGGCCTAGTTGTTACGGTCGCTAACTTGCCCCTCACCTCTATCTATAGGTTCGAATCACACTTGGTGTGTCTAGTGGTTACGGTCGCTAACTTGCCCCTCACCTCTATCTATAGGTTCGAATCACACTTGGTGTGGCCTAGTGGTTACGGTTGCTAACTTGCCCCTCACCTCTATCTATAGGTTCAAATCACACTAGGTGTGGCCTAGTGGTTACGGTTGCTAACTTGCCCCTCACCTCTATCTATAGGTTCAAATACACTAGGTGTGTCTAGTGGTTACGGTCGCTAACTTGCCCCTCACCTCTATCTATAGGTTCGAATCACACTTGGTGTGGCCTAGTGGTTACGGTCGCTAACTTGCCCCTCACCTCTATCTATAGGTTCGAATCACACTTGGTGTGGCCTAGTGGTTACAGTCGCTAACTTGCCCCTCACCTCTATCTATAGGTTCGAATCACACTTGGTGTGGCCTAGTGGTTACGGTCGCTAACTTGCCCCTCACCTCTATCTATAGGTTCAAATCCACTAGGTGTGGCCTAGTGGTTACGGTTGCTAACTTGCCCCTCACCTCTATCTATAGGTTCAAATCACACTTGGTGTGGCCTAGTGGTTACGGTCGCTAACTTGCCCCTCACCTCTATCTATAGGTTCGAATCACACTTGGTGTGGCCTAGTGGTTACAGTCGCTAACTTGCCCCTCACCTCTATCTATATGTTCGAATCACACTTGGTGTGGCTTAGTGGTTACGGTCGCTAACTTGCCCCTCACCTCTATCTATAAGTTCGAATCACACTTGGTGTGGCCTAGTGGTTACGATCGCTAACTTGCCCCTCACCTCTACCTATAGGTTCGAATCACACTAGTTGTGGCTTAGTGGTTACGGTCGCTAACTTGCCCCTCACCTCTATCTGTATGTTCGAATCACACGTGGTGTGGCCTAGTGATTACAGTTGCTAACTTGCCCCTCACCTCTATCTATAGGTTCGAATCACACTTTGTGTTGCCTAGTGGTTACGATCGCTAACTTGCCCCTCACCTCTATCTGTTGGTTCGAATCACACTTGGTGTGTCTAGTGGTTACGGTTGCTAACTTGCCCCTCACCTCTATCTATAGGTTCGAATCACACTGGTTGTGGCCTAGTGGTTACGGTCGCTAACTTGCCCCTCACCTCTATCTATAGGTTCGAATCACACTTGGTGTGGCCTAGTTGTTACGGTCGCTAACTTGCCCCTCACCTCTATCTATAGGTTCGAATCACACTTGGTGTGTCTAGTGGTTACGGTCGCTAACTTGCCCCTCACCTCTATCTATAGGTTCGAATCACACGGTGTGGCCTAGTGGTTACGGTTGCTACTTTGCCCCTCACCTCTATCTATAGGTTCAAATCCCACTAGGTGTGGCCTAGTGGTTACGGTTGCTAACTTGCCCCTCACCTCTATCTATAGGTTCAAATTTCCACTATGTGTGTCCTAGTGGTTACGTTGCTAACTTGCCCCTCACCTCTATCTATAGGTTCAATCACACTTGGTGTGGCCTAGTGGTTACGGTCGCTAACTTGCCCCTCACCTCTATCTATAAGTTCGAATCACCACTTGGTGTGGCCTAGTGGTTACAGTCGCTAACTTGCCCCTCACCTCTATCTATATGTTCGAATCACACTCGGTTTGGCCTAGTGGTTACGGTCGCTAACTTGCCCCTCACCTCTATCTATAGGTTCAAATTTCCACTAGGTGTGTCTAGTGGTTACGGTTGCTAACTTGCCCCTCACCTCTATCTATTGGTTCAAATCACACTTTTTGTGGCCTAGTGGTTACAGTCGCTAACTTGCCCCTCACCTCTATCTATAGGTTCGAATCACACTTGGTGTGGCCTAGTGGTTACGGTCGCTAACTTGCCCCTCACCTTTATCTATAAGTTCGAATCACACTTGGTGTGGCCTAGTGGTTACGATCGCTAACTTGCCCCTCACCTCTACCTATAGGTTCGAATCACACTAGTTGTGGCCTAGTGGTTACGGTCGCTAACTTGCCCCTCACCTCTATCTATATGTTCGAATCACAAGTGGTGTGGCCTAGTGATTACAGTCGCTAACTTGCCCCTCACCTCTATCTATAGGTTCGAATCACACTTGGTGTTGCCTAGTGGTTACGATCGCTAACTTGCCCCTCACCTCTATCTGTTGGTTCGAATCACACTTGGTGTGTCTAGTGGTTACGGTTGCTAACTTGCCCCTCACCTCTATCTATAGGTTCGAATCACACTTGGTGTGGCCTAGTGGTTACAGTCGCTAACTTGACCCTCACCTCTATCTATAGGTTCGAATCACACTAGGTGTGGCCTAGTGGTTACGGACGCTAACTTTCCCCTCACCTCTATCTATAGGTTCGAATCACACTGGTTGTGGCCTAGTGGTTACGGTCGCTAACTTGCCCCTCACCTCTATCTATAGGTTCGAATCACACTTGGTGTGGCCTAGTTGTTACGGTCGCTAACTTGCCCCTCACCTCTATCTATAGGTTCGAATCACACTTGGTGTGTCTAGTGGTTACGGTTGCTAACTTGCCCCTCACCTCTATCTATAGGTTCGAATCACACTTGGTGTGGCCTAGTGGTTACGGTTGCTACCTTGCCCCTCACCTCTACCTATTGGTTCAAATCCCACTAGGTGTGGCCTAGTGGTTAGGATTGCTAACTTGCCCCTCACCTCTATCTATAGGTTCAAATCCCACTAGGTGTGTCTAGTGGTTACGGTTGCTAACCTGCCCCTCACCTCTATCTATAGGTTCGAATCACACTTGGTGTGGCCTAGTGGTTACGGTCGCTAACTTGCCCCTCACCTCTATCTATAAGTTCGAATCACACTTGGTGTGGCCTAGTGGTTACAGTCGCTAACTTACCCCTCACCTCTATCTATAGGTTCGAATCACACTTGGTGTGGCCTAGTGGTTACGATCGCTAACTTGCCCCTCACTTCAATCATTGGTTCAAATCAACTGGGTGTGGCCTAGTGGTTACGATCGCTAACTTGACCCTCGCCTCTATCTATAGGTTCAAATCACACTAGGTGTAGCCTAGTGGTTAAGGTCGCTAACTTGCCCCTCACCTCTATCTATAGGTTCGAATCACACTTGGTGTGGCCTAATGGTTACGATCGCTAACTTGCCCCTCACCTCTACCTATAGGTTCGAATCACACTAGTTGTGGCCTAGTGGTTACGATCGCTAACTTGCCCCTCACCTCTATCTATAGGTTCGAATCACACTTGGTTTGGCCTGGTGATTACTGTCGCTAACTTGCCCCTCCCCTCTATCTATAGGTTCGAATCACACTTGGTGTGGCCTAGTGGTTACGGTCGCTAACTTGCCCCTCACCTCTATCTATAGGTTCGAATCACAATTGGTGTTGCCTAGTGGTTACGGTCGCTAACTTGCCCCTCACCTCTATCTATAGGTTCGAATCACACTTGGTGTGTCTAGTGGTTACGGTTGCTAACTTGCCCCTCACCTCTATCTATTGGTTCAAATCCCACTTTGTGTGGCCTAGTGGTTACGGTTGCTAACTTGTCCCTCACCTCTATCTATAGGTTCGAATCACACTAGGTGTGTCTAGTGGTTACGGTCGCTAACTTGACCCTCA
>CM026392.1:35494640-35524365 GCA_014843695.1 Archivesica marissinica | reverse complement strand
TCGAATCACACTGGGTGTGGCCTAGTGGTTACGATTGCTAACTTGCCCCTCACCTCTATCTATAGGTTCGAATCACACTAAGTGTGGCATAGTGGTTACGGTCGCTAACTTGCCCCTCACCTCTATCTATAGGTTCGAATCACACTAAGTGTGGCCTAGTGGTTACGGACGCTAACTTGTCCCTCACCTCTATATATAGGTTCGAATCACACTAAGTGTGGCATAGTGGTTACGGTTGCTATCCTGCCCCTCACCTCTATCTATAGGTTCGAATCACACTAAGTGTGGCCTAGTGGTTACGGACGCTAACTTGCCCCTTACCTCTATATATAGGTTCGAATCACACTAAGTGTGGCCTAGTGGTTACAGTCGCTAACTTGCCCCTCACCTCTATCTATAAGTTCGAATCACACGTGGTGTGGCCTAGTGATTACAGTCGCTAACTTGCCCCTCACCTCTATCTATAGGTTCGAATCACACTTGGTGTTGCCTAGTGGTTACGATCGCTAACTTGCCCCTCACCTCTATCTGTTGGTTCGAATCACACTTGGTGTGTCTAGTGGTTACGGTTGCTAACTTGCCCCTCACCTCTATCTATAGGTTCGAATCACACTTGGTGTGGCCTAGTGGTTACAGTCGCTAACTTGACCCTCACCTCTATCTATAGGTTCGAATCACACTAGGTGTGGCCTAGTGGTTACGGACGCTAACTTGCCCCTCACCTCTATCTATAGGTTCGAATCACACTGGTCGCTAACTTGCCCCTCACCTCTATCTATAGGTTCGAATCACACTTGGTGTGGCCTAGTGGTTACGGTCGCTAACTTGCCCCTCACCTCTATCTATAGGTTCGAATCACACTTGGTGTGGCTAGTGGTTACGGTTGCTAACTTGCCCCTCACCTCTATCTATAGGTTCGAATCACACTTGGTGTGGCCTAGTGGTTACGGTTGCTAACTTGCCCCTCACCTCTACCTATTGGTTCAAATCCCACTAGGTGTGGCCTAGTGGTTACGATTGCTAACTTGCCCCTCACCTCTATCTATAGGTTCGAATCACACTTGGTGTGGCCTAGTGGTTACGGTCGCTAACTTGCCCCTCACCTCTATCTATAGGTTCGAATCACACTTGGTGTGGCCTAGTGGTTACGGTTGCTAACTTGCCCCTCACCTCTATCTATAGGTTCGAATCACACTTGGTGTGGCCTAGTGGTTACGATCGCTAACTTGCCCCTCACCTCAATCTATTGGTTCAAATCACACTGGGTGTGGCCTAGTGGTTACGATCGCTAACTTGACCCTCGCCTCTATCTATAGGTTCAAATCACACTAGGTGTAGCCTAGTGGTTAAGGTCGCTAACTTGCCCCTCACCTCTATCTATAGGTTCGAATTACACTTGGTGTGGCCTAGTGGTTACGATCGCTAACTTGCCCCTCACCTCTACCTATAGGTTCGAATCACACTAGTTGTGGCCTAGTGGTTACGGTCGCTAACTTGCCCCTCACCTCTATCTATAGGTTCGAATCACACTTGGTGTGGCCTAGTGGTTACGGTTGCTAACTTGCCCCTCACCTCTATCTATAGGTTCAAATCCCACTAGGTGTGGCCTAGTGGTTACGATTGCTAACTTGCCCCTCACCTCTATCTATAGGTTCAAATCCACTAGGTGTGTCTAGTGGTTACGGTCGCTAACTTGCCCCTCACCTCTATCTATAGGTTCGAATCACACTTGGTGTGGCCTAGTGGTTACGGTCGCTAACTTGCCCCTCACCTCTATCTATAGGTTCGAATCACACTTGGTGTGGCCTAGTGGTTACGGTCGCTAACTTGCCCCTCACCTCTATCTATAGGTTCGAATCACACTTGGTGTGGCCTAGTGGTTACGGTCGCTAACTTGCCCCTCACCTCTATCTATAGGTTCGAATCACACTTGGTGTGGCCTAGTGGTTACGGTCGCTAACTTGCCCCTCACCTCTATCTATAGGTTCGAATCACACTTGGTGTGGCCTAGTGGTTACGGTCGCTAACTTGCCCCTCACCTCTATCTATAGGTTCGAATCACACTTGGTGTGGCCTAGTGGTTACGGTCGCTAACTTGCCCCTCACCTCTATCTATAGGTTCGAATCACACTTGGTGTGGCCTAGTGGTTTACGGTCGCTAACTTGCCCCTCACCTCTATCTATAGGTTCGAATCACACTGGGTGTGGCCTAGTGGTTACGGTCGCTAACTTGCCCCTCACCTCTATCTATAGGTTCGAATCACACTAAGTGTGGCATAGTGGTTACGGTCGCTAACTTGCCCCTCACCTCTATCTATAGGTTCGAATCACACTAAGTGTGGCCTAGTGGTTACGGTCGCTAACTTGCCCCTCACCTCTATCTATAGGTTCGAATCACACTAGGTGTGGCCTAGTGGTTACGGTCGCTAACTTGCCCCTCACCTCTATCTATAGGTTCGAATCACACTAGGTGTGGCCTAGTGGTTACGGTCGCTAACTTGCCCCTCACCTCTATCTATAGGTTCGAATCACACTAGTGTGGCCTAGTGGTTACGGTCGCTAACTTGCCCCTCACCTCTATCTATAGGTTCGAATCACACTGGGTGTGGCCTAGTGGTTACGGTCGCTAACTTGCCCCTCACCTCTATCTATAGGTTCGAATCACACTAGGTGTGGCCTAGTGGTTACGATCGCTAACTTGCCCCTCACCTCTATCTATAGGTTCGAATCACACTAGGTGTGGCCTAGTGGTTACGGTCGCTAACTTGCCCCTCACCTCTATCTATAGGTTCGAATCACACTAAGTGTGGCCTAGTGGTTACGGTCGCTAACTTGCCCCTCACCTCTATCTATAGGTTCGAATCACACTAAGTGTGGCCTAGTGGTTACGGTCGCTAACTTGCCCCTCACCTCTATCTATAGGTTCGAATCACACTAGGTGTGGCCTAGTGGTTACGGTCGCTAACTTGCCCCTCACCTCTATCTATAGGTTCGAATCACACTAGGTGTGGCCTAGTGGTTACAGTCGCTAACTTGCCCCTCACCTCTATCTATAGGTTCAAATCACACTTGGTGTGGCCTAGTGGTTACGGTCGCTAACTTGCCCCTCACCTCTATCTATAGGTTCGAATCACACTGGGTGTGGCCTAGTGGTTACGGTCGCTAACTTGCCCCTCACCTCTATCTATAGGTTCGAATCACACTTGGTGTGGCCTAGTGGTTACGGTCGCTAACTTGCCCCTCACCTCTATCTATAGGTTCGAATCACACTTGGTGTGGCCTAGTGGTTACGGTCGCTAACTTGCCCCTCACCTCTATCTATAGGTTCGAATCACACTTGGTGTGGCCTAGTGGTTACGGTCGCTAACTTGCCCCTCACCTCTATCTATAGGTTCGAATCACACTAAGTGTGGCCTAGTGGTTGGTTACGGTCGCTAACTTGCCCCTCACCTCTATCAATAGATTCGAATCACACTGGGTGTGGCCTAGTGGTTACGATTGCTAACTTGCCCCTCACCTCTATCTATAGGTTCGAATCACACTAGTTGTGGCCTAGTGGTTACGGTCGCTAACTTGCCCCTCACCTCTATCTATATGTTCGAATCACACTTGGTGTGGCCTAGTGATTACAGTCGCTAACTTGCCCCTCACCTCTATCTATAGGTTCGAATCACACTTGGTGTGGCCTAGTGGTGGGTTACGGTCGCTAACTTGCCCCTCACCTCTATCAATAGATTCGAATCACACTGGCTGTGGCCTAGGTGTTACGATTGCTAACTTGCCCCTCACCTCTATCTATAGGTTCGAATCACACTAAGTGTGGCATAGTGGTTACGGTCGCTAACTTGCCCCTCACCTCTATCTATTGGTTCGAATCACATTAAGTGTGGCCTAGTGGTTACGGACGCTAACTTGCCCCTCACCTCTATATATAGGTTCGAATCACACTAAGTGTGTCCTAGTGGTTACGGTCGCTAACTTGCTCCTCACCTCTATCTATAGGTTCGGATCACACTTGGTGTGTCTACTTATTTCTAATGAGGAAGCCTTGTATAATGCTTGCAAAAGGCCGATGGTCATATCCGGGTTCCGGATGTGCCTGGACTACCCGGAAGGGCACCAGGTATCATCCTCCACCAATAACAGCTTGATAACCGCCATGTGACCTAAACAATTTGGTCTCTTTTAGCAGCACAGAGTAGTTAAGTGTGAGTGTTAGTTTTCCGTTTATTTATCGTCGCTACCGGTTACCCATATGAGCGACGCCTCCTGTAGAGATTAGTCATTTTAGATTGTTGGAGGATAGTGCAGTGATACAGACATAAACACATTCCAGAGTCTCCTCTGGTTCTTTTACGTGCACGGTGTAAAGCACCGACACGAGACCTCTGTTTAAGGTCCCATCTGCAAGAATGTTAATTTTATTAGAGTCAGACGGGGTCGAACGTGCGATCCCTGGATTACCAGTCCAGCAAGCTACCATTGGACTACATATCCGTCTGTAGTTAAGTGTGAACTAACACAGTTAGGTTTTATAGCGGCAGACAATTCAACCAATGTCGCCCTAATCCCACAATTAAATTTGATTTGTTTTCCATCAACGAAATGAACAGTTATTGTCTGCTTTAGATTATTTTCATTAACTTAAGCGACACTATTTTCATTATCATAAGCGGAAACAGTTGTTAGGTCACACAATTGGATTTGTTGGTAATGGGGATTGAGTCGATTGCTGGCAAGAATAAATTGATATCAATCCCGCAAGACCCTTTTTGTGATGGCGGGGAAATCATTGGATTGGATTTAGTGTCGTCTGCTTGTGAAAGCTGTATGGAGATTGTTTCCTTACTTTAAGCCACCCACATCCAGGCATGGGCCCAAATTGTCTTCACCTACCAAAATAGTGTCACTATACTAACATATCTTCACCTACAAAAATATCTCCACCCTACCTAAATATCTTCACCCTACCAAAGTGTCTTCACCCTACCAAGATGTCCTCACTCTATCAAAATGTCTTCACCCTACCAAGATGTCATCACTCTATCAAAATGTCTTCACCCTACCAAGATGTCATCACTCTATCAAAATGTCTTCATCCTACGAAGATGTCATCACTCTATCAACATGCCTTCACCCTACCAAAATGTCTTCACCCTACCAAGATGTCCTCACTCTATCATAATGTCTTCACCCTACCAAGATGGCCTCACTCTATCAAAATTTCTTCACCCTACCAAGATGTCCTCACTCTAGCAAAATGTCTTCATCCTACCAATATGTCCTCACTCTATCAACATGTCTTCACCCTACCAAGATGTTATCATTCTATCAACATGTCATCACTCTATCAACATGTCTTCACCCTACCAATATGTCCTCACTCTATCAACATGTCTTCACCCTACCAATATGTCCTCATTCTATCAAAATGTCTTCACCCTACCAAGATGTCCTCATTCTATCAAAATGTCTTCACCCTACCAAGATGTCCTCACTCTATCAAAATGTCTTCACCCTACCAAGATGTCCTCACTCTATCAAAATGTCTTCACCCTACCAAGATGTCATCACTCTATCAAAATGTCTTCACCCTACCAAGATGTCCTCACTCTATCAAAATGTATTCACCCTACCAAGATGTCCTCACTCTATCAAAATGTCTTCACCCTACCAAGATGTCCTCACTCTATCAAAATGTCTTCACCCTACCAAGATGTCCTCACTCTATCAAATGTCTTCACCCTACCAAGATGTCCTCACTCTATCAAAATGTCTTCACCCTACCAAGATGTCCTCACTCTATCAAAATGTATTCACCCTACCAAGATGTCATCACTCTATCAAAATGTCTTCACCCTACCAAGATGTCATCACTCTATCAAAATGTCTTCACCCTACCAAGATGTCATCACTCTATCAAAATGTCTTCACCCTACCAAGATGTCATCACTCTATCACAATGTCTTCACCCTACCAAGATGTCCTCACTCTATCAACATGTATTCACCCTACCAAGATGTCATCACTCTATCAAAGTGTCTTCACCCTACCAAGATGTCCTCACCCTACCAAGATGTCCTCACTCTATCAAAATGTCGTCACTCTACCAACGTGTCTTAAATTCAAAGGATATTCTGGGTTATTGTCCTTGGTACTAGGAGGAATATATACTTTATGATAAGAGGTGCTGCGAATGGTCCTCTGCACCTTGCATGGTACTCGTGCTAACGTGCCTGCGCACAAATGAACGCCGATAAATGTTTCCCTATTCAAAGTCGATCGCATTGCAACTCTAATGTGCTGTCAACTGTGTATGCATGTGCAGGTAACTGAGTTTGTGATGGATACAGTATCCGCCATGTATCGGGCTCGAGCCCGGCTAGAGCCACGGTTGTGAAGTCCTTAAGTAGGTATGCCACGTAAATCTACATTGCCCTTTCTCTCTCCCTCGTGGCGATGAATTCATCATGAGTGAGGTCTCGAGTACGATTATACTAATGTTGTAAGAATGTCCTTCGCAATGGAACATACAGCTACGTGTATGTGTACAGGATATAAGCCGAAAACGATCCAATATGTAAAATATTGGACTGTGTGAGGCACGTAACGCCGTTGGCAGTACCAATATTTTACATATTGGATCCGTTTGAGGCTTATATCTTACTTAAAACACACGCTTATACAACGAGATCCTACTAATTAAACTTGTTAATTTCGTACATATACGGGTAGTATTTAATATAATACGCCTTTTGACACCAGTCCAATATTAATAATAATGGATTGCAAGTATAAAGGTATGACGTCACGACAGTGTTTTAAATATATATAAACTAATGCGTTCGTCGCTTTGTCGGATACAGACGGATATGTAGTCCAGTGATAACACGCTTGACTGGTAATCCAGGGATCGCAGGTTCGATCTCCCGTCTGACCCTAATACATTTAACAGTCTTTCAGATGGGACGTTAAACCTAGGTCTCGTGTCGGTGCTTTACACCATGCACGTAAAAGAACCAGAGGAGATTCTGTAATTGGTCTGTCTGTATCATTGAACTATCCTCCAAAATCTAAACTGACTAATCCATTCATGAGGCGTCGCTCATATGGGCAACCGGTAGCGACGATATATAAACGTAAAACACACGCTTTGTCGGAAAAGGTGCACTGGTATTGGAAAATCACAATTATTTATCTTTGTATGAATATTGAACATGGTTACGGTGTATTCATGTACACCCTTTGTTTAACATGGTATCGTGTTTCAGAAACAAACCGTACGTCTCCACTGTGGGGTCATAGACATATTCAATCCTATGCATTTGTTAAGTGTTTTCTTACAATAGTTGTTCATGATTGGAATGACAAGTCATTCTGGTTTTATTTAGGTTGGCAGTAGACTTTAAAATTGGATACTACATAAATGATCTCCGGGGGAGATCAGATGTTTGAGGAAGTACATAAAAGTATGTGTATAATATAGATTATACTTTGATCGCTTAGTGTCGGGAAAAGGTGCACCTGTATTGGAAAAAGGTTTCTTCCTCCATTTTTCTAAAAATGTCAGAACTGAAATGGGGTAGTGCTCCCAAGGACAGCATAATAAAACAAATGGCAATGTTGTCGAAGCATTTCCCCTCTCCACCTGGACGGGGGTTGCAGATGACCATTACAGATGCAGTAATTTCAGTGTTGTTTTGGGGGGGTTAAAGTCGCACAAAGGCTGTCCGATTAGCGCAGTGGTTTGCGCGCTCGCTTCTCACCAATGCGACCCGGGTTCGATTCTCGGACAGGGATGTATGTGAGATGGTACGATGGTCGCCAGATCGGACAGGTGGGTTTTCTCCAAGTACTCCGGTTTCCTCCCACATGAATGACCACATATAAGCTTTCATCCGCGCCAACGAGAGTGATTAATATAAGTTGCTAAAACTTGCTTCGCAATCGTTGTAAAATAAATAAGGTATACAAAAAGTCGCACAAACAGCGTAGGTCATATGGCGATTCTGAGGAAGACCCAAGGTGTACCTTCGATCACGCACATATGGCACCCTGGTAGAACCACCGACCTCCCACAATGTAGCTGGGTAGCCTCCTCATATGACATAATAATACATTATTGTGTGATTCTAACCTACATCTAATAACCTTAACCACTCGGCTACGGATAACCCTTGTTGAACAGTCAGATGGTGCTCGACCGACATATGCTACAATAGTGAGAAGTTCAGTGGCTCTTCATTCTGTAAAATGTTGAGATACCATCGTGTCAAGCAAGCTCCTGCAAGTTCCTTTCCACTGTGGTTCTAAATGCGACTCGAACTAACAGCGTCTCGGGGGATAATGCGTACATGTATACCATATCCATTATACCACCGAGGCTCCACACATAGTCCATAATGAATCTCATCATTACCTCATCATTATCAAAGTTAACACTATCATCATCAGCATCAGCATCATCTTCATTTTTAACACTACTACCACTATCATCATCATTATTACCGTGATGGTGATGATGATGGTGATGAGGAGGAGGTTGATGATGAGGCTTGGGAGGACACGGGTGAGGAGGATGAATAGGAGGATGAGCAGGAAGGGAAGAGGAGGGTGATGAGGATAATATTGAGGAGGAAAATGATGAGGAGGATGAGGACAAGGATGATAAAGAGGAGGAGGTTGAAGATGAGGCTGATAAGGTTGATGGGTGCGAGGATGAGGCTATGAGGATGTCATGAGGAGGTGGATTAGGAGGAGCAGTAGGATGATGAAGAATGTGAGTATGAGGAGGAGGATGAAGATCGGGATGAGGAGGAGGATGGAGATGGGGATGAGTAGGATGGAGATGGGGATGAGGAGGAGGATGGAGATGAGGATGAGGATGGTGGTGGGGATGAGGAGGAGGATGGAGATGGGGATGAGGAGGAGGATGGAGATGGGGATGAGGATGGTGGTGGGGATGAGGAGGAGGGTGGATATGGGGATGAGGAGGAGGATGACCATGAGTATGAGGATGATGGGGATGAGGATTAAGATGAAGATGAAGATAGGGATGAGGAGGAGTATGAAGATGAGGATGAGGAGGAGGATGACGATGAGGATCAGAAGGGTGACTATGACGACGACGACATAAATAACAAATTGGGTTCCATTCCACTATCATACAAAGGCATAGGTACAACGGTACGGTGGTATTGGACAACTAGGGTAGAGTATGTGGAGCTAGTCCGAGACCGTTTGATTAGACTTCAAACTAACCACGGTCGACCTACTGAATGAATAGGTCAAGGGCGAATTTCTTCTTGATTTGCAGAAAAAAAACGAAAGTTTGTTTCGCTTGCGTAAACTTTCAAGTATGTGACTAGGCCTACTCCAGGTAGTAGTTGTATGCAATCATGTACTTACAATTTGTAATTTGAAATTATCAGGATCATTTCTAAGTTCCTTAAACTTTTAATGAAAACTTATCATGTATTAAATTAATTCAAACCTTAAAGAATAACACTTAGGTCTGTCGCCGAATATTTACACAATTTCCAATTGCCACTCCCACTTCGAAACCGCATAATTAAGCTCTCCGAATGGGAGGCGTCAATGGGTGTTTCCTATTTCGTAATATGGACAGAAAGTATCTGATTTGACCGGGACGGAAAGTTATCTCCATGATTGAAGAGTTACCAATATTTTGATTTATGGACTACGTTTGCTCTGCCATAGTGTATCGTTTATATTTAAGTGGATCTCTAATTTCGGGAAAGATTTTATTAATTTGAAATTTAATGAACCTGAAAGTGAGTGGTACTCGAAATTGTTCAGATGTATTCGGAAGACATCGGACGTTTTGTCATAGATGGAATGAAAAGCAGGCATGTGTTATATTCATTCATATATATCTATGTATTTATTTAAGACACCATAGTATTCGTTGCGTTACATATAGGGGAATAAAACATGGTTTGGAGTTCTGACGCGTAGGAATTAACCACGACAAACCATATTTTATTTGACTATAAATAACGCAAAATAAATATGCTTTCGTTTCTAACATGACCAAAATATCTAAAATACGCAAAAATAGTTGGCGTTATTTTTTTTAAGAGTGCATAAATTACGTCACAAAAATGACGTCATGTTTGACGACACGAGCGAAACTGATTTAATGCAGAATAAAATACGTAATTAGTTATGGACAAAAGGTATCTGTGATCTCAGACTGATATCAACTTACCTCGGGTCGATACCTCTGCTGATATAAAACTAGGCACGTAATAACATCTATGTATTACATATTATATATGCCATACCGTCAATTTCATATCGTAATCCACCACTATATTTGTAATTCCTTGTGAATACATCAGCATGCAGTTTGTGATATCAAGCACGCACGCACGCACGCACGCACGCACGCACGCACGCACGCACGCACGCACGCACGCACGCACGCACGCACGCACGCACGCACGCACGCACGCCGCACGCACGCACGCACGCACGCACGCACGCACGCACGCACGCACGCACGCACGCACGCACGCACGCACGCACGCACGCACGCACGCACGCACGCACGCACGCACGCACGCACGCACGCACGCACGCACGCACGCACGCACGCACGCACGCACGCACGCAGCACGCACGCACGCACGCACGCACGCACGCACGCACGCACGCACGCACGCACGCACGCACGCACGCACGCACGCACGCACGCACGCACGCACGCACGCACGCACGCACGCACGCACGCACGCACGCACGCACGCACGCACTCACGCACGCACGCACGCACGCACGCACGCACGCACGCACGCACGCACGCACGCACGCACGCACGCACGCACGCACGCACGCACGCACGCACGCACGCACGCACGCACGCACGCACGCACGCACGCACGCACGCACGCACGCACGCACGCACGCACGCACGCACGCACGCACGCACGCACGCACGCACGCACGCACGCACGCACGCACGCACGCAGCACCACGCACGCACGCACGCACGCACGCACGCACGCACGCACGCACGCACGCACGCACGCACGCACGCACGCACGCACGTACGCAAGCACGCACGCACGCACGCACGCATGCAAGCAAGCAAGCATGTCCATAAATGATCTTACACTAAGGAAGCAAACACATTTTATTTACTGTATATCATGCTTGCCCGATAATAACTATATCGTGTTGTCTCGTGTTGTCTCGTGTCGTCTCAATAGTATCGAAAGGACGAATGGTGTATCAACAACCGCATGGGGTTGGTTGGGCTGAGCTCGCCATGGTCGTGATACTAATGCGTTCGGTGAAATATAGATCTACTCCGATCCTACACAGAAAAAAACAAATAGCCTCACATTATGTTATGCTCTGCAGTGGAATATAGATCTACTCCGAGCCTACACAGAAACAAACAAATAGCCTCACATTATGTTATGCTCTGCAGTGGAATATAGGATTTTATCACGACAGGGAGACAATATGAAGCGGGTCAGACGGAAAGAACATGGTTATATTAAAATTGTCGTCAATCGCCCTATTTCCGGACACCACCTGTTTTCGAATTTGTTTGCAATTGACGTCATCGCGGTCAAGTAGAAGGTATTTGGATTGTATGGTAGACGCTAAAACTGCCAGCACGAAAATGACCCCAAATTTTTATTTCGAAAATATGTAATTGTAGATGATTTTATTCACGTGCACCTTAAAACTCCCCTTATACAGAGATATAAGCATACATACTGATCAGACGGCACGTTCTGTTCCGTCTGATCGTGTTCTCTGTATTTTGAAAAGTCGCTTTTATTCCAAATTGACAATGAAAGAGTTAAATGAGTTCTCTCGTAAAATAGAGTCTTTATTATTATTATTATTATTATTACATGTATTATTATTATTAATATCCTAGTCTAAGTTTACGTAGATAGATATATGTAGACGTAATTTAGAATAGCTCGGAAATCGAGGAATTTATACAATGTGTATCTGTGTCTCAAAACTGTTACACTCTGTCTCGAAGAGGTCTGTATGGACAATAAGAACGTAGCTGGTCTCAGTAGCTTTGCTCGCAGGTTCGATCCCCCGTCTGACCATAATAAAATTAACAGTTTCAGATGGGACGTTAAACCGTCTTGTGTCGGTGCTATACGCACGTACGCACGCACGCACGCACGCACACACGCACGTACGTGTGCGATGGAATACACGACTGATGGAATACACGACAGATGGAATATACGACTGATCGACTGATGGAATACATTACTGATGGAATAAACGACTGATGGAATACACGACTGATGGAACACACGACTGGTGGAATACACGACTGGTGGAATACACGACTGATGGAATACACGACTGATGGAATACACGACTGATGGAATACACGACTGATGGACTGATGGAATACACGACTGATGGAATACACGACTGATGGAATACACGACTGATGGAATACATGACTGATGGAATACACGACTGATGGAATACACGACTGATGGACTGATGGAATACACGACTGATGGAATACACGACTGATGGAATACACGACTGATGGAATACACGACTGATGGAATACACGACTGATGGAATACACAGAGACTGATGGAATACACGACTGATGGACTGATGGAATACACGACTGATGGACTGATGGAATACACGACTGATGGACTGATGGAATACACGACTGATGGATAATGGAATACACGACTGATGGAATACACGACTGATGGAATACACGACTGATGGAATACACGACTGATGGAATACACGACTGATGGAATACACGACTGATGGAATACACGACTGATGGAATACACGACTGATGGACTGATGGATACACGACTGATGGAATACACGACTGATGGAATACACGACTGAAGGACTGATGGAATACACGACTGATGTAATACACGACTGATGGAATACACGACTGATGGAATACACGACTGATGGAATACACGACTGATGTAATACACGACTGATGGACTGATGGAATACACGACTTATGGAATACACGACTGATGGAATACACGACTGATGGAATACACGACTGATGGACTGATGGAATACACGACAGATGGAATACACGACTGATGGAATACACGACTGATGGAATACACGACTGATGGAATACACGACTGATGGACTGATGGAATACACGACAGATGGAATACACGACTGATGGAATACACGACTGATGGAATACACGACTGATGGAATACACGACTGATGGAATACACGACTGATGTACTGATGGAATACACGACTGATGGAATACACGACTGATGGACTGATGGAATACACGACATATGGAATACACGACTGATGGAATACACGACTGATGGAATACACGACTGATGGAATACACGACTGATGGAATACACGACTGATGGAATACACGACTGATGGAATACACGACTGATGGAATACACGACTGATGGAATACTCGACTGATGTAATACACGACTGATGGAATACACGACTGATGGAATACACGACTGATGGAATACACGACTGATGGACTGATGGAATACACGACTTTTCGAGTGGTTTTCGAGGGTTCAGAGTTCATATGGGTTCAAAACCTATATATTTGACAATGATGATGTATGTATTGGTGTTATCTATAGAACAAGAATACCCCAGTGTATACAGGTGCACTATTGAGATCCCAGGGACTTAAATGGCAGCCCAGAGCTTGTGTATTTCTAACGTTGAACTTACTTTGGCATACTCTGCGAGCTCCTTGCGCTTAAGGAGTGTACATAGAAACACAGTGGTGGTCTTAGTCTATGCTCAACATCTGCTAATACGTGAACACGTATCAAACATGTAGCTTAGGTATCCCATGGACCTTAAATAATCTTAAATTATATCATAATGTAGTAAAAACGAAACATGCGAACATGGATTGCCATACTCTGCGAGCTCCCTGAACTCCTTGTGTCCACCTATGAACATGGATTTGGTCACATATGATACATACCAACGTGAACACCTATGCATCAGGTGGTGCTATATCAAATAGGGTCACACATAAGATCTGAACTGATGCTATATTAGTATGTAACAATAGCGATTTTGGTACAGGCGCATTAATTCCGAAGGAACGGCAGTCGAATACGGAATTAGTACCCAACAGTCCTTTAGGACACTAATCACATGTTTCGATTCACTTTATCCCATTGTAATAGTGTTCTCCCTTAAGTATCCCTTAATAGTTGAAGTTGAGTGAATTACACGAGAAATGTGCGAACGTTTGGTTATAATTGATGATTAACATTAACATTCACGTACAGACGGACATACGTATATATTGTCCTAAATCATCTTAATGTCGGAAAAACTAATATGTATCTAGTCAAAAAAATATTAAACATTAAAAGAGGATGGTATACTACCCATATGGCTTTATATTAGCTGACACTCTATGATAATTTAACAAAAATGAAAGATTCGAACTTAGGTTGCCATACTGTGCAAGCTTCCAGAAAGCAATTAGTCAAACTGTGGTCTTATTCTATAACAGATACCCACACCTACGTGAATACGTATGATTCAGGTAGGTACTGTATCCAGTTGGGTCACAAATAAGGTATGACTTATTGTTACAGCTTTGAATAATAATGATCTTAGCATTAGTTATGTACCGGAACAAATTAATTTCAGACGGAAGGGCCGGTGTAGCGTGAGCCCTGTTCCGTGAGGATTGTAAGTTCGCTAGTTGCTGCTTACGGGACTCACGCTACGGGTATAAGAAACGTAAGTTGTGAGAATTGAAAGTCAATAACAATATCTCTCCTCCACTTTAGTTTAAAGATTTTATTTCTCAATTATTTACAGAGATAAATGATAGTAGATAAAGGCTACTAATGAGACTCCAATTTCCAGTGTATGAGGTTTAAAAACGCTCGTGTTTGTGTACAACCATGACTTACAGAATACGCGGTCAATTGATGGTTAATTGACAGCTTATTGGTATCGATCACGACACCTGTCAGTCAAACTATAATGGATAATCCAATCAGCTATCGATATTTCACACATCCTCAAGTAAACTTGTGTATCCCAATACACATTATCAATGTCTAGGATTAAAGTGTGTTATACCGATTTTAAATTTACAATTCTTACCTTAATTCAATCCTCTTGGCAGGCCCAATGGGATGGTGAAATTTTTAACAAACTTCATTCGGTCAAACCAACACTTGGCGAATGGTGCCCAATTTACAGGCCTATTCGTCGAGAAGAAGTCATTCTTGCCCGTCTCAGGATTGGTCATTCTCGAATATCACATTCATGGCTGTTGTCACGAGATGATGCACCAGAATGTATCCCATGCAATACTCTATACACGGTGGAGCATATCTTAATACACTGTGTTGACCTTCAACCAATCCGGTTGCAGTACTACACTGTGGACAACATTAAAAAACTCTTCGACTCTATCAGAGTAGAGTCCATCATATCATTTATCAAGGCAATAGGAATTTATAATAAGCTGTGATATCAATTGTTAATCATGCCTTTGTAGTAATCATTCATTCATAGATTACCTGTAATTAATCTTACGTCTTTATAACTTCTTAGTATTAATTTTTACGTAATGCATATACTTATATAGAATTTTATTTCATACACTCGACAATAAACATAACTTTAATGCGCGCTACATGACCTTAGATGTCGATGCGCCGTAAAACACCATTCATTCATTCATTGTATCCCAATACTGCAGTTTTAAGTTGATTGTAAGATTAGCCAGCTAATTTATATGCAACTATGAAATCTAGATTTTATCATACAATATGACTTCCGTTGTCATTACCGAAACTGTATTAGTTAGGCGTGTTGTCGTAATATTTGTATGAAAGTCTGGAGTCTTATGACCTAAGCTGTTGATGCGACACCCCTACATGTTCTATTACAATGTGAATATATTAATAATTCACACAATTCTACCAACGGACATAAAATGATTGGGCAAAATCGTATCTGTATATTGTTTATGATCCTTTTGACTGTCATAAATAATTTAAAGCTAGATAAATCAAGATAGATTTTTGTAGTTTAGTTTATACAAATTTAACTTAACTAGATTGCAGAAAAAGTGTTTACTACATTATATTAATCGTCCTCGAGGCCTCATTTCTGGTAGAATCCATCTCGATAAAGGAGAGAAGAAGCAATTTAAGTCCCTTGCTAAGGGACACAATCATAACAGCTACAGCTGGACGCGAACTCGGGTCCTTTCGTACCTGAAGCGAATGCACTACAACTGCACTATTACGACTTCCACAATATCAATGCCACGAGATCAATATTTTAAATATAAAAGATAAACAAGGCCACTAGAAACTCGCTTTTACAGACGGATATGTAGTCTAGCGGTTAACACGTTGGACTGGTAATCCAGGGATCGCAAGTTCGATCCCCCGTCTGACAATAATAAAATTAACCGTCTTTCAGATGGGACTTTAAACCGTGCACGTAAAAGAACCAGAAGAGACTCTGGAATGGATCTCTGTCTGTATCATGCACTATCCTCCAAAAATCTATAATGACTAATCTCTTTAGGAGGCGTTGCTCATATGGGCAACCGGTAACGACGATATATAAACGTACAACCCCCCACCCGACTTTAAGTTTGAATAATTATCATATATAAAGATAAGATTGTGTGTGTGCCTGCCTGTGGGTGTGGTTTTGTGCATGACTGTGTACATAAATACAAACTGACTAGGTACTCGATACACGGACGGCTTGTCCCACGATTGCACGGTATAGAGGCCAGACAGTAATATGAATAAAATCCGAGCTCCTGCCCAAGCTACCATGCTAGAGAGTGTAGCGGGTCCAGTGTCTTTCGCTATGTCATATGTTTATAAATACTAACATGCATTACTTTTTGTAATCGACGCTACTCAGGTTGCATAAGTGAGCGACACCTGAAGAGTCATTTTAGATTTTGGAGGATAGTGCAATGATACAGACAGAGAGACCCATTCAATAGTTTGAGGGACTGATGCATTGGCAGAGTGATTCACTTTGAGAATTGTTTTGTTATTTCATCGCTTTCAATCCCCACCCAATCCCCATTTTGTTAGTTTTTCACTTGATATAAAACTATATTTTCATACAGGTATTATATATTTTGGTATTACTACATAATACGTTTATCTCTTAATCGCCGATAGTGCACACACTTATATATTTAATGGAGATAATCTCAATAAGCTATAAGCTTTCGATTTAATCCATTTTCGTTTTGTATACAATATGTCACCGACTCGAGTTCACAGGGTTTGAACTTGTGTGCCGGTTAACTCTAAATGGGGAATTAGTGTGGTACAGCAGAGTAGCGTACACAAAGTGGTGGCATATGAAGGGGTCAGTCCACGGTGTATGGTCAATTTGAATTAAACCAATGACGATTCCAGTTATTAATTTAATATATATATAATTGTCCAGCAATAACGATAATTAACACAGATTGAAGTTCACGTTAATTATGTAGGTGGTTTTAATGTGTGTGTGTTTTATGTGTATTTATCGTGGCTACCGGTTGCCCATATGAGCGACGCCTCTTGAAGAAATTAGTCCTCTTAGACGTTTGGAGGATAGTGCAATGATACAGACAGAGACCCATTCCAGTCTCCTGTGGTTCTTTTACGTGCACGGTGTACAACACCAACACGAGACCTTAGTTTAAAGTCCCATCTGAAAGACATTAATTTTATTAGGGTCAGATGGGGGATAGAACCTGCGATACCTGGATTACCAGTCCAGCATGGGTTTTAATGGTGTCCATATATAGTTCATAGACTATTAGTTACAAATTAACATAAGCCCTGTAGCAGATTTAATGTGGCTAGCATTATGCCACTAAATGATACATTGTATTAACAGTAGCTGCTTTATGCTACTAAAGGTATTTATATCAAAGAAACCATAAATTCTAAATAATGTCAACTATGACAACTCTTCTAAGACATGTTATGGATAATAATATCAGATAACATCTGCTTAAGAAAATGCATTAGTGATGTCCTTTATATAAAATATAATGTAAAAGTCACCATTATACAAAGAAACTAAATGATTGAAATTATAGGAATGAAATAAAATAATAATTATGTAACTAATGAATTTTATTGAAATTCTGACCGTTCCATATATAGGTACTGTACATTATGAATGAATAAATATGTTTAAACCAAGTCTTCGCTGGTTCTTTTAGTGTCCAGCTTAAGCACCGACACGAGACCTCGTCATTAATATTATTAAGGTCAGACGTGGATCAAGCCTACAATATTTAACCAGGATCCTTTTGATTGATTATCTAACTTACCAGTTGGTCATGGTACCCAGTTTATCCTGTGTTCTTCTATGAATGCATTGGACGCTTGCTTAGGATCGCTGTCCTGTTGAAAATGGTGTGCTGTAGGCAATACATACTAATATCAATGTTGTATTACATTCATATGTACAGTGGGCCGTCACATTTACATTACATATTTGTAAAAGCGACATTTCCAGTCTAAGCAACATGAAGGACACCACATTGAGGACACCCATATGTAGCCACACTCATAAACACACATTCCAATATATATATATATATACATTCCGATACATTCATATATACATTATGATACACATATATATATATATTCCGATACATATTTTCTGAAAATGTTAATCCTGTGATAATTGAAAGTTCCAATGAGAGACCTATCAAAGTGACCCACAGGCAACATATGAAGTGGTGAGATATCTACAGTCAAACCCGTGTTAGTGGTCATCTCCATTAAGCAGCCAAACCTGTATTAAGCAGCAAGTTTCCAGATTCCCAATCGGTTGTTTTATTATATAGTTTACCTCTATTAAGCAGCCACCTGTGTTAAGCAGCCACTTTCTCTGACTCCTTTGACTGACTGCTTAAGACAGGTTTGACTGTATATCAACAGACCAGCATGAAATCATATATGTGAAGTCTAAATTGACTAATATTAGTTTGGTATTAATTATGCTTTTTCGGATGAGACTTTCAATTCTCAGTGCTTGGGAAAAAATTGTTGAACAAGTAAGAATTAAAAATTCCGGAGAGGGACGTATATAAAGTGATGCACAGGCATCATATGAAGTGGTTAGATATCTACCTCACCTGACAAGCATGAAAACATTATGCCAAGTCTAAATTTACCAATATTAGCTCAGTATTATGCATTTTCTGAGGTGACTTTCAATTCTCATGGCTTGGGGGAAAATTCTGAAGCTGTGAGAATTGAAAGTTCCAGTCAGGGACCTTTCTAAAGTGATCCACAGGCATCATATGAAGTGATAGATATCTCACCAGACCAGCATGAAAACATTATGTCAAGTCTAAATTTACTAATATTAGCTCGGTATTATGCATTTTCTGAGGTGACTTTCAATTCTCACGGCTTGGGGGAAAATGTTGAAGCTGTGAGAATTGACGGCTTGGGGGAAAATGTTGAAGCTGTGAGAATTGAAAGTTCCAGTCAGGGACCTTTCTAAAGTGACCCACAGGCATCATATGAAGTGGTGAGATATCTATCTCACCTGACCACTCTGGAATGGGTCTTTGTCTGTCTGTATCATTGCACTATCCTCCACAAATCTAAAATGACTAATCTCTCCATGAGGCATCGCTAATAATTTGCATAATAAATTATGGCTTGTCCATTTTCAGAGGGGACAAGCTCTGTGTCTGTCTGTCTGTCTGTCTGTCTGTCTGTCTGTCTGTCTGTCTGTCTGTCTGTCAAAAATATTTTCCCCGAGTACTTGAATAATTAAATGTTTCATTATTATTAAAACCTATTTAAAATTGACGTCACTGTTTTCAGTTAATATTTAGGTGATAGATTTGTTTACGTTCATTGTATACCGGTATGTATGTTCAGCTTATATTAAATTGCTTCACACCCCTATAACATTAAAGAAAGATGTGGATGTCTTGCATAATATTAACTTATAGTACATGACCATTATACTAATATTACTGAGTCAATTGCAAACAGATGGCAACAACTGTAATAGAACAGAGAATGGAGCAACACAATAAATGTAAAAAGAAAACAAAATAAATGGGTTTTTGGGGGGGGGGGGGGTAGCCGGATTGGGGGGAGCCGGATCGGCAGGGGGGGGTAAAAAGTGGTGGCAATTTGATTTTCTCCCGTGGAAATCCTACAAGACCACTATATATAACCTGTACTAGTTTGTAAAAAAATATGCTAATAGCTAATCAGCAGGGTAGCTGCACATGAACATGGTTGTTGTGTAAGCTAATATATGTATATTGGAGAGAACTTATAGTTCTTGACATATTCAGTAAGGCCATACCACCAGTATCATAAGGTGATTGATGATATGGTCTTGGTGACACCACTGTGACCACCCAGTGGGCTGCCATGAAACTTCTTTATTTAAGATATTGGTGCGTCTCTCATAAGTCATATTAGGTTCGCAGTATCTCTCTTACATACTACATTGCCTGAAATAAAGAACAAACTGTTGTCAAAATACATAGATAACAAATATAACTGTTAAGTTACAAAATGTGTCAGAGAACACAAATGCCGTTTTGTCAGTAAACAAAAGCAATTTAGTGAAAGTCATGATAGCGCAATGGTAGCGCGTTCGCTTCAGGTGCGTAAAGGCCTGGAGTTCGAGCCCCGCTGGAGCCGTTACGATTGTGTCCTTAGGCAAGGCATTTAAATTCCATGTTGCCTCTTCTCTCTCCCTCGAGGCAATGGAATGAGGTCTCGAGAGTGATTAATATAAGTTATAAGAACTTTTGCAATCGAGCTAAAATATATTTGTATAAACTAAAAGTAATTTATGGGTTTAAAGTAGGTCACAGTGCCTGGGTAAGGATTTGATGCAGTAAGGATGACTGACTAGTAAATTTATTTAATGTCGCCACCGCATAAATGCATTTGGGCGACTGAGATTTCTAAGAAGATTAAAATACCCATCATCTAAAAGTGATGGTTTTGCCTATCGTAATTATTATAACTAGATGTTTAGTGGGATATGAGGGCTGCTGTAATCTCAGTGTGTGTTCGGTTTTCATATCTCCGACTGTCGCTCACACAATAATTTGTGTCAGCGATAGTCGGGGTAGACCGGATGAATAAAATACCCGGTACATGTATACGTCTAAGATGTCTCAGACTGCATATATATAAATTAAAATATATGATTACCATTTCTACTATGATTATGTGACGAGAATATCTTGTTACACCTGCAATGTCGCATCATAGTATAATACTGTGATCGACATGCCACAAGACAATAAAGTCTTCCACCCATATCCGTCCAGCATCCGACATTTTACATTAAAATTACAAAGTTATGTACTAAAATACTTTTAGTTAAGACTACGAAGTTTAAAATATGTGTACTATGGTAAAACCATGAAGTTAAGAACAAGTGGACTGTCTTAATGTGTATATGTACTATGATAGTTCATAACTGATCCCCGAGTACATATAATTATAACCAGTCATACAGATATATAGCCGGGTAATAACGGATCTCCCATATACATGGGAAATTCAAATTTTGTTTATATATCACATTCATATTCTCAGCCCACTATGTCGTTTGGACATCTTTTTTAACATATTTAAGAAAGACCAAATTAATATGGGTTACCCTTAAAAATTATAATTATATACTAAACCCATATTTCATTGCAGTAAGCTGCAATAAGTGAAAGTTCATTTTTACTTGAAACATAGTATGTTACAGAGGATGTGATTTTGTGTTCCCTCATATTCCCACCCCCCATGTTTTATATTCCCCTGTGTACTGGGATCATTAATTGTTATAAGATAACAACTATACCCCTGTGTGACAACATTTATGATCAGTACATTAAAAAACACTTCCGTAGCAATTCCAATGGTCACCTTAATAGAGCCAGTAAAATTGTAATAATGTTTAAAATATACTCACGTATTTACATTAAAAAGACAGTCACACAGGGAATAGCCAAACAAATAATAACCGTAGATCCTTGTTGTATCAAAAACCTGTATGGCAGTAATCCGGTTCCGTTGTTTATGTTCGGTTTTTCGGAGATAGACCGACAGCATGCATTGTTCGCAACAAGATTATTCCCATGGCTATGGGGTTTGCTGTCATAATGTTCCTACATGTACTAATTTACTAAACTAAACTGGACACTTGCATGGATCTTGAAGATTTACATAAAATGGTGACAAGAAATGATATCCGAAATTTCCTCTAATACCCTAGTATAATTCCAGGGATACATTATTAAAGGAACATTTTTGCAAGAATCTTGAGACATATGGTGTTCATATTAGCATTCCCCGTCACTAATATTTACACTATTTAGAGAAAGTGACTTATTATGGGAATACATAATGAAGAAAGATAAGTTTGAAAGGACACGTGTCTGTCGGAGAGATGTTCACAGCTCATAATGTGTCCTTCATATCTCCCAAGATCCTTGTTATTACATTATTAAACTGGGAGAGTACCATGCGCGAGTCCAGATATATATTGTGTAGCAAATGAGCTGGGCAAGTTAGCCCATGTTCATCATCACCACATTTCATATTGTTGTAAATCTACTTAAAATTAAATGATTATGACAGCCCTACCCATCCATGGGTATGTCCAATACAAAGATCTTCTGCATAAGTTTCAGCCGGATAAGTCACTTATATCATTTATGGTATGAGTATTATAGACATACCCCTCATACAAAATTCCAGGTAATAACATAATCACTACATTCAGATTAGGGATGGGGTCATTATTCGTTGGGATGGAAAAATGACCTGCCTTCACTCGGATAATCTACATTAAGGGTGTCATATTCTATGCATGGACCAGTTTCCTGCACATAGGGAGGCACACGTCATAAAACATAATGTTGTCTGTCCTTGCTCATACAATAATAAAATATTACTTATTTGCGTTCAATTTATCGTCGCTACCGTTTGCCCATATGAGCGACGCCTCCTGAAGAGATTAGACATTTTAGATTTTTGGAGGATAGTTCAATGATACAGACAGAGACCCATTCCAGCGTCTGCTCTGTTTCTTTTACGTGCACAGTGTAAAGCAACGACACAAGACCTCGGTTTATCATCACATCTGAAAGACTGTTAATTTTATTAGGGTCAGATGGGGGATTCAGAACCTGAGAACTTATTATAAATGATATAAAACATGTAACCAGTGTATTGGGAACACAGGAAGTGTCACTGTTGGTTGCAGATCCCTAAAAATAAGGTTTTATTGCTTTTCACACCTGTGGCAAACAGGATAAGGCTTAATTTGGTCCACAATAGTCAGAACTTGTGGTGGCACACGGCCTCAAGGGTGTTCAGGTAGCAGACTTCAAACCGGACAAGCGGACCTGGCACCGCCCTGGATGCTAGTTACCTGAGATCCAGTGATAGATATTACAATATCGAGCAAAGTGAAGAAATCCGATTTGGGTCACCTCGCCAGATTGGAAGTACAATGTCATATTGAGGAAAACTACAGCAATCACCTCAAAATATAATTATACAGATGGATCAAAATGCCCCGATTCTGGCAAAGTAGCTGTAGCTGTAGTCATTCCATCCCTACAATGTGAATATGTAGAAAGTTGCTGGATAGTAGATAATAATTCACCGAAAAATGTGATATTATCTGACTCACTTTCATCACTGGTCTCATTACAATCAAGGAATAGTAAGTCTAGACCAGATCTAATCAAAGACATAGGTAAATTACATAATGAGGGTTTGAACTTGGACCTTCAGGTTACCATAGCATGGTGTGCAGCAGTGCACATATAGGTATCACTGGAAATGAGCTGGCTGACAGGGCAGCCAAGTCGGGCCTGGAGCATACAAATGTAGAAAATAAAGTGAAGCTCGCACTCATGGAGATCTACTCATTTATCAGGGCTGAAACAATTACCCGTTGGAGCCAAACTTTATATAATAGGCCTTTTAAACAAACCTATAAGTTGAGCTCTGTGGGGCTCAGTTGACCGGTGCCTAATATTCCCATTCTATAAAAATAGATAAGTGCATTAGTAGACTGAGACTGGGGACAAATCTGTTGCCTGGTAATGATGGACAACATATACTTAAATTGGATCCGGTTTGTCCCACATGTCGGGTGAAGTACACCACCGAACATTTTCCGCTAGACTGTAGTGTGCACGGGACTCATCGAGCTGATCTGCGGGCTGCTGTTGCAATCTTGAGAATGTCCTCAACCCCAGAAAGGCTGCCCAAACATCAGTATACAAAGCTCTGGAGACCTACATCTTAGACTGTCAGATGTCCGACAAAATATAGAGGACCTGTGCAGTTATGGCTGGCTCAGACACAAGTTCCCATACTTTTGCAGCTTGTTAGTAGATTAATAAACCAGTTAGTAGTGCAGAAACTAGCCTCACTAGAGTCCTTTCCGAAAAGCAATTTTATTGCCGGTTTCTCATCATTTGAGTGGGAGATTTTTGACCCCAGGTGAAAGAGTTTACTTAAATTTCATCTTAGGGCTCTTTTGGGGCTACAGTCATCACTATAACTTAAATCAATATAAATTTGGGAAAATCTACAACGACCTGGAAAAAATTAATTTTATATATCAATACCCCCGCTAATAGAACCCTTCGGACAGATCCCACGCTTATGCCTCTGTCCACACAGCCACGTTAATATATTATGAAAATAAATAACTACTTATCAGTTAATACAATAGTTTCAGTAATATAAGTAATTACTAGTAATTACTTATATGACCCCCCTATTTTTGTATTAATATCGCCTCTCCCCCCTGTGACCAAATATGTAGGAGACAAACATTTGTTCATCTCTTCATAAATCTGCCCTAAACTAATAGATTTAATCATATATATGGAAATAATATTGTCCGAGTCAGACCAGGTAAAATCCAGAGCCCCTGGTCCAATCCACCCAGAGTAGTAGGTAAGATAGCACGCAGAACAATTGATAAGTACAGCCAGGCTAGGTACCAAACCAATGATCAATTGTATCGGGATGCCAGGGGCTGCGGTTTTCGACCTTCTCATTTGGGATAGTCCGAGGCGAGGAATACTCTCGCTACCTATTGGGTGTTCTATGTACCTAATAGGATGGTACACTTAGTGTACCTGTCCCTGGTTATCCTGACCAGATCATGATAATAGAAATTTGAATATCCCTTATCAAAACTGACCAAACAGAGATTTCTTCAAAAACAAATATTTAGCACAATTTTGAGCCCAGTATTTTCTCAAATTATCTGATTTATCCAGATTATTTGTATATTTTCAGAAGCATTAACATGCTATTGACCCAAAATTATCAATTAAGGTAGCCTGATTATAGTAGGATCATAATTGAGACCCCTATGCTATGACATATGTGTAATGTCAAAACATAGTGTGTTTGTTCAGTTTTTGGTCAATTACACAAAAGATTGAAAGTATAAAGGGATAAATAAAATCCCCATGTATACATAATAAAATATTATATACATAATTAAACAAACTAGAGTGAGGTTGGTAAAATTTCCAAGAAAATGCCCTTTGAGATTGTTGCCATATAAAGTGAGAAATCTGATTTATTATACCACATGTGTCATGCATACATAACCTAGTTTTTATGATCATTTATCTAATATCCACAGAATGTTTATGCTTTTCTATAAACATCAATATGATATTGACTTCAAATAATCAAATAAGGATACCTAACTGTATTATTACCACAGTTGAGGCCCTTATGCTATGACATATGTGTAATGTCAAAACGTAGTGTTTTTGTTCAGTTTTTGGTCAATTACACAAAAGATTGAAACGTATAAAGGGATAAAAATCCCCATGTATACATAATAAAATATTATATACATAATTAAACAAACTAGAGTGAGGTTGGTAAAATTTCCAAGAAAATGCCCTTTGAGATTGTTGCCATATAAAGTGAGAAATCTGATTTATTATACCACATGTGTCATGCATACACCATAACCTAGTTTTTATGATCATTTATCTAATATCCACAGAATGTTTATGCCTTTCTATAAACATCAATATGATATTGACTTCAAACAATTAAATACGGTTACATAACTGTATTATTACCACAGTTGAGGCCCTTATGCTGTGACATATATATGGGCAATGTTGTCCAATTCTGACTTTTTGTTTTGGGATTATATGTGCTCAGTCAAACTATCCTGTGAGTGCTTCTTGGGATAAATATCCTAAAATGTATAGAATATAACACTATGCTTATTGCAAGCTGTTATAATTTCCCCTTACCCCCTAGACCCGCACCTGAAATAACCCTTTCTGGTCTGTATTTTGATCCCCACGCTAACAAAGGTCAACTCGGTACACATTCCTGAGGCAGAGGAATGATAATATGAACATATATCTCAAAATTCTTGCAAAAATGATACTTTATCCCTGGAATTATACTAGGGTGTTCGAGGAAATTTCAATTATCATTTCAGGTCACCTTTTTATGTAATTCTTCATTGTTCAAATCCATGCAAGAATCCAGTTTAGTTTAATTTAGTAAAAGAAGCATAGATAGGAACATTATGACAGCAAACCGCCTATCAATGGGAATAGTCTTGTCGCGAAAAATGCCTGGGTGCTGTCGGTCTATCTCCAAGTAAGCATGAACAACCGAACCGGATTACTGCCATACAAGTTTTTTCATTCGACAAGGATCTACGGTTATTATTTGTTTGGCTATTCCCTGTGTGACTGTCTTTTTAATGTAAATACTTGAGTAAATTTCAAACATTATTACAATTTTACTGGCTCTACTAAGGAGACCGTTGGAATTGCTACGGAAGTGTTTTTTAACGTACTGATCATAAATGTTGTCACACAGGGGTATAGTTGTTATTTTATAACAATTAATGATCCCAGTACACGGGGAAATATAAAACATGGGAGCGGGAATATGAGGGAGGGAACACAAAATCACATCCTCAGTAACCTACTATGTTTCAAGTGAAAATGAACTTTCACTTATTGCAGCTTACTGCAAAGAAATATGGGTTTAGTTATATATTTATGTTTTTAGGGGTAACCCATATTAGTTTGATCTTTCTTAAAATGTTAAAAAAGATGTACAAGCGACATAGTGGGCCGAGGACACAAATGTAATATATAAACACAATTTGAATTATAATTTCCCATGTATATGGGAGATTTGTTATTACCGGCTATATATCTGTATGACTGGTTATAATTATATGTACTCGGGGGATCAGTTATGAACTATCATAGTACAGATACATATTAAGACAGTCCAATTGCTCTTAATCTTCTTAGTACACATATTTTAAACTTCGTAGTCTTAACTAAAAGTATTTTAGTCCATAGCTCTGTAATTTTAATGCATAATGTTGGATGCTGGATCCATGGATATGGGTGCAAGACTTTATTGTCTTGTGACATGTAGATCACAGTATTACAGTATAACGCGATATTGCACATGTAACAAGGTATTCTCGTCGTATTAGAAATGGTAAACATATTTTTATATATATGCAATCTTAGACATCTTAGAAGTATATGTGCACCGGGTATTGTATTCACCCGGTCTACCCCTGACTGTCTCTGACACAAATTCCTGTGTGAGTGACAGTTGGCGATATGAAAACCAAACACATACTGAGATTACAGCAGCCCTCATAGCCCACTAAACATCTAGTTATAATAATTGCGATAGGCAAAACCATCACTTAGATGATGGGCATTTTAATTATCTTAGAAAACTCGCCCAAATGCATTTATGCGGTGGTGACTTTAAATAAACTTGTCAGACATATTAATTAAATTTATTAAAGAAATATACATCAATTTCTGCTGAATAAGCATCCAACAAGCATTTTAACTTGATGTGTGTGTGCGTTTTACGTTTATTTATTGTGGATAGTGCAATGATACCGACAGAGACCCATTCCAGAATCTCCTCTGGTTCTTTTACATGCACGGTGTAAAGCACCGACACGAGACCTCGGTTTAAAGTCCCATCTGAAGACTGTTATTTTATTATGTCAGACGGGGATCGAACCTGCGATCCCTGGATTACCGTCCAATAGTTAACCCTGGACTACAGTCACCTGTCACCCTAAATCATAGGGTTCATTAATCCATGGCATCGAAAAGTGACCCTTCTCTCATACATGTAAGTCTACACATAAGGGGTCATTATTCTATGGCATCGAAAAGTGACCTGCCCTCACTTGTTCAGTGTATACATAGGGGGTGGGGGTCATTGTTATTATTTGTTGTATGCTTGTCTGTGTAAATATTATGCATATACATTATGTGAACCGCCTAGTTATACAGCACCCACCATATCATCGTTAGAAATTGTCTGTGTACTTATATTTATATTTTCATATTCAATATATTTATGTTATTCTGTACATCATTGATTCAAAATAAATGTTGCTAGGCCTTAAACAGTGTTAATTAACATTTAATTATAATACATTTAACATTTTCCCACTATATATTGCCATTCGCAAGGGGAGTAATTGTTCCGCAAGGGGGTCAATATTCCATGACCGACTAATAACCCGAGAGACATTATTTTGAGGGGGGTCAATATTCTATACGACACCAGGTTCAATACTCGGTCAGGCCACATATGTAGTGTCATCGAGGTAGGCGTCTCACACACATTGCTTAGTACTGTTAACCGCTTAGGTCGGCTAAGCCTGCCTAGTCAGGTCGGCTAAGCGTGTCCAGGAAAACAAGCGTAGTTCCTCGCAAGGGGTTTGACATTATTGGCAGTGTATTTAGCTTAATAAATAGTTAAACACAAGCTGCCTCGTTCTTATATTGTTGTTATATACTTTTTTCCGGTGTCTTTCGGTATTTCTATATGTTGGAGAACAGTCTATTTCTACAAAAAATGTAAGTGGCATAGTTTCCGTCCTCGTTCGATATTTCGGATAAATGTGAAAATATATATGATTTTTAACGTTTCTATTCATTAGATTATTGCTCGATCGAGCTATTATAGCTTGATCGAGCTATTATAGCTTGTTCTGGACTGTTCTCCAACCTGTTCTAGGGACAGTGTCATTTGATCATCTTTGTAAACAAAATTAAAATAGTGTGCATTATTCAGTTATTTGTACAAAACAAAACTGAAAATGACATAATGTGTGTTAATTGTCACATTAATTTGGGATAAAACTTTACCTGTACAAAGCTCATGTAGATTTGAGTTAAATTGGGTTGAAAAATGAGCCAGTGTGTGGTCTCGGAGTTTCGAAACAATCAAACATTTACAGTCAAATTACAACTGATAACACCGTGCCAACCGTTACAAACAAGTCACTAACATCATTACTGAATAATGGAATGTGTTAACTGCTTCAATTAATAAAAAAATTAATACCAAACAGTAGATTTCTAATATAATTATTTACCTCATTTAGCTAGATGTCAATAAAGTTGGCTGTTCCATTAATTGACCGCGTGTATTCGTATCCGGTAAGCAAGGATAAAGCATACACCGGAGTAATCTATATAGAAATTGGAAAATCCCCTCCACAGACACACTTTTTAACTATCTATAGGTTCATACATGTCACATAATACTGATAATTAGCACAACTATTGAAAATAAAGCGAATGTCTCTCATTCCTCAC
>CM026392.1:35454390-35493640 GCA_014843695.1 Archivesica marissinica | reverse complement strand
ATCCCACTAGGTGTGCCCTAATGGTTACGGTTGCAAACTTGCCCCTCACCTCTATCTATAGGTTCGAATCACACTAGGTGTGGCCTAGTGGTTACGGTCGCTAACTTGCCCCTCACCTCTATCTATAGGTTCGAATCACACTTGGTGTGGCCTAGTGGTTACGCTCGCTAACTTGCCCCTCAATTCTATATATAGGTTCAAATCCCACTAGGTGTGGCCTAGTGGTTACGGTCGCTAACTTGCCCCTCACCTCTTATTTATAGGTTCGAATCACACTTGGTGTGGCCTAGTGGTTACGGTCGCTAACTTGCCCCTCACCTCTATCTATAGGTTCGAATCACACTTGGTGTGGCCTAGTGGTTACGGTCGCTAATGCCCCTTCACCTCTATCTATAGGTTCGAATCACACTAGTTGTGGCCTAGTTGTTACGGTCGCTAACTTGCCCCTCACCTCTATCTATAGGTTCGAATCCCACTTGGTGTGGCCTATTGGTTACAGTCGCTAACTTTCCCCTCACCTCTATCTATAGTTTCGAATCACACTAGGTGTGGCCTAGTGGTTACGGTCGCTTACTTGCCCCTCACCTCTATCTATAGGTTCGAATCACACTGGGTGTGGCCTAGTGGTTACGGTCGCTAACTTGCCCCTCACCTCTATCTATAGATTCGAATCACACTGGGTGTGGCCTAGTGGTTACGGTTGCTAACTTACCCCTCACCTCTATCTATAGGTTCGAATCACACTAGGTGTGTCTAGTGGTTAGTCGCTAACTAGCCCATCACCTCTATCTATAGGTTCGAATCTCACTTGGTGTGGCCTAGTGGTTACGCTCGCAAACATGCCCCTCACCTCTATCTATAGGTTCAAATCCCGCTAGGGGTGGCCTAGTGGTTACGGTCGCTAACTTGCCCCTCACCTCTATCTATAGGTTCAAATCCCACTAGGTGTGGCCTAGTGGTTACAGTCGCTAACTTGACCCTCACCTCTATCAATAGGTTCGAATCACACTGGGTGTGACCTAGTGGTTACGGTCGCTAACTAGCCCCTCACCTCTATCTATAGGTTCGAATCACACTAGGTGTGGCCTAGTTGTTACGGACGCTAACTTGCCCCTCACCTCTATCTATAGGTTCGAATCACACTTGATGTGGCATAGTGGTTACGGTCGCTAAATTGCCCCTCACATCTATCAATAGGTTCGAATCACACTTGGTGTGGCCTAGTGGTTGCGGTCGCGAACTTGCCTCTCACCTCTATCTATAGGTTCAAATCCCGCTAGGGGTGGCCTAGTGGTTACGGTCGCTAACTTGCCCCTCACCTCTATCTATAGGTTCAAATCCCACTAGGTGTGGCCTAGTGGTTACAGTCGCTAACTTGACCCTCACCTCTATCAATAGGTTCGAATCACACTGGGTGTGACCTAGTGGTTACGGTCGCTAACTTGCCCCTCACCTCTTATCTATAGGTTCGAATCATACTCGGTGTGGCCTAGTGGTTATGGTCGCTAACTTGCCCCTCACCTCTTATCTATAGGTTCGAATCACACTTGGTGTGGCCTAGTGGATACGGTCGCTAATTTACCCCTCACCTCTATCTATAGGTTCGAATCACACTTGATGTGACCTAGTGGTTACGGTCGCTAACTAGCCCCTCACCTCTATCTATAGGTTCGAATCACACTAGGTGTGGCCTAGTTGTTATGGACGCTAACTTACCCCTCACCTCTATCTATAGGTTCGAATCACACTTGGTGTGGCGTAGTGGTTACAGTAGCTAAGTTGCCCATCACCTCTATCTATAGTTTCGAATCACACTAGGTGTGGCCTAGTGGTTACGGTCGCTAACTTGCCCCTCACCTCTATCTATAGGTTCGAATCACACTGGGTGTGGCCTAGTGGTTACGGTCGCTAACTTGCCCCTCACCTCTATCTATAGGTTCGAATCACACTGGGTGTGGCCTAGTGGTTGCGGTCGCTAACTTCCCACTCACCTCTTATCTATAGGTTCGAATCACACTGGGTGTGGCCTAGTGGTTACAGTCGCTAACTTGCCCCTCACCTCTTATCTATAGGTTCAAATCACACTTGGTGTGGCCTAGTGGTTACGGTCGCTAATTTGCCCCTCACCTCTATCTATGGGTTCGAATCACACTTGATGTGACCTAGTGGTTACGGTCGCTAACTAGCCCCTCACCTCTATCTATAGGTTCGAATCACACTAGGTGTGGCCTAGTTGTTACGGACGCTAACTTGCCCCTCACCTGTATCTATAGGTTCGAATCACACTTGGTGTGGCCTAGTGGTTACAGTCGCTAACTTGCCCCTCACCTCTATCTATAGTTTCGAATCACACTAGGTGTGGCCTAGTGGTTACGGTCGCTAACTTGCCCCTCACCTCTATCTATAGGTTCGAATCACACTTGGTGTGGCCTAGTGGTTACGGTCGCCAACTTGCCCCTCACCTCTATCTATAGATTCGAATCACACTGGGTGTGGCCTAGTGGTTACGGTTGCTAACTTACCCCTCACCTCTATCTATAGGTTCGAATCAAACTAGGTGTGTCTAGTGGTTACGATCGCTAACTTGCCCCTCACCTCTATCTATAGGTTCGAATCACACTAGGTGTGGCCTAGTGGTTACGGTCGCTAACTTGCCCCTCACCTCTATCTATAGGTTCGAATCACACTTGGTGTGGCCTAGTGGTTACGGTCGCTAACTTGCCCCTCACCTCTATCTATAGGTTCGAATCACACTAGGTGTGGCCTAGTGGTTACGGTCGCTAACTTGCCCCTCACCTCTATCTATAGGTTCGAATCACACTTGGTGTGGCCTAGTGGTTACGGTCGCTAACTTGCCCCTCACCTCTATCTATAGGTTCGAATCACACTTGGTGTGGCCTAGTGGTTACGGTCGCTAACTTGCCCCTCACCTCTATCTATAGGTTCGAATCACACTAGGTGTGGCCTAGTGGTTACGGTCGCTAACTTGCCCCTCACCTCTATCTATAGGTTCGAATCACACTGGGTGTGGCCTAGTGGTTACGGTCGCTAACTTGCCCCTCACCTCTATCTATAGGTTCGAATCACACTAGGTGTGGCCTAGTGGTTACGGTCGCTAACTTGCCCCTCACCTCTATCTATAGGTTCGAATCACACTTGGTGTGGCCTAGTGGTTACGGTCGCTAACTTGCCCCTCACCTCTATCTATAGGTTCGAATCACACTTGGTGTGGCCTAGTGGTTACGGTCGCTAACTTGCCCCTCACCTCTATCTATAGGTTCGAATCACACTAGGTGTGGCCTAGTGGTTACGGTCGCTAACTTGCCCCTCACCTCTATCTATAGGTTCGAATCACACTTGGTGTGCCTAGTGGTTACGGTCGCTAACTTGCCCCTCACCTCTATCTATAGGTTCGAATCACACTTGGTGTGGCCTAGTGGTTACGGTCGCTAACTTGCCCCTCACCTCTATCTATAGGTTCGAATCACACTTGGTGTGGCCTAGTGGTTACGGTCGCTAACTTGCCCCTCACCTCTATCTATAGGTTCGAATCACACTAGGTGTGGCCTAGTGGTTACGGTCGCTAACTTGCCCCTCACCTCTATCTATAGGTTCGAATCACACTAGGTGTGGCCTAGTGGTTACGGTCGCTAACTTGCCCCTCACCTCTATCTATAGGTTCGAATCACACTAGGTGTGGCCTAGTGGTTACGGTCGCTAACTTGCCCCTCACCTCTATCTATAGGTTCGAATCACACTAGGTGTGCCCTAGTGGTTACGGTTGCTAACTTGCCCCTCACCTCTATCTATAGGTTCAAATCACACTAGGTGTGGCCTAGTGGTTACGGTCGCTAACTTGCCCCTCACCTCTATCTATAGGTTCAAATCACACTAGGTGTGCCCTAGTGGTTACGGTTGCTAACTTACCCCTCACCTCTATCTATAGGTTCAAATCACACTTGGTGTGGCCTAGTGGTTACGGTCGCTAACTTGCCCCTCACCTCTATCTATAGGTTCGAATCACACTAGGTGTGGCCTAGTGGTTACGGTCGCTAACTTGCCCCTCACCTCTATCTATAGGTTCGAATCACACTAGGTGTGGCCTAGTGGTTACGGTCGCTAACTTGCCCCTCACCTCTATCTATAGGTTCGAATCACACTAGGTGTGGCCTAGTGGTTACGGTCGCTAACTTGCCCCTCACCTCTATCTATAGGTTCGAATCACACTTGGTGTGGCCTAGTGGTTACGGTCGCTAACTTGCCCCTCACCTCTATCTATAGGTTCGAATCACACTAGGTGTGGCCTAGTGGTTACGGTCGCTAACTTGCCCCTCACCTCTATCTATAGGTTCGAATCACACTTGGTGTGGCCTAGTGGTTACGGTCGCTAACTTGCCCCTCACCTCTATCTATAGGTTCGAATCACACTTGGTGTGGCCTAGTGGTTACGGTCGCTAACTTGCCCCTCACCTCTATCTATAGGTTCGAATCACACTAGGTGTGGCCTAGTGGTTACGGTCGCTAACTTGCCCCTCACCTCTATCTATAGGTTCGAATCACACTAGGTGTGGCCTAGTGGTTACGGTCGCTAACTTGCCCCTCACCTCTATCTATAGGTTCGAATCACACTAGGTGTGGCCTAGTGGTTACGGTCGCTAACTTGCCCCTCACCTCTATCTATAGGTTCGAATCACACTAGGTGTGGCCTAGTGGTTACGGTCGCTAACTTGCCCCTCACCTCTATCTATAGGTTCGAATCACACTAGGTGTGGCCTAGTGGTTACGGTCGCTAACTTGCCCCTCACCTCTATCTATAGGTTCGAATCACACTAGGTGTGGCCTAGTGGTTACGGTTGCTAACTTGCCCCTCACCTCTATCTATAGGTTCGAATCACACTAGGTGTGGCCTAGTGGTTACGGTTGCTAACTTACCCCTCACCTCTATCTATAGGTTCGAATCACACTAGGTGTGCCTTAGTGGTTACGGTCGCTAACTTGCCCCTCACCTCTATATATAGGTTCGAATCACACTAGGTGTGGCCTAGTGGTTACGGTCGCTAACTTGCCCCTCACCTCTATCTATAGGTTCGAATCACACTAGGTGTGGCCTAGTGGTTACGGTCGCTAACTTGCCCCTCACCTCTATCTATAGGTTCGAATCACACTAGGTGTGGCCTAGTGGTTACGGTCGCTAACTTGCCCCTCACCTCTATCTATAGGTTCGAATCACACTTGGTGTGGCCTAGTGGTTACGGTCGCTAACTTGCCCCTCACCTCTATCTATAGGTTCGAATCACACTAGGTGTGGCCTAGTGGTTACGGTCGCTAACTTGCCCCTCACCTCTATCTATAGGTTCGAATCACACTAGGTGTGGCCTAGTGGTTACGGTCGCTAACTTGCCCCTCACCTCTATCTATAGGTTCGAATCACACTTGGTGTGGCCTAGTGGTTACGGTCGCTAACTTGCCCCTCACCTCTATCTATAGGTTCGAATCACACTTGGTGTGGCCTAGTGGTTACGGTCGCTAACTTGCCCCTCACCTCTATCTATAGGTTCGAATCACACTTGGTGTGGCCTAGTGGTTACGGTCGCTAACTTGCCCCTCACCTCTATCTATAGGTTCGAATCACACTAGGTGTGGCCTAGTGGTTACGGTCGCTAACTTGCCCCTCACCTCTATCTATAGGTTCGAATCACACTAGGTGTGGCCTAGTGGTTACGGTCGCTAACTTGCCCCTCACCTCTATCTATAGGTTCGAATCACACTTGGTGTGGCCTAGTGGTTACGGTCGCTAACTTGCCCCTCACCTCTATCTATAGGTTCGAATCACACTAGGTGTGGCCTAGTGGTTACGGTCGCTAACTTGCCCCTCACCTCTATCTATAGGTTCGAATCACACTTGGTGTGGCCTAGTGGTTACGGTCGCTAACTTGCCCCTCACCTCTATCTATAGGTTCGAATCACACTTGGTGTGGCCTAGTGGTTACGGTCGCTAACTTGCCCCTCACCTCTATCTATAGGTTCGAATCACACTGGGTGTGGCCTAGTGGTTACGGTCGCTAACTTGCCCCTCACCTCTATCTATAGGTTCGAATCACACTAGGTGTGGCCTAGTGGTTACGGTCGCTAACTTGCCCCTCACCTCTATCTATAGGTTCGAATCACACTAGGTGTGGCCTAGTGGTTACGGTCGCTAACTTGCCCCTCACCTCTATCTATAGGTTCGAATCACACTTGGTGTGGCCTAGTGGTTACGGTCGCTAACTTGCCCCTCACCTCTATCTATAGGTTCGAATCACACTTGGTGTGGCCTAGTGGTTACGGTCGCTAACTTGCCCCTCACCTCTATCTATAGGTTCGAATCACACTTGGTGTGGCCTAGTGGTTACGGTCGCTAACTTGCCCCTCACCTCTATCTATAGGTTCGAATCACACTTGGTGTGTCTACTTATTTCTAATGAGGAAGCCTTGTATATGGCTTGCAAAAGGCCGATGGTCATATCCGGGTTCCGGATGTACATGGACTACCCGGAAGGGCACCTGGTATCCTCCTCCACCAATAACAGCTTGATAACCGCCATGTGACCTAAACAGTTTGGTCGATTTTAGCAGCACAGAGTAGTTAAGTGTGAGTGTGTGTTTTCCGTTTATTTATCGTCGCTACCGGTTACCCATATGAGCGACGCCTCCTGTAGAGATTAGTCATTTTAGATTGTTGGAGGATAGTGCAGTGATACAGACATAAACACATTCCAGAGTCTCCTCTGGTTCTTTTACGTGCACGGTGTAAAGCACCGACACGAGACCTCTGTTTAAGGTCCCATCTGCAAGAATGTTAATTTCATTAGGGTCAGACGTGGTCGAACGTGCGATCCCTGGATTACCAGTCCAGCAAGCTACCATTGGACTACATATCCGTCTGTAGTTAAGTGTGAACTAACACAGTTAGGTTTTATAGCGGCAGACAATTCAACCAATGTCGCCCTAATCCCACAATTAAATTTGATTTGTTTTCCATCAACGAAATGAACAGTTATTGTCTGCTTTAGATTATTTTCATTAACTTAAGCGACACTATTTTCATTATCGTAAGCGGAAACAGTTGTTAGGTCACACAATTGGATTTGTTGGTAATGGGGATTGAGTCGATTGCTGGCAAAAATAAATTGATATCAATCCCGCGAGACCCTTTTTGTGATGGCGGGGAAATCATTGGATTAGATTTAGTGTCGTCTGCTTGTGAAAGCTGTATGGAGATTGTTTCCTTACTTTAAGCCACCCACATCCACGCATGGGCCCAAATTGTCTTCACCTACCAAAATAGTGTCACTATACTAACATATCTTCACCTACAAAAATATCTCCACCCTACCTAAATATGTTCACCCTACCAAAGTGTCTTCACTCTATCAAAATGTCTTCACCCTACCAAGATGTCCTCACTCTATGAAAATGTCGTCACTCTACCAACGTGTCTTAAATTCAAAGGATATTCTGGGTTATTGTCCTTGGTACTAGGAGGAATATATACTTTATGATAAGAGGTGCTGCGAATGGTCCTCTGCACCTTGCATGGTACTCGTGCTAACGTGCCTGCGCACAAATGAACGCCGATAAATGTTTCCCTATTCAAAGTCGATCGCCTTGCAACTCTAATGTGCTGTCAACTGTGTATGCATGTGCATGTACCTGAGTTTGTGATGGATACAGTATCCGCCATGTATCGGGCTCGAGCCCGGCCAGAGCCACGGTTGTGAAGTCCTTAGGTAGGTATGCCACGTAAATCTACATTGCCCCTTCTCTCTCCCTCGTGGCAATGAATTCATCATGAATGAGGTCTCGAGTACGATTATACTAATGTTGCAAGACTGTCCTTCGCAATGGAACATACAGCTACGTGTATGTGTACAGGGTATAAGCCGAAAACGATCCAATATGTAAAATATTGGACTGTTTGAGGCACGTAACGCCGTTGGCAGTACCAATATTTTACATATTCGATCCGTTTGAGGCTTATATCTTACTTAAAACACACGCTTATACAACGAGATCCTACTAATTAAACTTGTTAATTTCGTACATATACGCGTAGTATTTAATATAATACGCCTTTTGACACCAGTCCAATATTAATAATAATGGATTGCAAGTATAAAGGTATGACGTCACGACAGTGTTTTAAATATATATAAACTAATGCGTTTGTCGCTTTGTCGGATACAGACGGATCTGTAGTCCAGTGCTAACACGCTTGACTGGTAATCCAGGGATCGCAGGTTCGATCCCCCGTCTGACCCTAATACATTTAACAGTCTTTCAGATGGGACGTTAGACCTAGGTCTCGTGTCGGTGCTTTACACCATGCACGTAAAAGAACCAGAGGAGATTCTGGAATTGGTCTGTCTGTATCATTGAACTATCCTCCAAAATCTAAAATGACTAATCCCTTCATGAGGCGTCGCTCATATGGGCAACCGGTAGCGACGATATATAAACGTAAAACACACGCTTTGTCGGAAAAGGTGCACTTGTATTGGAAAATCACAATTTATCTTTGTATGAATATTGAACATGGTTACGGTGTATTCATGTACACCCTTTGTTTAACATGGTATCGTGTTTCAGAAACAAACCGTACGTCTCCACTGTGGGGTCATAGACATATTCAATCCTATGCATTTGTTAAGTGTTTTCTTACAATAGTTGTTCGTGATTGGAATGACAAGTCATTCTGGTTTTATTTAGGTTGGCAGTAGACTTTAAAATTGGATACTACATAAATGATCTCCGGGGGAGTTCAGATGTTTGAGGAAGTACATAAAATTATGTGTATAATATAGATTATACTTTGATCGCTTAGTGTCGGGAAAAGGTGCACCTGTATTGGAAAAAGGTTTCTTCCTCCATCTTTCTAAAAATGTCAGCACTGAAATGGGGTAGTGCTCCCAAGGACAGCATAATAAAACAAATGGCGATGTTGTCGAAGCATTTCCCCTCTCCACCTGGACGGGGGTTGCAGATGACCATTACAGATGCAGTAATTTCAGTGTTGTTTGGGGGGGGTTAAAGTCGCACAAAGGAGGCTGTCCGATTAGCGCAGTGGTTTGCGCGCTCGCTTCTCACCTATGCGACCCGGGTTCGATCATCGGACAGGGATGTATGTGAGATGGTACGATGGTCGACAGATCGGACAGGTGGGTTTTCTCCGGGTACTCCGGTTTTCTCCCACATGAATGACCACATATACGCTTTCATCCGCGCCAACGAGAGTGATTAATATAAGTTGTTAAAACTTGCTTCGCAATAGTTGTAAAATAAATAAGGTATACAAAAAGTCGCACAAACAGCGTAGGTCATATGGCGATTCTGAGGAAGATTCAAGGTGTACCTTCGATCACGCACATATGGCACCCTGGTAGAACCACACAATGTAGCTGGGTAGCCTCCTCATATGACATAATAATACATTATGGTGTGATTCTAACCTACAGCTAATAACCTTAACCACTCGGCTACGGATAACCCTTGTTGAACAGTTAGATGGTGCTCGACCGTCATATGCTACAATAGTGAGAAGTTCAGTGGCTCTTCATTCTGTAAAATGTTGAGATACCATCGTGTCAAGCAAGCTCCTGCAAGTTCCTTTCCACTGTGGTTCTAAATGCGACTCGAACTAACAGCGTCTCGGGGGATAATGCGTACATGTATACCATATCCATTATACCACCGAGGCTCCACACATAGTCCATAATGAATCTCATCATTACCTCATCATTATCAAAGTTAACACTATCATCATCAGCATCAGCATCATCTTCATTTTTAACACTACTACCACTATCATCATCAATAGTACCGTGATGGTGATGATGATGGTGATGAGGAGGAGGTTGATGATGAGGTTTGGGAGGACACGGGTGAGGAGGATGAATATGAGGATGAGCAGGAAGGAAAGAGGAGGGTGATGAGGAGGATGAGGAGAAAGTGAAGAGGAGGGTGATGAGGAGGATGAGGACAAGGATGATAAAGAGGAGGAGGTTGAAGATGAGGCTGATGATGAAGATAAGGTTGATGGGTGCGAGGATGAGGCTATGAGGATGTCATGAGGAGGTGGATTATGAGGAACAGTAGGATGATGAAGAATGTGAGTATGAGCAGGAGGAGGATGAAGATGGGGATGAGAAGGAGGATGGAGATGAGGAGGAGGATGGAGACGGGGATGGGGATGAGAAGGGGGTGGATATGGGGATAAGGAGGAGGATGGAGATGGGGATAAGGAGGAGGATGGAGATGGGGATGAGGATGAAGATGAGGATGAAGATAGGGATGAGGAGGAGTATGAAGATGAGGATGAAGATAGGGATGAGGATGAGGTGGAGTATGAAGATGAGGATGACGATGAGGATCAGAAGGGTGACTAGGACGACGACGACATAAATAACAAATTGGGTTCCATTCCACTATCATACAAAGGCATAGGTACAACGGTACGGTGGTATTGGACAACTAGGGTAGAGTATGTGGAGCTAGTCCGAGACCGTTTGATTAGACTTCAAACTAACCACGGTCGAACTACTGAATGAAAAGGGCGAATTTCTTCTTGATTTGCAGAAGAAGAAAAAACGAAAGTTTGTTTCGCTTGCGTAAACTTTCAAGTATGTGACACTAGGCCTACTCCAGGTAGTAGTTGTATGCAATCATGTACTTACAATTTGTAATTTGAAATTATCAGGATCATTTCTAAGTTCCTTAAACTTTTAATGAAAACTTATCACGTATTAAATTAATTCAAACCTTAAAGAATAACACTTAGGTCTGTCGCCGAATATTTACACAATTTCCAATTGCCACTCCCACTTCGAAACCGCATAATTAAGCTCTCCGAATGGGAGGCGTCAATGGGTGTTTCCTATTTCGTAATATGGACAGAAAGTATCTGATTTGACCGGGACGGAAAGTTATCTCCATGATTGAAGAGTTACCAATATTTTGATTTATGGAGTACGTTTGGTTTGCCATAGTGTATCGTTTATATTTAAGTGGATCTCTAATTTCGGGAAAGATTTTATTAATTTGAAATTTAATGAACCTGAAAGTGAGTGGTACTCGAAATTGTTCAGATGTATTCGGAAGACATCGGACGTTTTTGTCATAGATGGAATGAAAAGCAGGCATGTGTTATATTCATTCATATAGATCTATGTATTTATTTATTGGGTTGGTGGTGTGTGTGTGTTTTTTGTTGGGTGTGTTGTTTTTTGTTTTTTTTTTTTGTTGTTTGTTGTGGTTTTTTGTGGGTGTTTTTTTGGGTGTTGGTGGTGTTTTTGTTTTGTGTTGTTGGTGTGTGTTGGTGGGGTTTGTTGGGTGTTTTGTTTTTTGTGTTGGTGTGGGGTTTTGTTTGGTTTTGTGTGTTTGTGTTTTTGTTGGGTTGGGTGGGTTGTTGTTGTGTGTGGTTTTTGGTTTTTTTTGTTTTGTTTGTTTGGTTTGGGGTAGACACCATAGTATTCGTTGCGTTACATATAGGGGAATAAAACATGGTTTTATAGGAATTAACCACGACAAACCATATTTTATTTGACTATAAATAACGCAAAATAAATATGCTTTCGTTTCTAACATGACCAAAATATCTAAAATACGCAAAAATAGTTGGCGTTATTTTTTTTAAGAGTGCGTAAATTACGTCACAAAAATGACGTCATGTTTGACGACACGAGCGAAACTGATTTAATGCAGAATAAAATACGTAATTAGTTATGGACAAAAGGTACCTGTAATCTCAGACTGATATCAACTTACCTCGGCTCGATACCTCTGCTGATATAAAACTAGCCATGTAATAACATGTATGTATTACATATTATATATGCCATACCGTCAATTTCATATCGTAATCCACAACTATTTTTATGATTCCTTGTGAATACATCAGCATGCAGTTTGTGATAGCAAGCAAGCAAGCACGCAAACAAGCACACAAGCAAGCACGTAAGTACGCAATCAAGCAAACAAGCACGCACACAAGCACACAAGCAAGCACGTAAGCACGCAAGCAAGCACGCAAACAAGCAAGCACATAAGCACGCAAGCAAGCACGCAAGCAAGCACGCACACAAGCAAGCACGTAAGCACGCAAGCACGCAAACAAACAAGCACGTAAGCACGCAAGCAAAGCAAGCACGCAAACAAGCACACAAGCAAGCACGTAAGCACGCAAGCAAGCAAGCAAGCAAGCACGTAAGCACGCAAGCAAGCAAGCACGTAAGCACGCAAGCAAGCACGCACGCAAGCAAGTAAGCACGCAAACAAGCAAACACGCACGCAAGCAAGCACGCACGCACGCAAGCAGGCAAGCACGCACGCACGCACGCACGCAAGCAAGCAGGCAAGCACGCACGCACGCACGCAAGCAGGCAAGAAAGCACGCACGCAAGCAAGCACGCAGACACGCAAGCAAGCAGGCACGCACGCAAGCAAGTAAGCAAGCAAGCACGCACGCACGCAAGAAGGCAAGCACGCACGCAAGCAGGCAGGCAAGCAAGCAAGCACGCACGCACGCAAGCAAGCAAGCACGCACGCAAGCAAGCACGCAAGCAAGCATGCACGCAAGCACGCAAGCAAGCACGCAAGCAAGCACGCACGCACGCATGCAAGCAGGCAAGCACGCAAGCAAGCACGTAAGCAAGCAACCACGCACGCATGCAAGCACGCAAGCAAGCAGGCAAGCAAGCAAGCACGCACGCACGCATGCAAGCAGGCAAGCACGCAAACAAGCAAGCATGTTCACAAATTATCTTACACTAAGGAAGCAAACACAATTTTATTTACTATATATCATGCTTGCCCGATAATAACTTTATCGCGTTGTCTCGTGTTGTCTCGTGTCGTCTCAACAGTATCGAAAGGACGAATGGTGTATCAACAACCGCATGGGGTTGGTTGGGCTGAGCTCGCCATGGTCGTGATAATAATGCGTTCGGTGAAATATAGATCTACTCCGAGCCTACACAGAAACAAACAAATAGCCTCACATTATGTTATGCTCTGCAGTGGAATATAGATCTACTCCGAGCCTACACAGAAACAATCAAATAGCCTCACATTATGTTATGCTCTGCAGTGGAATATAGATCTACTCCAAGCCTACACAGAAACAAACAAATAGCCTCACATTATGTTATGCTCTGCAGTGGAATATAGGATTTTATCACGACAGGGTATGAAGCGGATGAGACGGAAAGAACATGGTTATATTTTATTAAAATTGTCGTCAATCGCCCTATTTCCGGACACCACCTGTTTTCGAATTTGTTTGCAATTGACGTCATCGCTGTCAAGTAGAAGGTACTTGGATTGTATGGTAGACGCTAAACCTGCCAGCACGAAAATGACCAAAAAAAACATATCAATTTTCACATTTTATTTCGAAAATATGTAATTGTTGATGATTTTATTCACGTGCACCTTCAAACTCCCTTATACAGAGATATAAGCATACATCCTGATCAGACGGCACGTTCTGTTCCGTCTGATCGTGTACTCTGTATTTTGAAAAGTCGCTTTTATGCGAAATTGACAGTGAAAGAGTTAAATGAGTTCTCTCGTAACATAGAGTCTTTATTATTATTATTATTATTATTACATGTATTATTATTATTATTATTAACATCCTAGTTTAAGTCTATCAACGTTACACTATCAGCACTGTCTTATGCATACTGGTAAACTAATAGCTAACTAATTGTACTAATAATAAGCCAGATGACATTATAAACAACAGAGGTAAGACATAATTCATATACATCACGGACATCACACGGGAAGTACATGCAAATACGGCTATTTGTGTCCTCGAACATTGCGACATTGAATTATGGGTAATAACGCGTGTTTCCCCGCGAAGTAGAGATACGCAGATAGATATATGTAGACGTAATTTAGAATAGCTCGGAAATCGAGGAATTTATACAATGTGAACCAGTGTCTCAAAACTGTTACACTCTGTCTCGGAGAGTTCTGTATGGACAATAAGAACGTAGCTGGTCTCAGTAGCTTTGCTCGCAGGTTCGATCCCCCGTCTGACCCAAATAAAATTAACAGTTTCAGATGGGACGCTAAACCGTCTTGTGTCGGTGCTATACGCACGTATGCACGCACACACGCATGCACGCACACACGCACGCACGCACGCACGCAAGCACGTACGTGATGGAATACACGACTGATGGAATACACGACTGATGGAATACACGACAGATGGAATATACGACTGATCGAACTGATGGAATACATGACTGATGGAATACACGACTGATGGAATACACGACAGATGGAATACACGACTGATGGAATACACGACAGATGGACTGGTGGAACACACGACTGATTGAATATACGACTGGTGGAATACACGACAGATGGAATACACGACAAATGTAATACACGACTGATGGGATACAATACAGATGGAATACACGACTGGTGGAATACACGACTGATGGAATACATGACTGATGGAATACACGACTGATGGAATATACGACTGGTGGAATACACGACAGGTGGAATACACGACCGATGGAATACACGACTGATGTAATACACGACTGATAATACACGACTGATGAGATACACTACTGATGGAATACACGACTGGTGGAATACACGACTGGTGGAATACACGACTGGTGGAATACACGACTGGTGGAATACACGACAGATGGAATACACGATTGATGGACTGATGGAATACACGATTGATGGAATACACGACTGATGGAATACACGACTGATGGAATACACGACTGATGGAATACACTACTGATGGAATACACGACTGGTGGAATACACGACTGATGGAATACACGACTGGTGGAATACACGACAGATGGAATATACGACTGATCGACTGATGGAATACATGACTGATGGAATACACGACTGATGTAATACACGACTGATGTAATACACGACTGATGGGATACACTACTGATGGAATACACGACTGGTGGAATACACGACTGGTGGAATACACGACTGGTGGAATACACGACAGATGGAATACACGATTAATGGACTGATGGAATACACGACTGATGGAATACACGACTGATGAAATACACGACTGATGGAATACACGACAGATGGAATACACGACTGATGGAATACACGACAGATGGACTGGTGGAATACACGACTGATTGAATACACGACTGGTGGAATACACGACAGATGGAATACACGACAGATGGAATACATGACAGATGTAATACACGACTGGTGGAATACATGACTGATGGAATACACGACTGATGGAATACACGACTGGTGGAATACACGACTGGTGGAATACACGACAGGTGGAATACACGACAGATGGAATACACGACTGGTGGAATACACGACTGGTGGAATACACGACTGATGGAATACACGACTGATGAATACACGACTGGTGGAATACACTACTGATGGAATACACGACTGATGGAATACACTACTGAGGGAATACACGACTGGTGGAATACACTACTGATGGAATACACGACTGGTGTAATACACGACTGATGGAATACACTACTGATGTAATACACGACTGATGGAATACACTACTGATGGAATACACGACTGGTGGAATACACGACAGAGGGAATACACGACTGATGGGATACACGAGTGGTGGAATACACGACAGATGGAATACACGATTGATGGACTGATGGAATACACGACTGATGGAATACACGACTGATGGAATACACGACTGATGGAATACACGACTGGTGGAATACACGACAGATGGAATACACGATTGATGGACTGATGGAATACACGACTGATGGAATACACGACTGATGGAATACACGACTGGTGGAATACACGACTGATGGAATACACGACAGATGGAATACACGACTGATGGAATACACGACAGATGGACTGGTGGAATACATGACTGATTGAATACACGACTGGTGGAATACACGACAGATGGAATACACGACAGATGGAATACACGACAGATGTAATACACGACTGATGGGATACACTACAGATGGAATACACGACTGGTGGAATACACGACTGATGGAATACATGACTGATGGAATACACGACTGATGGAATACACGACTGGTGGAATACACGACTGGTGGAATACACGACAAGTTGAATACACGACAGATGGAATACACGACTGATCGAATACACGACTGATGGGATACACTACTGATGGAATACACGACTGGTGGAATACACGACTGGTGGAATACTCGACTGGTGGAATACACGACAGATGGAATACACGATTGATGGACTGATGGAATACACGACGGATGGAATACACGACTGATGGAATACACTACTGATGGAATACACGACTGGTGGAATACACGACTGGTGGAATACACGACTGGTGGAATACACGACAGATGGAATACACGATTGATGGACTGATGGAATACACTACTGATGGAATACACGACTGATGGAATACACGACTGATGGAATACACGACTGGTGGAATTGGTGGAATACACGACTGGTGGAATACACGACAGATGGAATACACAATTGATGGACTGATGGAATACACGACTGATGGAATACACGACTGAGGGAATACACGACTGATGGAATACACGACAGATGGAATACACGACTGATGTAATACACGACAGATGGACTGGTGGAATACACGACTGATTGAATACACGACTGGTGGAATACACGACAGATGGAATACACGACAGATGGAATACACGACAGATGTAATACACGACTGATGGGATACACTACAGATGGAATACACGACTGGTGGAATACACGACTGATGGAATACATGACTGGTGGAATACACGACTGATGGAATACACGACTGATGGAATACACTACTGATGGAATACACGACTGGTGGAATACACGACAGATGGAATACACGAATGATGGGATACACGAGTGGTGGAATACACGACAGATGGAATACACGATTGATGGACTGATGGAATACACGACTGATGGAATACACGACTGATGGAATACACGACTGATGGAATACACGACTGGTGGAATACACGACAGATGGAATACACGATTGATGGACTGATGGAATACACGACTGATGGAATACACGACTGATGGAATACACGACTGGTGGAATACACGACTGATGGAATACACGACAGATGGAATACACGACTGATGGAATACACGACAGATGGACTGGTGGAATACACGACTGATTGAATACACGACTGGTGGAATACACGACAGATGGAATACACGACAGATGGAATACAGGACAGATGTAATACACGACTGATGGGATACACTACAGATGGAATACACGACTGGTGGAATACACGACTGATGGAATACATGACTGATGGAATACACGACTGATGGAATACACGACTGGTGGAATACACGACTGGTGGAATACACGACAAGTGGAATACACGACAGATGGAATACACGACTGATCGAATACACGACTGATGGGATACACTACTGATGGAATACACGACTGGTGGAATACACGACTGGTGGAATACACGACTGGTGGAATACACGACAGATGGAATACACGATTGATGGACTGATGGAATACACGACGGATGGAATACACGACTGATGGAATACACTACTGATGGACTACACGACTGGTGGAATACACGACTGGTGGAATACACGACTGGTGGAATACACGACAGATGGAATACACGATTGATGGACTGATGGAATACACTACTGATGGAATACACGACTGATGGAATACACGACTGATGGAATACACGACTGATGGAATTGGTAGAATACACGACTGGTGGAATAAACGACAGATGGAATACACAATTGATGGACTGATGGAATACACGACTGATGGAATACACGACTGATGGAATACACGACTGATGGAATACACGACAGATGGAATACACGACTGATGGAATACACGACTGATGGAATACACGACAGATGGAATACACGACTGATGGAATACACGACAGATGGACTGGTGGAATACACGACTGATTGAATACACGACTGGTGGAATACACGACAGATGGAATACACGACAGATGGAATACACGACAGATGTAATACACGACTGATGGGATACACTACAGATGGAATACACGACTGGTGGAATAGACGACTGATGGAATACATGACTGGTGGAATACACGACTGATGGAATACACGACTGGTGGAATACACGTCTGGTGGAATACACAACAGGTGGAATACACGACTGATGGAATACACGACTGATGGAATACACGACAGATGGAATATACGACTGATCGACTGATGGAATACATGACTGATGGAATACACGACTGATGTAATACACGACTGATGTAATACACGACTGATGGAATATACGACTGATGGGATACACTACTGATGTAATACACGACTGGTGGAATACACGACTGGTGGAATACACGACAGATGGAATACACGATTGATGTACTGATGGAATACACGACTGATGGAATACACGACTGATGGAATACACGACTGATGGAATACACGACTGATGGAATACACGACTGATGGAATACACGACTGGTGGAATACACGACAGATGGAATACACGATTGATGGACTGATGGAATACACGACTGATGGAATACACGACCGATGGAATACACGACTGATGGAATACACGACTGATGGAATACACGACAGATGGAATACACGACTGATGGAATACACGACAGATGGACTGGTGGAATACACGACTGATTGAATACACGACTGGTGGAATACACGACAGATGGAATACACGACAGATGGAATACACGACAGATGTAATACACGACTGATGGGATACACTACAGATGGAATACACGACTGGTGGAATACACGACTGATGGAATACATGACTAATGGAATACACGACTGATGGAATACACGACTGGTGGAATACACGACTGGTGGAATACACGACAAGTGGAATACACGACAGATGGAATACACGACTGATCGAATACACGACTGATGTAATACACGACTGATGTAATACACGACTGATGTAATACACGACTGATGGAATACACGACTGGTGGAATACACGACTGGTGGAATACACGACATATGGAATACACGATTGATGGACTGATGGAATACACGACGGATGGAATACACGACTGATGGAATACATTACTGATGGAATACACGACTGGTGGAATACACGACTGGTGGAATACACGACTGGTGGAATACACGACTGGTGGAATACACGACAGATGGAATACACGATTGATGGACTGATGGAATACACTACTGATGGAATACACGACTGATGGAATACACGACTGATGGAATACACGACTGATGGAATTGGTGGAATACACGACTGGTGGAATACACGACAGATGGAATACACAATTGATGGACTGATGGAATACACGACTGATGGAATACACGACTGATGGAATACACGACTGATGGAATACACGACTGATGGAATACACGACATATGGAATACACGACTGATGGAATACACGACAGATGGACTGGTGGAACACACGACTGATTGAATACACGACTGGTGGAATACACGACAGATGGAATACACGACAGATGTAATACACGACTGGTGGGATACACTACAGATGGAATACACGACTGGTGGAATACACGACTGATGGAATACATGACTGGTGGAATACACGACTGATGGAATACACGACTGGTGGAATACACGACTGGTGGAATACACAACAGGTGGAATACACGACTGATGGAATACACGATTGATGGAATACACGACAGATGGAATATACGACTGATCGACTGATGGAATACATGACTGATGGAATACACGACTGATGTAATACACGACTGATGTAATACACGACTGATGGAATATACGACTGATGGGATACACTACTGATGGAATACACGACTGGTGGAATACACGACTGGTGGAATACACGACAGATGGAATACACGATTGATGGACTGATGGAATACACGACTGATGGAATACACGACTGATGGAATACACGACTGATGGAATACACGACTGATGGAATACACAACTGATGGAATACACGACTGATGGAATACACGACTGATGGAATACACGACAGATGGAATACACGACTGATGGAATACACGACAGATGGAATACACGACTGATGGAATACACGACAGATGGACTGGTGGAATACACGACTGATTGAATACACGACTGGTGGAATACACGACAGATGGAATACACGATTGATGGACTGATGGAATACACGACTGATGGAATACACGACCGATGGAATACACGACTGATGGAATACACGACTGATGGAATACACGACAGATGGAATACACGACTGATGGAATACACGACAGATGGACTGGTGGAATACACGACTGATTGAATACACGACTGGTGGAATACACGACAGATGGAATACACGACAGATGGAATACACGACAGATGTAATACACGACTGATGGGATACACTACAGATGGAATACACGACTGGTAGAATACACGACTGATGGAATACACGACAGATGTAATACACGACTGATGGGATACACTACAGATGGAATACACGACTGGTGGAATACACGACTGATGGAATACATGACTAATGGAATACACGACTGATGGAATACACGACTGGTGGAATACACGACTGGTGGAATACACGACAAGTGGAATACACGACAGATGGAATACACGACTGATCGAATACACGACTGATGTAATACACGACTGATGTAATACACGACTGATGTAATACACGACTGATGGAATACACGACTGGTGGAATACACGACTGGTGGAATACACGACATATGGAATACACGATTGATGGACTGATGGAATACACGACGGATGGAATACACGACTGATGGAATACATTACTGATGGAATACACGACTGGTGGAATACACGACTGGTGGAATACACGACTGGTGGAATACACGACTGGTGGAATACACGACAGATGGAATACACGATTGATGGACTGATGGAATACACTACTGATGGAATACACGACTGATGGAATACACGACTGATGGAATACACGACTGATGGAATTGGTGGAATACACGACTGGTGGAATACACGACAGATGGAATACACAATTGATGGACTGATGGAATACACGACTGATGGAATACACGACTGATGGAATACACGACTGATGGAATACACGACATATGGAATACACGACTGATGGAATACACGACAGATGGACTGGTGGAACACACGACTGATTGAATACACGACTGGTGGAATACACGACAGATGGAATACACGACAGATGTAATACACGACTGGTGGGATACACTACAGATGGAATACACGACTGGTGGAATACACGACTGATGGAATACATGACTGGTGGAATACACGACTGATGGAATACACGACTGGTGGAATACACGACTGGTGGAATACACAACAGGTGGAATACACGACTGATGGAATACACGATTGATGGAATACACGACAGATGGAATATACGACTGATCGACTGATGGAATACATGACTGATGGAATACACGACTGATGTAATACACGACTGATGTAATACACGACTGATGGAATATACGACTGATGGGATACACTACTGATGGAATACACGACTGGTGGAATACACGACTGGTGGAATACACGACAGATGGAATACACGATTGATGGACTGATGGAATACACGACTGATGGAATACACGACTGATGGAATACACGACTGATGGAATACACGACTGATGGAATACACAACTGATGGAATACACGACTGATGGAATACACGACTGATGGAATACACGACAGATGGAATACACGACTGATGGAATACACGACAGATGGACTGGTGGAATACACGACTGATTGAATACACGACTGGTGGAATACACGACAGATGGAATACACGACAGATGGAATACACGACAGATGTAATACACGACTGATGGGATACACTGCAGATGGAATACACGACTGGTAGAATACACGACTGATGGAATACACGACAGATGTAATACACGACTGATGGATACACTACAGATGGAATACACGACTGGTGGAATACACGATTGATGGAATACATGACTGGTGGAATACACGACTGATGGAATACACGACTGGCGGAATACACGACTGGTGGAATACACAACAGGTGGAATACACGACTGATGGAATACACGACTGATGGAATACACGACAGATGGAATATACGACTGATCGACTGATGGAATACATGACTGATGGAATACACGACTGATGTAATACACGACTGATGTAATACACGACTGATGTAATATACGATGGGATACACTACTGATGGAATACACGACTGGTGGAATACACGTCAGATGGAATACACGATTGATGGACTGATGGAATACACGACTGATGGAATACACGACTGATGGAATACACGACTGATGGAATACACGACTGATGGAATACACGACTGGTGGAATACACGACAGATGGAAGTCACGATTGATGAACTGATGGAATACACTACTGATGGAATACACGACTGATGGAATACACGACTGATGGAATACACGACTGATGGAATACACGACAGATGGAATACACGACTGATGGAATACACGACAGATGGACTGGTGGAATACACGACTGATTGAATACACGACTGGTGGAATACACGACAGATGGAATACACGACAGATGGAATACACGACAGATGTAATACACGACTGATGGGATACACTACAGATGGAATACACGACTGGTGGAATACACGACTGATTGAATACATGACTGATGGAATACACGACTGATGGAATACACGACTGGTGGAATACACGACTGGTGGAATACACGACTGGTGGAATACACGACAGATGGAATACACGATTGATGGACTGATGGAATACACTACTGATGGAATACACGACTGATGGAATACACGACTGATGGAATACACGACAGATGTAATACACGACTGATGGGATACACTGCAGATGGAATACACGACTGGTAGAATACACGACTGATGGAATACACGACAGATGTAATACACGACTGATGGGATACACTACAGATGGAATACACGACTGGTGGAATACACGACTGATGGAATACATGACTGATGGAATACACGACTGATGGAATACACGACTGGTGGAATACACGACTGGTGGAATACACAACAGGTGGAATACACGACTGATGGAACACACGACTGATGGAATACACGACAGATGGAATACACGACTGATGGAATACACGACAGATGGACTGGTGGAATACACGACTGATGGAATACACGACTGATGGAATACACGACTGGTGGAATACACGAATGGTGGAATACACAACAGGTGGAATACACGACTGATGGAATACACGACTGATGGACTGATGGAATACACTACTGATGGAATACACGACTGATGGAATACACGACTGATGGAATACACGACTAATGGAATTGGTGGAATACACGACTGGTGGAATACACGACAGATGGAATACACAATTGATGGACTGATGGAATACACGACTGATGGAATACACGACTGATGGAATACACGACTGATGGAATACACGACAGATGGAATACACGACTGATGGAATACACGACAGATGGACTGGTGGAATACACGACTGATTGAATACACGACTGGTGGAATACACGACAGATGGAATACACGACAGATGGAATACACGACAGATGTAATACACGACTGATGGGATACACTACAGATGGAATACACGACTGGTGGAATACACGACTGATGGAATACATGACTGGTGGAAACACGACTGATGATACACGACTGATGGGATACACTACTGATGGAATACACGACTGGTGGAATACACGACTGGTGGAATACACGACTGGTGGAATACACGACTGGTGGAATACACGACAGATGGAATACACGATTGATGGACTGATGGAATACACGACTGATGGAATACACGACTGATGGAATACATGACTGATGGAATACACGACTGATGGAATACACGACTGGTGGAATACACGACTGATGGAATACACGACTGATGTAATACACGACTGATGTAATACACGACTGATGGAATACACGACTGATGGAATACACGACTGATGGAATACACGACTGATGGAATACACGACTGATGGAATACACGACTGATGGACTGATGGAATACACGACTGATGGAATACACGACTGATGGAATACACGACTGATGGACTGATGGAATACACGACTGATGGACTGATGGAATACACGACTGATGGACTGATGGAATACACGACTGATGGAATACACGACTGATGGAATACACGACTGATGGAATACACGACCGATGGGCTGTGGAATACATGACTGATGGAATACACGACTGATGGAATACACGAATGATGGACTACACGACTGATGGGCTGATGGGATACACGACTGATGGGATACACGACTGACGGACTGATGGAATACACGACTGATGGAATACACGACTGATGGAATACACGACTGATGGAATACACGACTGATGGACTGATGGAATACACGACTGATGGACTGATGGAATACACGACTGATGGACTGATGGAATACACGACTGATGGCTGATGGAATACACGACTGATGACTAATGATACACGACTGATGGAATACACGACTGATGGAATACACGACTGATGGAATACACGACTGATGGGCTGATGGAATACACGACTGATGGAATACACGACTGATGGAATACACGACTGATGGAATACACGACTGATGGGCTGATGGAATACATGACTGATGGAATACACGACTGATAGAATACACGAATGATGGACTACACGACTGATGTGCTGATGGGATACACGACTGATGGGATACACGACTGATGGACTGATGGAATACACGACTGATGGAATACACGACTGATGGACTGATGTAATACATGACTGATGGGATACACGACTGATGGAATACACGACTGATGGAATACATGACTGATGGAATACACGACTGATGGACTGATGGAATACATGACTGATGGGATACACGACTGATGGAATACACGACTGATGGAATACACGACAGATGGAATACACGATTGATGGACTTATGGAATACACGACTGATGGACTGATGGAATACATGACAGATGGGATACACGACAGATGGAATACGCGACTGATGGAATACACGACTGATTGAATACACGACTGATGGAATACATGACAGATGTAATACACGACTGGTGGAATACATGACAGATGGAATACATGACTGATGGAATACATGACAGATGGAGAGATAAGAGGCAATGCTGTGGTTTAAGTTTCTTGACTAAGGACACCACCCCCGTTGTTCTGACGACGCTCAAACACACAACCACTATGTTACAATGTCGTAAATATAACAACAGAATTCATACAATGTCGTAAATATAAAACCAGAATGCATACAATGTCGTAAATATAAAACCAGAATGCATACAATGTCGTAAATATAAAACCAGAATGCATACAATGTCGTAAATATAAAACCAGAATGCATACAATGTCGTAAATATAAAACCAGAATGCATATACAATGTCGTAAATATAAAACCAGAATGCATACAATGTCGTAAATATAAAACCAGAATGCATACAATGTCGTAAATATAAAACCAGAATGCATATACAATGTCGTAAATATAAAACCAGAATGCATACAATGTCGTAAATATAAAACCAGAATGCATACAATGTCGTAAATATAAAACCAGAATGCATACAATGTCGTAAATATAAAACCAGAATGCATACAATGTCGTAAATATAAAACCAGAATGCATACAATGTCGTAAATATAACACCAGAATGCAAACAATGTCGTAAATATAACACCAGAATGCATACAATGTCGTAAATATAACACCAGAATGCATACAATGTCGTAAATATAAAACCAGAATGCATACAATGTCGTAAATATAAAACCAGAATGCATACAATGTCGTAAATATAAAACCAGAATGCATACAATGTCGTTTCAGTACCACAACTGTGATCTTAATCATTTAAAAGTATTTTATATACAAATTTATTTTAGATTGATTCCGAAACAAGCTTTTACATCATTTGCTTACTCGTTCACGAAACCTCAGTCCTTGTGGAATCCATCGCCATGAGATAGAGAGAAGAGGCAATGAGGAATTTAAATGCCTTGTCAAAGGGCACATACATAACAGCTACAGCTGGGCGTGAGCTCCAGGCCTCTCACACCTGAAGCAAGCGTGCTAACTCTTCGCTAGCATGACCTACACCACCACGAGTACGCCGGTAGATGTAGTGCCGGGTACCAGTTCATGATAAGCACTCAACTGTGGTCTTAACGTACCGTAGAAATAAACGTTAAAATTCGAGAGAAAAAATTCAAATTTCGCGATGATCATGCAACTCCCAGATTAAAAACACGCCAAGCAAGCAAACCGGAAATGAAAATATACAATAGCTGGCGACAGGCTCCGGAATACTTGTCCAGGGGCGGGGGAACTGTGACATGGTACATTACCGTGGCCGCAATATGTGACTTGATGGTCTTCTCCGGGCGGGTTTCTCCCAAACTAATGACCACATGCATGTATATGCGTAGCCGTCCATCCTTTCCAACAAGAATGATTAATATCAATACATAGTTCCCGTGTGACGTCATCATTCCTACTGCGGCTGCCATTTTGAATGGCAAAGTTGATCAGATATTATATATAATACATAGTAGTGTAAGTTTGCTTTCTTCATAAAATATAAATTTTTCATCCCAACACCATGGTTCATACATTGTTGGAAAGCTCTCAATGGACATATTTTTCATATCATTTCACAAATTTCGTATCAAATCTTGTTTTGCAATCGATGTGGTGAATAAATGAAGTTTATACGTTACACAGTTTGGCTTCACATCAGATTTACAACGAAATAAAAATCTGAAATATGAAACAAATCGTTCACACTAACCGTTACCACATATATACAACACAACCAACTAGCAGTGGTCTATTAATCGCCTCTTACAATCATCATTGTAATCATTAATCGCCTCTTACAATCATCATTGTAATCATTAATCGCCTCTTACAATCATCATTGTAATCATTAATCGCCTCTTACAATCATCATTGTAATCATTAATCGCCTCTTACAATCAGCATTGTAATCATTAATCGCCTCTTACAATCATCATTGTAATCATTAATCGCTTCTTACAATCAGCATTGTAATCATTAATCGCCTCTTACAATCAGCATTGTAATCATTAATCGCCTCTACAATCATCATTGTAATCATTAATCGCCTCTTACAATCAGCATTGTAATCATTAATCGCCTCTTACAATCATCATTATAATCATTAATCGCCTCTTACAATCAGCATTGTAATCATTAATCGCCTCTTACAATCATTGTAATCATAAATGAAAGTTCCCAATTCTGAACCACAAGGGGTACCACACGGGATAAACACTAGGAAAGAGGTAGCCATATAAGCAAGTTGCTTTCTCCTCAATCCTACATGTATTTTCTTATTGTGATAATTATACTATGTATATTCATTGAAATAAAATATGGTTTAAACTAAACACTATGCATAGTATGTATATACAGGCTATTGATCCGTAATTTGTTTTCATGATCGATACAAATTCAAGGATCAAATGTACAATTGTCACAGCTGCATTACATCGTATGACATAAAATATATTTGAAAAATTCAAAATTTACGTATGGGTAGCAATGCTGCAACACATTCTTATATTATAATTTGTATAATTATGTTCGATTAGTAAACATTGTTTTTTTGCAATAAAACAAACTCGAAACCGAAAGTAGGACTTTCCGAGTCGATCAGGTCACGCGCACTTGTTTACAATCGGAACCGGATGTACATTCGGGATGAATCGTCCGCCTTCGGCAATGATAACAAAAATGTCGAGTTTTGCAGTCAGATTGAAGTATGAACGACTACAGTAAGTTGAAACAGCCTCAGTTATTATTACAATGTATCTCAAATGATGTAAATGCGATTGGGTTTTAATTGGAAACCGTGCAAAATGTTTCATATGCCGAATAAGTATTAAATTAATGTGAAACCACTTCAGAAATTGTCATTGGGGCGCACATGGGATATTTTTAACATAATTTTCATAAATCATTATAAAGAAAATATATCGTTTCTCACGATTGGTTTGCAGAATGTGAGCATCAAGTATGTGGATAATCTTATCTTTATTAATTAATAGCTTCGTGGGGGGGGGGGGCGGAGGGTTTGCTTACATATCCTGTTTTTTATTTTAGCTCGCGAAACAAGTTCTTAAACTTATATTAATCACTCTCGAGACCTCATTCCTGATGGAATCCATCGCCACGAGGGAGAGAGAAGAGGCAACGTGGAATTTAAATGCCTTGCCTAAGGGCATAATGTAACAGCTCCAGCGGGGCTCGAACTCCGGACCTTTCGTCCGTGTGACAGCATCGCATTTGAAATTGAACGGTCCCAAGTGTCATTGAGCAAGGCACCTTACACACATGGCTTAGTACTGTTTAACCGCTTAAGTCGGCTAAGCCTGTCCAGGACAACATAATAGGCCCACAAGGGGTTTGACATTAATGGAACATGCATGCAAATTGGTTTGTTTTGGAAAATATTGCACTTGCCCGGGATTCATACATGGATTACCACTATAATATTACCATAGGTGGCGTCCGTGGTCCAGTGGTAGAGCGTCGGATTTGGAATCGAACGGTCCCGGTGTCATATAGAATATTGACCCCCCTCAAAATAATGACCCGCGGGTCACTATTCAGCCATAGAATAATGCCATAGAATATTGACCCGCGGGTCATTATTCAGCCATAGAATATTGACCCCCCTTGCGGAAAAATGACCCCCCTTGCAAATAGCAATATATAGTGGGAAAATATTGAATTTATTATAATTAAATGTTAGTTAGCACTGTTTAAGGCCTAACAACATATATTTTATTTAACAATGTACAGAATAACATAAATAAATATATTGAATCTGAAAAAGAAGTATGCAGATAATTTGTCTCTTATCAATTTCTAAAGATGATCATGAGGTGGTGGGTGCTGTATAACTAGGAGGTTCACATAATGCATAATATTTACACAGACAAACATAAAACAAAGACAAACATAAAACAAATAAGAACAATGACCCCCACCCCCTATGTATAGACTACAATTATGAGAGAGAGGGTCACTTTTCAATGCCATGGAATAATGACCCCCTGGAATGGGTCTCTGTCTGTATCATTGCACTATCCTCCAAAAATCTAAAATGACTTAATCTCTCCAGGAGGCTTCGCTCATATGGGCAACCAGTAGTGATGATAAATAATTGAAAAACACACTCACACTATGGATGCTTCTACAGCAGAAATTGATGTATATTTCTTTAACAAATTTAATTAATATGTTATCCACTTATTATAGCAAACTATTCTTATCATGTTTATTCATATTCTCTTAATCTTTCCAGAAAATGTGCACAATTATGTAATATGTTGTTAACAATTGTAATTCTGACTATTGTGGATCATATTAAGCCTTATCTTCTTTGCCACAGGTGTGAAAAGCAATAAAACCTTATTTTTAGGGAACTGCAACCAACAGTGACACTTCCTGTGTTCCCAATACACTGGTTACATGTTTTATATCATTCATAATAAGTAATATTTTAATATTGTATGAGCAAGGAAAGACAACATTCTACTTTATAACGTGTGCCTCTCCCTATCTATTCAGTGCAAGAAACTGTTCCATGCATACATGTAGAATGTGACCCCCATAATGTAGATTATCTGATTGAGGGTAGGTCACTTTTCCATGCCATAGAATAATGACCCCCCTATATGTAGATTATCTGAGTGAAGGCAGTTCAAACTTCCAATGCCATAGAATAATGTCCCCCTATAATATTATAATTTTTGTTTGTATGTAAACTATATGAGTAAGGGGGTCACTTTTCCATGCCATAGAATAATGACCTACCTGTGTGTAAACTATACGAATGAGGTGGGTCACTTTTCCATGCCATAAAATAATGACCCCCCCTATGTTTAAACTGTACAAGTGAGGGGTCACTTTTCCATGTCATAGAATAATGACCCCCTGTATGTAAACTATATGAGTGAGTGGGTCACTTTTCGTCACTTTTCCATGCCATAAAATAATGACCCCCCTATGTTTACACAGTACGAGTGACGGCGGGTCACTTTTCCATGCCATAGAATAATGACCCCCCTGTGTGTAAACTATATGAGTGAGTGGGTCACTTTTCCATGCCATAGAATAATGACCCCCTTATGTTTACACAGTACGAGTGACGGCGGGTCACTTTTCCATGCCATAGAATAATGACCCCCTATGTTTAAACTATATGAGTGAGGGTGTCACTTTTCCATGCCATAGAATAATGACCCCCCTATGTGTAAACTATATGAGTGGGAGGGTCACTATCCATGTCATAGGATAATCACCCCCATATGTGTAGATTATATGAGTGGGAGGGTGTCACTATCCATATCATAGAATAATCACCCACATATGTGTAGATTATATGAGTGGGAGGGGGTCACTATCCATATCATAGAATAATCACCCCCATATGTGTAGATTATATGAGTGGGAGGGTGTCACTATCCATATCATAGGATAATCACCCCCATATGTGTAGATTATATGAGTGGGAGGGGGTCACTATCCATATCATAGGATAATCACCCCCATATGTGTAGATTATATGAGTGGGAGGGTGTCACTATCCATATCATAGGATAATCACCCCCATATGTGTAGATTATATGAGTGGGAGGGGGTCACTATCCATATCATAGGATAATCACCCCCATATGTGTAGATTATATGAGTGGGAGGGGGTCACTATCCATATCATAGGATAATCACCCCCATATGTGTAGATTATATGAGTGGGAGGGGGTCACTATCCATATCATAGGATAATCACCCCCATATGTGTAGATTATATGAGTGGGAGGGTGTCACTATCCATATCATAGGATAATCACCCACATATGTGTAGATTATATGAGTGGGAGGGTGTCACTATCCATATCACAGAATAATCACCTACATATGTGTAGATTATATGAGTGGGAGGGGCTCACTATCCATATCATATGATAATCACCCCCATATGTTTAGATTATATGAGTGGGAGGGGGTCACTATCCATATCATAGGATAATCACCCCCATATGTGTAGATTATATGAGTGGGAGGGTGTCACTATCCATATCATAGGATAATCACCAACATATGTGTAGATTATATGAGTGGGAGGGGGTCACTATCCATATCATAGGATAATCACCCCCATATGTGTAGATTATATGAGTGGGAGGGGGTCACTATCCATATCATAGGATAATCACCAACATATGTGTAGATTATATGAGTGGGAGGGGCTCACTATCCATATCACAGAATAATCACCTACATATGTGTAGATTATATGAGTGGGAGGGGGTCACTATCCATATCATAGGATAATCACCCCCATATGTGTAGATTATATGAGTGGGAGGGGGTCACTATCCATATCACAGAATAATCACCCCCATATGTGTAGATTATATGAGTGGGAGGGGCTCACTATCCATATCATAGGATAATCACCCCCATATGTGTAGATTATATGAGTGGGAGGGGGTCACTATCCATATCATAGGATAATCACCCCCATATGTGTAGATTATATGAGTGGGAGGGGGTCACTATCCATATCATAGGATAATCACCCCCATATGTGTAGATTATATGAGTGGGAGGGGGTCACTATCCATATCATAGGATAATCACCCCCATATGTGTAGATTATATGAGTGGGAGGGGGTCACTATCCATATCATAGGATAATCACCCCCATATGTGTAGATTATATGAGTGGGAGGGTGTCACTATCCATATCATAGGATAATCACCCCCATATGTGTAGATTATATGAGTGGGAGGGGGTCACTATCCATATCATAGGATAATCACCCCCATATGTGTAGATTATATGAGTGGGAGGGGGTCACTATCCATATCATATGATAATCACCCCCATATGTTTAGATTATATGAGTGGGAGGGGGTCACTATCCATATCATAGGATAATCACCCCCATATGTGTAGATTATATGAGTGGGAGGGTGTCACTATCCATATCATAGGATACTCACCAACATATGTGTAGATTATATGAGTGGGAGGGACTCACTATCCATATCATATGATAATCACCCCCATATGTGTAGATTATATGAGTGGGAGGGTGTCACTATCCATATCATAGGATAATCACCAACATATGTGTAGATTATATGAGTGGGAGGGGCTCACTATCCATATCATATGATAATCACCCCCATATGTTTAGATTATATGAGTGGGAGGGGGTCACTATCCATATCATAGTATAATCACCCCCTATGTGTAGATTATATGAGTGGGAGGGTGTCACTATCCATATCATAGGATAATCACCCCCCTATGTGTAGATTATATGAGTGGGAGGGGCTCACTATCCATATCATATGATAATCACCCCCATATGTTTAGATTATATGAGTGGGAGGGGGTCACTATCCATATCATAGGATAATCACCCCCATATGTGTAGATTATATGAGTGGGAGGGTGTCACTATCCATATCATAGGATAATCACCCCCATATGTGTAGATTATATGAGTGGGAGGGTGTCACTATCCATATCATAGAATAGTTTTGCAATGCTCAATGACGAAATCTGCAGACTAATTGGCATCGACCATCGCAGCACAAGTGCATATCAACCCCAAACAAATGGTTTAATGGAAAGGTTTAATCAAACACTTGTCCATACATTGGTAAAATATACCAATGATGAGCAAAATAATTGGGACGACTTCATCCATCCCGCTTTACTGGCTGATCGATATGGCATGGAAAAGTGACCCCCCTCACTCATATAGTTAATATACAGGGGGGTCATTATTCTATGGCATGGAAAAGTGACCCCCCTCACTCATATAGTTAATATACAGGGGGGTCATTATTCTATGGCATGGAAAAGTGACCCCCCTTCACTCATATAGTTAATATACAGGGGGGTCATTATTCTATGGCATGGAAAAGTGACCCCCCTTCACTCATATAGTTAATATACAGGGGGGTCATTATTCTATGGCATGGAAAAGTGACCCCCCTTCACTCATATAGTTAATATACAGGGGTCATTATTCTATGGCATGGAAAAGTGACCCCCCTCACTCATATAGTTAATATACAGGGGGGTCATTATTCTATGGCATGGAAAAGTGACCCCCCTCACTCATATAGTTAATATACAGGGGGGTCATTATTCTATGGCATGGAAAAGTGACCCCCCTCACTCATATAGTTAATATACAGGGGGGTCATTATTCTATGGCATGGAAAAGTGACCCCACCTCACTCATATAGTTAATATACAGGGGGGTCATTATTCTATGGCATGGAAGTGACCCCTTCACTCATATAGTTAATATACAGGGGGGTCATTATTCTATGGCATGGATAAATGACCCCCCTTCACTCATATAGTTAATATACAGGGGGGTCATTATTCTATGGCATGGAAAAGTGACCCCCTTCACTCATATAGTTAATATACAGGGGGGTCATTATTCTATGGCATGGAAAAGTGACCCCCCTTCACTCATATAGTTAATATACAGGGGGGTCATTATTCTATGGCATGGAAAAGTGACCCCCCTTCACTCATATAGTTAATATACAGGGGGGTCATTATTCTATGGCATGGAAAAGTGACCCCCTTTCACTCATATAGTTAATATACAGGGGGTCATTATTCTATGGCATGGAAAAGTGACCCCCTTTCACTCATATAGTTAATATACAGGGGGTCATTATTCTATGGCATGGAAAAGTGACCCCCCTCACTCATATAGTTAATATACAGGAGGGTCATTATTCTATTGCATGGAAAAGTGACCCCACCTCACTCATATAGTTAATATACAGGAGGGTCATTATTCTATATGGCATGGAAAAGTGACCCCCTCTCACTCATATAGTTAATATACAGGGTGGTCATTATTCTATGGCATGGATAAATGACCCCCCTTCACTCATATAGTTAATATACAGGGGGTGTCATTATTCTATGGCATGGATAAATGACCCCCCTTCACTCATATAGTTAATATACAGGGGGGTCATTATTCTATGGCATGGAAAAGTGACCCCCCTTCACTCATATAGTTAATATACAGGGGGTCATTATTCTATGGCATGGAAAAGTGACCCCCTTCACTCATATAGTTAATATACAGGGGGTCATTATTCTATGGCATGGAAAAGTGTCCCCCCTTCACTCATATAGTTAATATACAGGGGGTCATTATTCTATGGCATGGAAAAGTGTCCCCCCGTCACTCATATAGTTTACATACAGGGGGTCATTATTCTATGGCAAGGAAAAGTGACCCCACCTCACTCATATAGTTAATATACAGGGGGGTCATTATTCATCCTCATATAGTTAATATACAGGGGGGTCATTATTCTATGGCATGGAAAAGTGACCCCCTTCACTCATATAGTTAATATACAGGGGGTCATTATTCTATGGCATGGAAAAGTGACCCCCCTTCACTCATATAGTTAATATACAGGGGGTCATTATTCTATGGCATGGAAAAGTGACCCCCTTCACTCATATAGTTAATATACAGGGGGTCATTATTCTATGGCATGGAAAAGTGACCCCCCTTCACTCATATAGTTAATATACAGGGGGGTCATTATTCTATGGCATGGAAAAGTGACCCCCTTCACTCATATAGTTAATATACAGGGGGGTCATTATTCTATGGCATGGAAAAGTGACCCCCTTCACTCATATAGTTAATATACAGGGGGGTCATTATTCTATGGCATGGAAAAGTGACCCCCTTTCACTCATATAGTTAATATACAGGGGGTCATTATTCTATGGCATGGAAAAGTGACCCCCTTCACTCATATAGTTAATATACAGGGGGTCATTATTCTATGGCATGGAAAAGTGACCCCACCTCACTCATATAGTTAATATACAGGGGGTCATTATTCTATGGCATGGAAAAGTGACCCCCTTCACTCATATAGTTAATATACAGGGGGGTCATTATTCTATGGCATGGAAAAGTGACCCCCTTCACTCATATAGTTAATATACAGGGGGTCATTATTCTATGGCATGGAAAAGTGACCCCCCTTCACTCATATAGTTAATATACAGGGGGGTCATTATTCTATGGCATGGAAGTGACCCCCTTCACTCATATAGTTAATATACAGGGTGGTCATTATTCTATGGCATGGAAAAGTGACCCCCCTTCACTCATATAGTTAATATACAGGGGGTGTCATTATTCTATGGCATGGAAAAATGACCCCCCTTCACTCATATAGTTAATATACAGGGGGTCATTATTCTATGGCATGGAAAAGTGTCCCCCCGTCACTCATATAGTTTACATACAGGGGGTCATTATTCTACGGCAAGGAAAGGTGACCCCACCTCACTCATATAGTTAATATACAGGGGGGGTCATTATTCTATCACTCATATAGTTAATATACAGGGGGGTCATTATTCTATGGCATGGACAAGTGACCCCCTTCACTCATATAGTTAATATACAGGGGGGTCATTATTCTATGGCATGGAAAAGTGTCCCCCCTTCACTCATATAGTTAATATACAGGGGGGTCATTATTCTATGGCATGGAAAAGTGTCCCCCCTTCACTCATATAGTTAATATACAGGGGGGTCATTATTCTATGGCATGGAAAAGTGACCCCCTTCACTCATATAGTTAATATACAGGGGGGTCATTATTCTATGGCATGGAAAAGTGACCCCCCTTCACTCATATAGTTAATATACAGGGGGGTCATTATTCTATGGCATGGAAAAGTGACCCCCCTTCACTCATATAGTTAATATACAGGGGGGTCATTATTCTATGGCATGGAAAAGTGACCCCCTTCACTCATATAGTTAATATACAGGGGGGTCATTATTCTATGGCATGGAAAAGTGACCCCTTCACTCATATAGTTAATATACAGGGGGGTCATTATTCTATGGCATGGAAAAGTGACCCCCTTCACTCATATAGTTAATATACAGGGGGTCATTATTCTAGGCATGGAAAAGTGACCCCACCTCACTCATATAGTTAAATACAGGGGGTTCATTATTCTATGGCATGGAAAAGTGACCCCCACCTCACTCATATAGTTAATATACAGGGGGTCATTATTCTATGGCATGGAAAAGTGACCCCACCTCACTCATATAGTTAATATACAGGGGGTCATTATTCTATGGCATGGAAGTGACCCCCTTCACTCATATAGTTAATATACAGGGGGGTCATTATTCTATGGCATGGAAAAGTGACCCCCCTTCACTCATATAGTTAATATACAGGGGGGTCATTATTCTATGGCATGGAAAAGTGACCCCCCTTCACTCATATAGTTAATATACAGGGGGGTCATTATTCTATGGCATGGAAAAGTGTCCCCCCTTCACTCATATAGTTAATATACAGGGGGTCATTATTCTATGGCATGGAAAAGTGTCCCCCTTTCACTCATATAGTTAATATACAGCATTATTCTACGGCAAGGAAAAGTGACCCCCCTCACTCATATAGTTAATATACAGGAGGGTCATTATTCTATGGCATGGAAAAGTGACCCCACCTCACTCATATAGTTAATATACAGGAGGGTCATTATTCTATATGGCATGGAAAAGTGACCCCCTTCACTCATATAGTTAATATACAGGGGGGTCATTATTCTATGGCATGGAAGTGACCCCCTTCACTCATATAGTTAATATACAGGGGGGTCATTATTCTATGGCATGGATAAGTGACCCCCTTCACTCATATAGTTAATATACAGGGGGTCATTATTCTATGGCATGGAAGTGACCCCCTTCACTCATATAGTTAATATACAGGGGGTCATTATTCTATGGCATGGAAAAGTGACCCCCCTTCACTCATATAGTTAATATACAGGGGGTGTCATTATTCTATGGCATGGAAAAGTGACCCCCCTTCACTCATATAGTTAATATACAGGGGTCATTATTCTATGGCATGGAAAAGTGACCCCTTCACTCATATAGTTAATATACAGGGGGGTCATTATTCTATGGCATGGAAAAGTGACCCCCCTTCACTCATATAGTTAATATACAGGGGGGTCATTATTCTATGGCATGGAAAAGTGACCCCCCTTCACTCATATAGTTAATATACAGGGGGGTCATTATTCTATGGCATGGAAAAGTGACCCCCTTCACTCATATAGTTAATATACAGGGGGGTCATTATTCTATGGCATGGAAGTGACCCCCTTCACTCATATAGTTAATATACAGGGGGGTCATTATTCTATGGCATGGAAAAGTGACCCCCTTCACTCATATAGTTAATATACAGGGGGGTCATTATTCTATGGCATGGAAAAGTGACCCCCTTCACTCATATAGTTAATATACAGGGGGGTCATTATTCTATGGCATGGAAAAGTGACCCCCCTTCACTCATATAGTTAATATACAGGGGGGTCATTATTCTATGGCATGGAAAAGTGACCCCCCTTCACTCATATAGTTAATATACAGGGGGTCATTATTCTATGGCATGGAAAAGTGACCCCCCCTCACTCATATAGTTAATATACAGGGGGTTCATTTTTTATGGCATGGAAAAGTCCCCCTTTCTCATATAGTTAATATACAGGGGGTCATTATTCTATGGCATGGAAAAGTGACCCCCTCACTCATATAGTTAATATACAGGGGGTCATTATTCTATGGCATGGAAAAGTGACCCCCTTCACTCATATAGTTAATATACAGGGGGTCATGTCATTATTCTATGGCATGGAAAAGTGACCCCCCTTCACTCATATAGTTAATATACAGGGGGGTCATTATTCTATGGCATGGAAAAGTGACCCCCCTTCACTCATATAGTTAATATACAGGGGGGTCATTATTCTATGGCATGGAAAAGTGACCCCCTTCACTCATATAGTTAATATACAGGGGGGTCATTATTCTATGGCATGGAAAAGTGACCCCCCTTCACTCATATAGTTAATATACAGGGGGGTCATTATTCTATGGCATGGAAAAGTGACCCCCCTTCACTCATATAGTTAATATACAGGGGGGTCATTATTCTATGGCATGGAAAAGTGACCCCTTCACTCATATAGTTAATATACAGGGGGTCATTATTCTATGGCATGGAAAGTGACCCCCTTCACTCATATAGTTAATATACAGGGGGTCATTATTCTATGGCATGGAAAAGTGACCCCACTAATCATATAGTTAATATACAGGGGGGTCATTATTCTATGGCATGGAAAAGTGACCCCCCACTCATATAGTTAATATACAGGGGGGTCATTATTCTATGGCATGGAAAAGTGACCCCCTTCACTCATATAGTTAATATACAGGGGGGTCATTATTCTATGGCATGGAAAAGACCCCCCTTCACTCATATAGTTAATATACAGGGGGGTCATTATTCTATGGCATGGAAAAGTGACCCCCTTCACTCATATAGTTAATATACAGGGGGTCATTATTCTATGGCATGGAAAAGTGACCCCCTTTCACTCATATAGTTAATATACAGGGGGGTCATTATTCTATGGCATGGAAAAGTGACCCCCCTTCACTCATATAGTTAATATACAGGGGGGTCATTATTCTATGGCATGGAAAAGTGACCCCTTCACTCATATAGTTAATATACAGGGGGTCATTATTCTATGGCATGGAAAAGTGACCCCCTTCACTCATATAGTTAATATACAGGGGGTCATTATTCTATGGCATGGAAAAGTGACCCCCCCTCACTCATATAGTTAATATACAGGGGGTCATTATTCTATGGCATGGAAAAGTGACCCCCTTCACTCATATAGTTAATATACAGGGGGTCATTATTCTATGGCATGGAAAAGTGACCCCCCTTCACTCATATAGTTAATATACAGGGGGGTCATTATTCTATGGCATGGAAAAGTGACCCCCTTTCACTCATATAGTTAATATACAGGGGGGTCATTATTCTATGGCATGGAAAAGTGACCCCCCTTCACTCATATAGTTAATATACAGGGGGTCATTATTCTATGGCATGGAAAAGTGACCC
>CM026392.1:35401615-35453390 GCA_014843695.1 Archivesica marissinica | reverse complement strand
TAGGTTCGAATCACACTAAGTGTGGCCTAGTGGTTGGTTACGGTCGCTAACTTGCCCCTCACCTCTATCAATAGATTCGAATCACACTGGGTGTGGCCTAGTGGTTACGATTGCTAACTTGCCCCTCACCTCTATCTATAGGTTCGAATCACACTAAGTGTGGCATAGTGGTTACGGTCGCTAACTTGCCCCTCACCTCTATCTATAGGTTCGAATCACACTAGTTGTGGCCTAGTGGTTACGGTCGCTAACTTGCCCCTCACCTCTATCTATAAGTTCGAATCACACTTGGTGTGGCCTAGTGATTACAGTCGCTAACTTGCCCCTCACCTCTATCTATAGGTTCGAATCACACTAAGTGTGGCCTAGTGGTTACAGTCGCTAACTTGCCCCTCACCTCTATCTATTGGTTCAAATCACACTGGGTGTGGCCTAGTGGTTACGATCGCTAGCTTGCCCCTCACCTCTATCAATAGGTTCGAATCACACTAGGTGTGTCCTAGTGGTTACGATCGCTAACTTGCCCCTCACCTCTATCTATAGGTTCGAATCACACTTGGTTTGGCCTAGTGGTTACTGTCGCTAACTTGCCCCTCACCTCTATCTATAGGTTCGAATCACACTTGTTGTGGCCTAGTGGTTTCGGTCGCTAACTTGCCCCTCACCTCTATCTATAGGTTCGAATCACACTAGTTGTGGCCTAGTGGTTACGGTCGCTAACTTGCCCCTCACCTCTATCTATAAGTTCGAATTACACTTGGTGTGGCCTAGTGATTACAGTCGCTAACTTGCCCCTCACCTCTATCTATAGGTTCGAATCACACTTGGTGTTGCCTAGTGGTTACGATCGCTAACTTGCCCCTCACCTCTATCTATAGGTTCGAATCACACTTGGTGTGGCCTAGTGGTTTCGGTCGCTAACTTGCCCCTCACCTCTATCTATAGGTTCGAATCACACTAAGTGTGGCCTAGTGGTTGGTTACGGTCGCTAACTTGCCCCTCACCTCTATCAATAGATTCGAATCACACTGGGTGTGGCCTAGTGGTTACGATTGCTAACTTGCCCCTCACCTCTATCTATATGTTCGAATCACACTAAGTGTGGCATAGTGGTTACGGTCGCTAACTTGCCCCTCACCTCTATCTATTGGTTCGAATCACACTAAGTGTGGCCTAGTGGTTACGGACGCTAACTTGCCCCTCACCTCTACCTATAGGTTCGAATCACACTAGTTGTGGCCTAGTGGTTACGGTCGCTAACTTGCCCCCCACCTCTATCTATAAGTTCGAATCACACTTGGTGTTGCCTAGTGGTTACGATCGCTAACTTGCCCCTCACCTCTATCTATAGGTTCGAATCACACTTGGTGTGGCCTAGTGGTTACGGTCGCTAACTTGCCCCTCACCTCTATCTATAGGTTCGAATCACACTAGGTGTGGCCTAGTGGTTACGGTCGCTAACTTGCCCCTCACCTCTATCTATAGGTTCGAATCACACTGGGTGTGGCCTAGTGGTTACGATTGCTAACTTGCCCCTCACCTCTATCTATAGGTTCGAATCACACTAAGTGTGGCATAGTGGTTACGGTCGCTAACTTGCCCCTCACCTCTATCTATAGGTTCGAATCACACTAGTTGTGGGCCTAGTGGTTACGGTCGCTAACTTGCCCCTCACCTCTATCTATAAGTTCGAATCACACTTGGTGTGGCCTAGTGATTACAGTCGCTAACTTGCCCCTCACCTCTATCTATAGGTTCGAATCACACTAAGTGTGGCCTAGTGGTTACAGTCGCTAACTTGCCCCTCACCTCTATCTATTGGTTCAAATCACACTGGGTGTGGCCTAGTGGTTACGATCGCTAGCTTGCCCCTCACCTCTATCAATAGGTTCGAATCACACTAGGTGTGTCCTAGTGGTTACGATCGCTAACTTGCCCCTCACCTCTATCTATAGGTTCGAATCACACTTGGTTTGGCCTAGTGGTTACTGTCGCTAACTTGCCCCTCACCTCTATCTATAGGTTCGAATCACACTTGGTGTGGCCTAGTGGTTTCGGTCGCTAACTTGCCCCTCACCTCTATCTATAGGTTCGAATCACACTAAGTGTGGCCTAGTGGTTGGTTACGGTCGCTAACTTGCCCCTTACCTCTATCAATAGATTCGAATCACACTGGGTGTGGCCTAGTGGTTACGATTGCTAACTTGCCCCTCACCTCTATCTATATGTTCGAATCACACTAAGTGTGGCATAGTGGTTACGGTCGCTAACTTGCCCCTCACCTCTATCTATTGGTTCGAATCACACTAAGTGTGGCCTAGTGGTTACGGACGCTAACTTGCCCCTCACATCTACCTATAGGTTCGAATCACACTAGTTGTGGCCTAGTGGTTACGATCGCTAACTTGCCCCCCACCTCTATCTATAAGTTCGAATCACACTTGGTGTTGCCTAGTGGTTACGATCGCTAACTTGCCCCTCACCTCTATCTATAGGTTCGAATCACACTTGGTGTGGCCTAGTGGTTTCGGTCGCTAACTTGCCCCTCACCTCTATCTATAGGTTCGAATCACACTAAGTGTGGCCTAGTGGTTGGTTACGGTCGCTAACTTGCCCCTCACCTCTATCAATAGATTCGAATCACACTGGGTGTGGCCTAGTGGTTACGATTGCTAACTTGCCCCTCACCTCTATCTATAGGTTCGAATCACACTAAGTGTGGCCTAGTGGTTACGGTCGCTAACTTGCCCCTCACCTCTATCTATAAGTTCGAATCACACTTGGTGTGGCCTAGTGATTACAGTCGCTAACTTGCCCCTCACCTCTATCTATAGGTTCGAAATACACTAAGTGTGGCCTAGTGGTTACAGTCGCTAACTTGCCCCTCACCTCTATCTATTGGTTCAAATCACACTGGGTGTGCCTAGTGGTTACGATCGCTAGCTTGCCCCTCACCTCTATCAATAGGTTCGAATCACACTAGGTGTGTCCTAGTGGTTACGATCGCTAACATGCCCCTCACCTCTATCTATAGGTTCGAATCACACTTGGTTTGGCCTAGTGGTTACTGTCGCTAACTTGCCCCTCACCTCTATCTATAGGTTCGAATCACACTTGGTGTGGCCTAGTGGTTACGGTCGCTAACTTGCCCCTCACCTCTATCTATAAGTTCGAATCACACTTGGTGTGGCCTAGTGATTACAGTCGCTAACTTGCCCCTCACCTCTATCTATAGGTTGGAATCACACTAAGTGTGGCCTAGTTGTTACAGTCGCTAACTTGCCCCTCACCTCTATCTATTGGTTCAAATCACACTGGGTGTGGCCTAGTGGTTACGATCGCTAGCTTGCCCCTCACCTCTATCAATAGGTTCGAATCACACTAGGTGTGTCCTAGTGGTTACGATCGCTAACTTGCCCCTCACCTCTATCTATAGGTTCGAATCACACTTGGTTTGGCCTAGTGGTTACTGTCGCTAACTTGCCCCTCACCTCTATCTATAGGTTCGAATCACACTAGGTGTGGCCTAGTGGTTACGGTCGCTAACTTGCCCCTCACCTCTATCTATAAGTTAGATTCACACTTGGTGTGGCCTACTGGTTACGATCGCTAACTTGCCCCTCACCTCTACCTATAGGTTCGAATCACACTAGTAGTGGCCTAGTGGTTACGGTCGCTAACTTGCCCCTTACCTCTATCTATAAGTTCGAATCACACTTGGTGTGGCCTAGTGGTTACAGTCGCTAACTTGCCCCTCACCTCTATCTATAGGTTCGAATCACACTTGGTGTGGCCTAGTGGTTTCGGTCGCTAACTTGCCCCTCACCTCTATCTATAGGTTCGAATCACACTAAGTGTGGCCTAGTGGTTGGTTACGGTCGCTAACTTGCCCCTCACCTCTATCAATAGATTCGAATCACACTGGGTGTGGCCTAGTGGTTACGATTGCTAACTTGCCCCTCACCTCTATCTATATGTTCGAATCACACTAAGTGTGGCATAGTGGTTACGGTCGCTAACTTGCCCCTCACCTCTATCTATTGGTTCGAATCACACTAAGTGTGGCCTAGTGGTTACGGACGCTAATTTGCCCCTCACCTCTACCTATAGGTTCGAATCACACTAGTTGTGGCCTAGTGGTTACGGTCGCTAACTTGCCCCCCACCTCTATCTATAAGTTCGAATCACACTTGGTGTTGCCTAGTGGTTACGATCGCTAACTTGCCCCTCACCTTACGGTCGCTAACTTGCCCCTCACCTCTATCTATAGGTTCGAATCACACTTGGTGTGGCCTAGTGGTTACGGTCGCTAACTTGCCCCTCACCTCTATCTATAGGTTCGAATCACACTTGGTGTGGCCTAGTGGTTACGGTCGCTAACTTGCCCCTCACCTCTATCTATAGGTTCGAATCACACTAGGTGTGGCCTAGTGGTTACGGTCGCTAACTTGCCCCTCACCTCTATCTATAGGTTCGAATCACACTAGGTGTGGCCTAGTGGTTACGGTCGCTAACTTGCCCCTCACCTCTATCTATAGGTTCGAATCACACTAGGTGTGGCCTAGTGGTTACGGTCGCTAACTTGCCCCTCACCTCTATCTATAGGTTCGAATCACACTAGGTGTGGCCTAGTGGTTACGGTCGCTAACTTGCCCCTCACCTCTATCTATAGGTTCGAATCACACTAGGTGTGGCCTAGTGGTTACGGTCGCTAACTTGCCCCTCACCTCTATCTATAGGTTCGAATCACACTAGGTGTGGCCTAGTGGTTACGGTCGCTAACTTGCCCCTCACCTCTATCTATAGGTTCGAATCACACTAGGTGTGGCCTAGTGGTTACGGTCGCTAACTTGCCCCTCACCTCTATCTATAGGTTCGAATCACACTAGGTGTGGCCTAGTGGTTACGGTCGCTAACTTGCCCCTCACCTCTATCTATAGGTTCGAATCACACTAGGTGTGGCCTAGTGGTTACGGTCGCTAACTTGCCCCTCACCTCTATCTATAGGTTCGAATCACACTTGTGTGGCCTAGTGGTTACGGTCGCTAACTTGCCCCTCACCTCTATCTATAGGTTCGAATCACACTAGGTGTGGCCTAGTGGTTACGGTCGCTAACTTGCCCCTCACCTCTATCTATAGGTTCGAATCACACTTGGTGTGGCCTAGTGGTTACGGTCGCTAACTTGCCCCTCACCTCTATCTATAGGTTCGAATCACACTTGGTGTGGCCTAGTGGTTACGGTCGCTAACTTGCCCCTCACCTCTATCTATAGGTTCGAATCACACTTGGTGTGGCCTAGTGGTTACGGTCGCTAACTTGCCCCTCACCTCTATCTATAGGTTCGAATCACACTTGGTGTGGCCTAGTGGTTACGGTCGCTAACTTGCCCCTCACCTCTATCTATAGGTTCGAATCACACTTGGTGTGGCCTAGTGGTTACGGTCGCTAACTTGCCCCTCACCTCTATCTATAGGTTCGAATCACACTTGGTGTGGCCTAGTGGTTACGGTCGCTAACTTGCCCCTCACCTCTATCTATAGGTTCGAATCACACTTGGTGTGGCCTAGTGGTTACGGTCGCTAACTTGCCCCTCACCTCTATCTATAGGTTCGAATCACACTAGGTGTGGCCTAGTGGTTACGGTCGCTAACTTGCCCCTCACCTCTATCTATAGGTTCGAATCACACTTGGTGTGGCCTAGTGGTTACGGTCGCTAACTTGCCCCTCACCTCTATCTATAGGTTCGAATCACACTGGGTGTGGCCTAGTGGTTACGGTCGCTAACTTGCCCCTCACCTCTATCTATAGGTTCGAATCACACTTGGTGTGCCTAGTGGTTACGGTCGCTAACTTGCCCCTCACCTCTATCTATAGGTTCGAATCACACTTGGTGTGGCCTAGTGGTTACGGTCGCTAACTTGCCCCTCACCTCTATCTATAGGTTCGAATCACACTTGGTGTGGCCTAGTGGTTACGGTCGCTAACTTGCCCCTCACCTCTATCTATAGGTTCGAATCACACTTGGTGTGGCCTAGTGGTTACGGTCGCTAACTTGCCCCTCACCTCTATCTATAGGTTCGAATCACACTTGGTGTGGCCTAGTGGTTACGGTCGCTAACTTGCCCCTCACCTCTATCTATAGGTTCGAATCACACTTGGTGTGGCCTAGTGGTTACGGTCGCTAACTGGCTCCTCACCTCTATCTATAGGTTCGAATCACACTTGGTGTGGCCTAGTGGTTACGGTCGCTAACTGGCTCCTCACCTCTATCTATAGGTTCGAATCACACTTGGTGTGGCCTAGTGGTTACTGTCGCTAACTTGCTCCTCACCTCTATCTATAGGTTCGAATCACACTTGGTGTGGCCTAGTGGTTACTGTCGCTAACTGGCTCCTCACCTCTATCTATAGGTTCGAATCACACTTGGTGTGTCTACTTATTTCTAATGAGGAAGCCTTGTATAATGCTTGCAAAAGGCCGATGGTCATATCCGGGTTCCGGATGTGCATGTACTACCCGGAAGGGCACCTGGTATCCTCCTCCACCAATAACAGCTTGATAACCGCCATGTGACCTAAACAATTTGGTATATTTTAGCAGCACAGAGTAGTTAAGTGTGAGTGTGTGTTTTCCGTTTATTTATCGTCGCTACCGGTTACCCATATGAGCGACGCCTCCTGTAGAGATTAGTCATATTAGATTGTTGGAGGATAGTGCAGTGATACAGACATAAACACATTCCAGAGTCTCCTCTGGTTCTTTTACGTGCACGGTGTAAAGCACCGACACGAGACCTCTGTTTAAGGTCCCATCTGCAAGAATATTAATTTTATTAGAGTCAGACGGGGTCGAACGTGCGATCCCTGGATTACCAGTCCAGCAAGCTACCATTGGACTACATATCCGTCTGTAGTTAAGTGTGAACTAACACAGTTAGGTTTTATAGCGGCAGACAATTCAACCAATGTCGCCCTAATCCCACAATTAAATTTGATTTGTTTTCCATCAACGAAATGAACAGTTATTGTCTGCTTTAGATTATTTTCATTAACTTAAGCGACACTATTTTCATTATCGTATGCGGAAACAGTTGTTAGGTCACACAATTGGATTTGTTGGTAATGGGGATTGAGTCGATTGCTGGCAAAAATAAATTGATATCAATCCCGCGAGACCCTTTTTGTGGTGGCGGGGAAATCATTGGATTAGATTTAGTGTCGTCTGCTTGTGAAAGCTGTATGGAGATTATTTCCTTACTTTAAGCCACCCACATCCACGCATGGGCCCAAATTGTCTTCACCTACCAAAATAGTGTCACTATACTAACATATCTTCACCTACAAAAATATCTCCACCCTACCTAAATATCTTCACCCTACCAAAGTGTCTTCACCCTACCAAGATGTCCTCACTCTATCAACATGCCTTCACGCTACCAAAATGTCTTCACCCTACCAAGATGTCCTCACTCTATCATAATGTCTTCACCCTACCAAGATGGCCTCACTCTATCAAAATGTCTTCACCCTACCAAGATGTCCTCACTCTAGCAAAATGTCTTCATCCTACCAATATGTCCTCACTCTATCAACATGTCTTCACCCTATCAAAATGTCTTCACCCTACCAAGATGTCCTCACTCTATCATAATGTATTCACCCTACCAAGATGGCCTCACTCTATCAAAATGTATTCACCCTACCAAGATGTCATCACTCTATCAAAATGTCTTCACCCTACCAAGATGCCCTCACTCTATCAAAATGTCTTCACCGTACCAAGATGTCATCACTATATCAAAATGTCTTCACCCTACCAAGATGTCATCACCCTATCAAAATGTATTCACCCTACCAAGATGTCATCATTCTATCAACATGTCTTCACCCTACCAAGATGTCATCACTCTATCACAATGTCTTCACCCTACCAAGATGTCATCATTCTATCAAAATGTCGTCACCCTACCAAGATGTCATCATTCTATCAAAATGTCGTCACTCTACCAAGATGTCATCACTCTATCAAAATGTCTTCACCCTACCAAGATGTCCTCATTCTATCAAAATGTCGTCACTCTACCAAGATGTCATCACTCTATCAAAATGTCTTCACCCTACAAAGATGTCCTCATTCTATCAAAATGTCCTCACCCAACCAAGATGTCATCACTCTATCATAATGTCTTCACCCTACCAAGATGTCCTCATTCTATCAAAATGTCGTCACCCTACCAAGATGTCATCATTCTATCAAAATGTCTTCACACTACCAAGATGCCCTCATTCTATCAAAATGTCGTCACACTACCAAGATGCCCTCACTCTATCAAAATGTCTTCACCCTACCAAGATGTCATCATTCTATCAAAATGTCGTCACCCTACCAAGATGTCATCATTCTATCAAAATGTCTTCACACTACCAAGATGTCATCATTCTATCAAAATGTCTTCACACTACCAAGATGTCCTCATTCTATCAAAATGTCGTCACCCTACCAAGATGCCATCATTCTATCATAATGTCCTCACCCTACCAAGATGTCATCATTCTATCAAAATGTCTTTACCCTACCAAGATGTCATCATTCTATCAAAATGTCGTCACCCTACCAAGATGTCATCATTCTATCAAAATGTCTTCACACTACCAAGATGCCCTCATTCTATCAAAATGTCGTCACACTACCAAGATGCCCTCACTCTATCAAAATGTCTTCACCCTACCAAGATGTCATCATTCTATCAAAATGTCGTCACCCTACCAAGATGTCATCATTCTATCAAAATGTCTTCACACTACCAAGATGTCATCATTCTATCAAAATGTCTTCACACTACCAAGATGTCCTCATTCTATCAAAATGTCGTCACCCTACCAAGATGCCATCATTCTATCATAATGTCCTCACCCTACCAAGATGTCATAATTCTATCAAAATGTCTTTACCCTACCAAGATGTCATCATTCTATCAAAATGTCGTCACCCTACCAATGTGTCTTAAATTCAAAGGATATTCTGGGTTATTGTCCTTGGTACTAGGAGGAATATATACTTTATGATAAGAGGTGCTCTGCACCTTGCATGGTACTCGTGCTAACGTGCCTGCGCACAAATATGAACGCCGATAATTGTTTCCCTATTCAAAGTCGATCGCGTAGCAATTCTAATGTGCTGTCAACTGTGTATGCATGTGCATGTACCTGAGTTTGTGATGGATACAGTATCCGCCATGTATCGGGCTCGAGCCCGGCCAGAGCCACGGGTGTGAAGTCCTTAGGTAGGTATGCCACGTAAATCTACAGTGCCCCTTCTCTATCCCTCGTGGCAATGAATTCATCATGAATGAGGTCTCGAGTACGATTGTACTAATGTTGCAAGACTGTCCTTTGCAATGGAACATACAGCTACGTGTATGTGTACAGGGTATAAGCCGAAAACGATCCAATATGTACAATATTGGACTATGTGAGGCACGTAACGCCGTTGGCAGTACCAATATTTAACATATTGGATCCGTTTGAGGCTTATATCTTACTTAAAACACACGCTTATACAACGAGATCCTACTAATTAAACTTGTTAATTTCGTACATATACGCGTAGTATTTAATATAATACGCCTTTTGACACCAGTCCAATATTAATAATAATGGATTGCAAGTATAAAGGTATGACGTAACGACAGTGTTTTAAATATATATAAACTAATGCGTTCGTCGCTTTGTCGGATACAGACGGATCTGTAGTCCAGTGATAACACGCTTGACTGGTAATCCAGGGATCGCAGGTTCGATCCCCCGTCTGACCCTAATACATTTAACAGTCTTTCAGATGGAATGTTAAACCGAGGTCTCGTGTCGGTGCTGTACACCATGCACGTAAAAGAACCAGAGGAGATTCTGGAATTGGTCTGTCTGTATCATTGAACTATCCTCCAAAATCTAAAGTGACTTATCCCTTCATGAGGCGTCGCTCATATGGGCAACCGGTAGCGACGATATATAAACGTAAAACACACGCTTTGTCGGAAAAGGTGCACTGGTATTGGAAAATCATAATTATTTATCTTTGTATGAATATTGAACATGGTTACGGTGTATTCATGTACACCCTTTGTTTAACATGGTATCGTGTTTCAGAAACAAACCGTACGTCTCCACTGTGGGGTCACAGACATATTCAATCCTATGCATCTGTTAAGTGTTTTCTTACAATAGTTGTTCGTGATTGGAATGACAAGTCATTCTGGTTTTATTTAGGTTGGCAGTAGACTTTAAAATTGGATACTACATAAATGATCTCCGGGGGAGATCAGATGTTTGAGGAAGTACATAAAATTATGTGTATAATATAGATTATACTTTGATCGCTTAGTGTCGGGAAAAGGTGCACCTGTATTGGAAAAAGGGTTCTTCCTCCATTTTTCTAACAATGTCAGCACTGAAATGGGGTATTGCTCCCAAGGACAGCATAATAAAACAAATGGCGATGTTGTCGAAGCATTTCCCCTCTCCACCTGGACCGGGGTTGCAGATGACCATTACAGATGCAGTAATTTCAGTGTTGTTTTTTGGGGGGGTTAAAGTCGCACAAAGGCTGTCCGATTAGCGCAGTGGTTTGCGCGCTCGCTTCTCACCAATGCGACCCGGGTTCTATCCTCGGACAGGGATGTATGTGAGATGGTACGATGGTCGCCAGATCGGACAGGTGGGTTTTTTCCGGGAACTTCGGTTCCCTCCCACATGAATGACCACATATACGCTTTCATCCGCGCCAACGAGAGTGATTAATATAAGTTGTTAAAACTTGCTTCGCAATAGTTGTAAAATAAATAAGGTATACAAAAAGTCGCACAAACAGCGTAGGTCATATGGCGATTCTGAGGAAGACTCAATGTGTACCTTCGATCACGCACATATGGCACCCTGGTAGAACCACCGACCTCCCACAATGTAGCTGGGTAACCTCCTCATATGACATAATAATACATTATGGTGCGATTCTAACCTACAGCTAATAACCGTAACCACTCGGCTACGGATAACCCTTGTTGAACAGTTAGATGGTGCTCGACCGACATATGCTACAATAGTGAGAAGTTCAGTGGCTCTTCATTCTGTAAAATGTTGAGATACCATCGTGTCAAGCAAGCTCCTGCAAGTTCCTTTCCACTGTGGTTCTAAATGCGACTCGAACTAACAGCGTCTCGGGGGATAATGTGTACATGTATACCATATCCATTATACCACCGAGGCTCCACACATAATGAATCTCATCATTACCTCATCATTATCAAAGTTAACACTATCATCATCAGCATCAGCATCATCTTCATTTTTAACACTACTACCACTATCATCATCATTATTACCGTGATGGTGATGATGATGGTGATGAGGTTGATGATGAGGCTTGGGAGGACACGGGTGAGGAGGATGAATATGAGGATGAGCAGGAAGGGAAGAGGAGGGTGATGAGGAGGATGAGGAGAAAGTGAAGAGAAGGGTGATGAGGATAATATTGAGGAGGAAAATGATGATGAGGATGAGGACAAGGATGATAAAGAGGAGGAGGTTGAAGATGAGGCTGATGATGAAGATAAGGTTGATGGGTGCGAGGATTCTGAAACGAGCGTTCTGATTGGATTATGATTATTCTTCATATAAAAAAAACATCTTGTTACATTCTAATAATCCAATCAGAACGATCGTTTCAACGCTCGTTTCAATGCGAATTGCGCCGCTTTAGAAATTTTCAAAACAAATTGAAAATGCTACGAAATCTCTTTTTGACGTACAATTTTGCCGAATAAACCTACACGTTAGTGGAAACACATTTTATTGATAATGTTATTCACAGTTAAAACTCTCCCGTCGAAGATTTGTTTTTGTTGCTGACAGAACCCGTGTCCTAGTATGGAAATATGACCTGCTATGACCAATGTCTGTGGCAATTATTTGCAAAGTATACATGCATGCAGCTTAAAGTTGTGTTTTATTTGAAGAACAATATAAAGACTCGGGATAGGCGTTATATTTGGACAGATTTTTACAAAATTGTTTCAGATAGGGCCATTTTACTGATCGATGCGAAATCTGACATCCCACAGAGTAGAATCCCTGTACTTAAATATATATACTAGTACCCCCAAACGTGTCGAATCCCTGTGGTTCTGACGCGTAGGAATTAACCACGACAAACCATATTTTATTTGACTATAAATAACGCAAAATAAATATGCTTTCGTTTCTAACATGACTAAAATACGCAAAAATAGTTGGCGTTATTTTTTCTAAGAGTGCGTAAATGACGACATGTTTGACGACATGAGCGAAACTGATTTAATGCAGAATAAAATACGTAATTAGTTATGGACAAAAGGTATCTGTAATCTCAGACTGATATCAACTTACCTCGGGTCGATACCTCTGCTGATATAAAACTAGCCACGTAATAACATCTATGTATTACATATTATATATGCCATACCGTCAATTTCATATCGTAATCCACCACTATTTTTATGTTTCCTTGTGAATACATCAGCATGCAGTTTGTGATAGCAAGCAAGCACGCAAACAAGCACACAAGCACGCACGCAAGTAAGCACGCAACCGCGCAAACAAGCACGCAAGTAAGCACGCAAGTAAGCACGCAAACAAGCACGTAAGCACGCAAGCAAGCAAGCAAGCAAGCACGCACAAAAGCACACAAGCAAGCACGCAAGCAAGCAAGCAATACACGACTGATTGAATACACGACAGATGTAATACACGACTGATGGGATACACTACAGATTGAATACACGACTGGTGGAATACACGACTGATGGAATACACGACTGGTGGAATACACGACTGGTGGAATACACGACTGGTGGAATACACGACTGGTGGAATACACGACTGGTGGAATACACGACTGGTGGAATACACGACAGGTGGAATACACGACTGATGGAATACACGACTGATGGAATACACGACTGATGTGATACACGACTGATGTGATACACGACTGATGTGATACACTACTGATGTGATACACGACTGATGTGATACACTACTGATGTGATACACTACTGATGTGGAATACACGACTGATGTGGAATACACAACTGGTGGAATACACGACTGGTGGAATACACGACTGATGGAATACACGACTGATGGAATACACGACTGATGGGCTGATGGGATACACGACTGGTGGAATACACGACTGATGGGCTGATGGGATACACGACTGGTGGCATACACGACTGATGGACTGATGGGATACACGACTGATGGAATACATGACAGATGGGATACACGACTGGTGGAATACACGACTGGTGGAATACACGACTGATGTAATACACGATTGATGGAATACACGACTGATGGAATACACGACTGATGGAATACACGACTGATGGAATACACGACTGATGGAATACACGACTGATGGAATACACGACCGATGGAATACACGACTGATGGAATACACGACTGATGGAATACACGACTGATGTAATACACGACTGATGGAATACACGACTGATGGAATACACGACTGATGGACTGATGGAATACATGACTGATGGAATACACGACTGATGGAATACATGACTGATGGAATACACGACTGATGGAATACATGACAGATGGAGAGATAAGAGGCAATGCTGTTTCTTGACCCCCGTTGTTCTGACGACGCTCTAACACACAACCACTATGTTACAATGTCGTAAATATAACAACAGAATTCATACAATGTCATAAATATAACAACATAATTCATATACAATGTCGTATATATAAAACCAGAATGCATACAATGTCGTAAATATAAAACCAGAATGCATACAATGTCGTAAATATAAAACCAGAATGCATACAATGTCGTAAATATAAAACCAGAATGCATACAATGTCGTAAATATAAAACCAGAATGCATATACAATGTCGTAAATATAAAACCAGAATGCATACAATGTCGTAAATATAAAACCAGAATGCATACAATGTCGTAAATATAACACCAGAATGCATACAATGTCGTAAATATAACACCAGAATGCATACAATGTCGTAAATATAACACAAGCATGCATACAATGTCGTAAATATAACACCAGCATGCATACAATGTCGTAAATATAAAACCAGAATGCATACAATGTCGTAAATATAAAACCAGAATGCATACAATGTTGTAAATATAACACCAGAATGCATACAATGTCGTAAATATAAAACCAGAATGCATACAATGTCGTTTCAGTACCACAACTGTGATCTTAATCATTTAAAAGTATTTTATATACACATTTATTTTAGATTGATTCCGAAACAAGCTTTTACAGCATTTGCGTACTCGTTCACGAAACCTCAGTCCTTGTGGAATCCATCGCCATGAGATAGAGAGAAGAGGCAATGAGGAATTTAAATGCCTTGTCTAAGGTCACAAACAGCAGCTGCAGCTGGGCGTGAGCTCCAGGCCTCTCACACATGAAGCAAGCGTGCTACCTCTTCGCTAGCATGACCTACACCATGAGTACGCCGGTAGATGTAGTGCCGGGTACCAGTTAATGATAAGCACTTAACTATGGTCTTAACGTACCGTAGAAATAAACGTTAAAATTCGAGAGAAAAAATTAAAATTTCGCGATGATTATGCATCTCCCAGATTAAAAACACGCGAAGCAAACAAACCGGAAATGAAAATATACAATAGCTGGCGACAGGCTCCGGAATACTTGTCCAGGGGCGGGGGAAATGTGACATGGTACCTTACCGTGGCCGCAATATGTGACTTGATGGTCTTCTCCGGCCGGGTTTCTCCCAAACTAATGACCACATGCATGTACATGTATATGCGTAGCCGTCCATCCTTTCCAACAAGAATGATTAATATCAATACATAGTTCCCGTGTGACGTCATCATTCCTACTGTGGCTGCCATTTTGAATGGCAAAGTTGATCAGATATTATATATAATATATAGTAGTGTAAGTTTGTTTTCTTCATAAAATATAAATTTGTCATCCCAACACCATGTTTCATACATTGTTGGAAAGCTCTCAATGGACATATTGTTCGTATCATTTCACACATTTCGTATCAAATCTTGTTTTGCAATCGATGTGGTGAATAAATGAAGTTTATACTTTACACAGTTTGGCTTCACATCAGATTTACAACGAAATAAAAATCTGAAATATGAAACAAATCGTTCACACTAACCGTTACCTATATATACAACACAACCAACTAGCAGTGGTCTATTAATCGCCTCTTACAATCATCATTGTAATCATTAATCGCCTCTTACAATCATCATTGTAATCATTAATCGCCTCTTACAATCATCATTGTAATCATTAATCCCCTCTTACAATCATCATTGTAATCATAAATGAAAGTTCCCAATTCTGAACCACAAGGGGTACCACACGGGATAAACACTATGCATAGTATGTATATACAGGCTATTGATCCGTAATTTGTTTTCATGATCGATATCAATTCAAGGATCAAATGTACAATTGTCACAGCTGCATTACATCGTATGACATAAAATATATTTGAAAAATTCAAATTTTAGGTATGGGTAGCAATGCTGCAACACATTCTTATATTATAATTTGTATAATTATGTTCGATTAGTAAACATTGTTTTTTTGCAATAAAACAAACTCGAAACCGAAAGTAGGATTTTACGAGTCGATCAGGTCACGCGCACTTGTTTACAATCGGAACCGGATGTACATTCGGCAATGATAAAAAAAATGTCGAGTTTTGCCGTCAGATTGAAGTATGAACGACTACAGTAAGTTGAAACAGCCTCAGTTATTATTACAATGTATCTCAAATCATGTAAATGCGATTGGGTTTTAATTGGAAACCGTGCAAAATGTTTCATATGCCGAATAAGTATTAAATTAATGTGAAACCACTTCAGAAATTATCATTGGGGCGCACATGGGATATTTTTAACATAATTTTCATAAATCATTATAAAGAAAATATATCGTTTCTCACGATTGGTTTGCAGAATGTGAGCATCAAGTATGTGGATAATCTTATCTTTATTAATTAATAGCTTCGTGGGGGGGGGGCGGAGGGTTTGCTTACATAACCTGTTTTTTTATTTTAGCTCTTAAACTTGTATTAATCACTCTCGAGACCTCATTCCTGATGGAATCCATCGCCACGAGGGAGAGAGAAGAGGCAACGTGGAATTTAAATACCTTGCCTAAGGGCATAATGTAACAGCTCCAGAGGGGCTCAAACTCCGGACCTTTCGTCCGTGTGACCGCATCGCATTTGAAATTGAACGGTCCCAAGTGTCATTGAGCAAGGCACCTTACACACATGCTGACATGGCTTAGTACTGTTTAACCGCTTAAGTCGGCTAAGCCTGTCCAGGACAACATAATAGGCCCACAAGGGGTTTGACATTAATGGAACATGCATGCAAATTGGTTTGTTTTGGAAAATGTTGCACTTTGAAATTGAATTTATTATAATTAAATGTTAGTTAGCACTGTTTAAGGCCTAACAACATATATTTTATTTAACGATGTACAGAATAACATAAATAAATATATTGAATCTGAAAAAGAAGTATGCAGATAATTGTCTCTTATCAATTTCTAAAGATGATCATGAAGTGGTGGTGCTGTATAACTAGGAGGTTCACATAATGCATAATATTTACACAGACAAACATAAAACAAATAAGAACAATGACCCCCACCCCCTATGTATAGACTACAATTATGAGAGAGAGGGTCACTTTTCAATGCCATGGAATAATGACCCCCTGGAATGGGTCTCTGTCTGTATCATTGCACTATCCTCCAAAAATCTAAAATGACTTAATCTCTCCAGGAGGCTTCGCTCATATGGGCAACCAGTAGTGATGATAAATAATTGAAAAACACACTCACACTATGGATGCTTCTACAGCAGAAATTGATGTATATTTCTTTAACAAATTTAATTAATATGTTATCCACTTATTATAGCAAACTATTCTTATCATGTTTATTCATATTCTCTTAATCTTTCCAGAATATGTGCACAATTATGTAATATGTTGTTAACAATTGTAATTCTGACTATTGTGGATCATATTAAGCCTTATAAATCTTCTTTGCCACAGGTGTGAAAAGCAATAAAACCTTATTTTTAGGGAACTGCAACCAACAGTGACACTTTCTGTGTTCCCAATACACTGGTTACATGTTTTATATCATTCATAATAAGTAATATTTTAATATTGTATGAGCAAGGAAAGACAACATTCTACTTTATAACGTGTGCCTCTCCCTATCTATTCAGTACAAGAAACTGTTCCATGCATACATGTAGAATGTGACCCCCATAATGTAGATTATCTGATTGAGGGTAGGTCACTTTTCCATGCCATAGAATAATGACCCCCCTATATGTAGATTATCTGAGTGAAGGCAGTTCAAACTTCCAATGCCATAGAATAATGTCCCCCTATAATATTATAATATGTAAACTATATGAGTAAGGGGGTCACTTTTCCATGCCATAGAATAATGACCTACCTGTGTGTAAACTATACGAATGAGGTGGGTCACTTTTCCATGCCATAACATAATGACCCCCCTATGTTTAAACTGTACAAGTGAGGGGTCACTTTTCCATGTCATAGAATAATGACCCCCTGTGTGTAAACTATATGAGTGAGTGGGTCACTTTTCGTCACTTTTCCATTTTCCAAAAAATGTCCGCCCTATGTTTACACAGTACGAGTGACGGCGGGTTACATTTCCATGCCATAGAATAATGACCCCCCTGTGTGTAAACTATATGAGTGAGTGGGTCGCTTTTCCATGCCATAAAATAATGACCCCATTATGTTTACACAGTACGAGTGACGGCGGGTCACTTTTCCATGCCATAGAATAATGACCCCCCTATGTTTACACAGTACAAGTGATGGCGGGTCACTTTTCCATGCCATATAATAATGACCCCCCTATGTTTACACAGTACGATTGACGGCGGGTCACTTTTCCATGCCATAGAATAATGACCCCCCTATGTTTACACAGTACAAGTGATGGCGGGTCACTTTTCCATGTCATAGAATAATGACCCCCTGTATGTAAATTATGAGTGAGTGGGTCACTTTTCGTCACTTTTCCATGCCATAAAATAATGACCCCCCTATGTTTACACAGTACGAGTGACGGCGGGTCATTTGTCCATGCTATAGAATAATGACCCCCCTGTGTGTAAACTATATGAGTGAGGGGGTCACTTTTCCATGCCATAGACTAATGACCCCCTGTATGTAAATAATAGGAGTGAGTGGGTCACTTTTCCATGCCATATAATAATGACCCCCCTATGTTTACACAGTACAAGTGACGGTGGGTCACTTTTCCATGCCATAGAGTAATGACCCCTCTGTGTGTAAACTATATGAGTCAGAGGGTCACTTTTCCATGTCATAGAATAATCATCCACATATGTGTAAATTATGAGTGGGAGGGTGTCACTATCCATATTATAGGATAATCACCCCCATATGTGTAGACTATATGAGTGGGAGGGTGTCACTATCCATATCATAGAATAGTTTTGCAATGCTCAATGACGAAATCTGCAGACTAATTGGCATCGACCATCGCAGCACAAGTGCATATCAACCCCAAACAAATGGTTTAATGGAAACGTTTAATCAAACACTTGTCCATACATTGGTAAAATATAACAATGATGAGCAAAATAATTGGGACGACTTCATCCATCCCGCTTTACTGGCTGATCGATATGGCATGGAAAAGTGACCCCCCTCACTCATATAGTTAATATACTGGGGGGTCATTATTCTATGGCATGGAAAAGTGACCCCCCTTCACTCATATAGTTAATATACAGGGGGGTCATTATTCTATGGCATGGAAAAGTGACCCCCCTTCACTCATATAGTTAATATACAGGGGGGTCATTATTCTATGGCATGGAAAAGTGACCCCCCTTCACTCATATAGTTAATATACAGGGGTCATTATTCTATGGCATGGAAAAGTGACCCCCTTCACTCATATAGTTAATATACAGGGGGGTCATTATTCTATGGCATGGAAAAGTGACCCCCCTTCACTCATATAGTTAATATACAGGGGGTCATTATTCTATGGCATGGAAAAGTGACCCCTTCACTCATATAGTTAATATACAGGAGGGTCATTATTCTATATGGCATGGAAAAGTGACCCCCTTCACTCATATAGTTAATATACAGGGGGGTCATTATTCTATGGCATGGAAAAGTGACCCCCTTCACTCATATAGTTAATATACAGGGGGGTCATTATTCTATGGCATGGAAAAGTGAACCCCCTTCACTCATATAGTTAATATACAGGGGGGTCATTATTCTATGGCATGGAAAAGTGACCCCCCTTCACTCATATAGTTAATATACAGGGGGGTCATTATTCTATGGCATGGACAAGTGACCCCCTTCACTCATATAGTTAATATACAGGGGGGTCATTATTCTATGGCATGGAAAAGTGTCCCCCCTTCACTCATATAGTTAATATACAGGGGGGTCATTATTCTATGGCATGGAAAAGTGACCCCCTTCACTCATATAGTTAATATACAGGGGGGTCATTATTCTATGGCATGGAAAAGTGTCCCCCCTTCACTCATATAGTTAATATACAGGGGGTCATTATTCTATGGCATGGAAAAGTGACCCCCTTCACTCATATAGTTAATATACAGGGGGTCATTATTCTATGGCATGGAAAAGTGACCCCACCTCACTCATATAGTTAATATACAGGGGGGTCATTATTCTATGGCATGGAAAAGTGACCCCCATTCACTCATATAGTTAATATACAGGGGGGTCATTATTCTATGGCATGGAAAAGTGACCCCCTTCACTCATATAGTTAATATACAGGGGGGTCATTATTCTATGGCATGGAAAAGTGACCCCCTTCACTCATATAGTTAATATACAGGGGGTCATTATTCTATGGCATAGAAGTGACCCCCTTCACTCATATAGTTAATATACAGGGTGGTCATTATTCTATGGCATGGATAAATGACCCCCCTTCACTCATATAGTTAATATACAGGGGGTGTCATTATTCTATGGCATGGATAAATGACCCCCCTTCACTCATATAGTTAATATACAGGGGGGTCATTATTCTATGGCATGGAAAAGTGTCCCCCCTTCACTCATATAGTTAATATACAGGGGGTCATTATTCTATGGCATGGAAAAGTGACCCCCTTCACTCATATAGTTAATATACAGGGGGTCATTATTCTATGGCATGGAAAAATGTCCCCCCTTCACTCATATAGTTAATATACAGGGGGTCATTATTCTATGGCATGGAAAAGTGTCCCCCCGTCACTCATATAGTTTACATACAGGGGGTCATTATTCTACGGCAAGGAAAGGTGACCCCACCTCACTCATATAGTTAATATACAGGGGGGTCATTATTCTATGGCATGGAAAAGTGACCCTCCCCCCTCTCTCATATAGTTTACATACATACAGGTGGTCATTATTCTACGGCATGGAAAAGTGACCACTCTTACTGTGTAAACATAGGGGGGTCATTATTCTATGGCATATAAAAGTTTCTTGCACTGGGAGGCACACGTTATCTGTCCTTGCTCATACAATAATAAAATATTATGTATTATGAATAATATAAAACATGTAATACAGGAAGTGTCACAGTTGATTGCAGTGCTCCAACAATAAGGTTTTATTGCTTTATTATGGGGATTTTCACACCTGTGGAAACATTAGGTAGCCACACCAGTCAGAATTATAATGGTTAACAGCATATTATATATGTTCTGGAAAGTTTAAGAGAACATGCATGAATATGATAAGAATGGTTAGTACTGTGCTATTTTATGGTATTTATTTTGAGCTGCATGGTTTCAAATACCAATTAAGTTGAGAGTCTTTTTTCATACATAAATTCAATATAATTTTATTGATAATTGTTAATTTTATAGCTTATGCAATTATTAATAAAAATATTGATAACATTGTTTTTGTAGGCTTTGGGGATGGGGGGGGGGGTCATTATTCTATAAGGGGGGTCATTATTCTATAATAGAATATGGACCCGCGGGTCACTTTTTCCTATAGAATAATGACCCGCGGGTCATTATTTTCGCGGGTCAATATTCTATATGACACCGGGTTCGATACTCGGTCACACCACGTATGTAGTGTCATTGAGCAAGGCACCTCACACACATTGCTTAGTACTGGTTAATGGCGCTGTCTAAAATGCGGACGCGTTAAGCGGGCGCTATATATATAGAGAGAAAATGCGGACGCTATGTAAAATATAGGGAAAAAGCGGGCGCTATAGGTGATACTTGATAAAGGTGTTAGATAAGGTGTAGATTAACCGAACTTATAATCACCGTGTTGTTAGTGTGTCTGGTGTCTTTTCTTTCATTCAATATGTTATTTTCTTGTAAATTATATAATATTTCGTATTTTTTTAAAATATGAACTATTTGGAAACTATATCGTATTTACTGAAATCATGTCATGGTAGATTGTGAGATTTATATCGTTGGGAAATTAATGTGTTATCACCACTTTTTTATTTCGTTAATTTGATGAAGTCTTAATAATGTGTTTATTACCTTAAAACCCCAATAACAATTATTAAGCAACATATACATTGTCTATAGCGCCCGCGTTTTCCCACTATATATATAGCGTCCGCGTTTTCCCACTATATATATATAGCGTCCGCATTTTCCCTCTATATATATATAGCGTCCGCATTTTCCCTCTATATATATATATAGCATCCGCAGTTTGTTCTATGTTCATTATGTCTGTATGAAACACTTCTTATTCGATTGTGAACTATACAGTGAGTTACGAACAATTTACGGACAATGCTCATTTAGATATAAATACGAAATTATCACATATAATGTCCATGTATCCCAGACGACTAGCTAAATTCCTGGTTCGAGCCTATATACGTTGTATTCTTGAATATTTCTTTTCCACATATTGTTTGTACAATTGTCAACATTGCTCTTGTTACTGTAATTCATTTCTGGTGACTTATAGGCCCAATGGGCCGGGTGCTTGTTTGTAAATCTGTAAATTTATGTAAACATTATTATATTGTTATAATGCACATGTCACAATTTCAAAATGAAATGAAATGGCAGACACATTGAACATATAACAAACTGCGGACGCTATATATATATATAGAGGGAAAACGCGGACGCTATATATATATAGAGGGAAAACGCGGACGCTATATATATGTATAGAGAAAAGGCGGATTATCATAGAGCAGACTGCATTGTATAATGCAGACGCTTCGATATCACTGTTTCGAAATGGCAGACACATTGAACATATAATAAACTGCGGACGCTATATATACATATATATATAGAGGGAAAACGCGGACGCTATATATATATATATATAGAGAGAGAGAGAGAGAGAGAGTGAAAACGCGGGCGCTATAGATGTATAGAGAAATGGTGGACGCTATAGTAAATAGCTGGCGATATAGTTTTTAATTGCGGACGCTCGAATTAAGAGATCATTATAATAAGTTTATGTTCAAACTCTTGTACACTATTGAAAATATAACAAACCGCGGACGCATTTGTAATAAGATTTATTTCAAGTGTTAGTATCCTATTGATCATAAAGCAGACGGCATGATATAATGCAGACGCTTCGATATCACTATTTCGAAATGACAGACACATTGAACATATAACAAACTGCGGACGCTATATATATATAGAGGGAAAATACGGACGCTATATATATATATAGTGGGAAAACGCGGACGCTATAGACATATGTTTATCATAGAGCAGACTGCATTGTATAATGCAGACGCTTCGATATCACTGTTTCGAAATGGCAGACACATTGAACATATAACAAACTGCGGACGCTATATATATATAGAGGGAAAACGCGGACGCTATATATATGTATAGAGAAAAGGCGGATTATCATAGAGCAGACTGCATTGTATAATGCAGACGCTTCGATATCACTGTTTCGAAATGGCAGACACATTGAACATATAACAAACTGCGGACGCTATATATATATATAGAAGGAAAATGCGGACGCTATATATACATAGAGGGAAAACGCGGACGCTATATATATGTATAGAGAAAAGGCGGACGCAATAGTATCTAGCTGGCGATACAAGTTTTTAAATTGCGGACGCTCGAATTATGAGATCATTTTACTATGATTATATTCAAACTCTTGTATGGTATTTCAAGTGTTAGTATCATAATGATCATAGAACGTAAACATTTCTTCCAGAGTGTAGTTGTCGTCGTCGATGCAAATGATATTGGATCGCGGAGTGCTGACGTCATTGTTGCTGACATCGACTATCTCTGTTCTGAAATCCATCTGGCTTCCCCTGGGTATGTTTCTGATAATTAATGTTTGAGATACAGAACACTGCTTGCTGTATTCAAATAAATATTTACAATGCTGTCATAGATAATTATTGGAATTCATATGTATACATTACCACGTCAGTGGATATACTTCTTCATAAGCACATGAAAAGATTACATTTTAATGGATTGGGTTTGAACTTTTTGAATCTTAGTTGTCATAAATGTCTTTTACAGCTGTACAGTAGTTGTCTCTGAAATACTACCGCGGGGCCAGAATGGGTTCGATGGAAGACAGCATCATCGGAATTTCCTTGACGCATGGAATCATGATGCCAACCAAGTCAACCGACTTCTACGTCAGATGTCATCATCTAGGCCAAGGATGGTTGCATTGAGACATTCCAACTTCTACACTATGTTTGGAGCGAAGTGTAAGCTGCTCAGCAGGGACAGACTCCATCTCAGCTTCGAAGGTACGGAGGCGTTTGCTGCAAATATTGACTACTCGATTGGAAATCTACCACCACCTTCCATCGTACTACCGACCATCGCACCATCACCGACCATCGTGCCATCACCGACCATCGCACCATCACCGACCATCGTGCCATCTTCAGTGTCGTCGGGGTAATTAATTTATACCAGATATTCAGTGTAGCAGGGGTAATATCTACACTAGCTTCAGTGTCGTCGGGGTAATTGATTTATACTAATCTTCAGTGTCATCAGAGTAATCTCTACAATAGCTTCAGTGTCGTCGGGGTAATTGCTTTATAACCAGATCTTCAGTGTCGTCGTGGTAATTTATAACAGGTCTATGTTGTTATGTATTATTGTATTTAAAAATAAACAACAGATGTACCGGACATTTTAAATTGCTAAATAAATCAATAACGAAAATAATAACAGAAAGGGACAAAGAAACGCATACTTTTAAAAAAAAAAATAAAAACGAATAAATTATATAATTTATATGAAAATAACATATTGAATGAAAGAAAAGATACCAGACACACTAAAAACACGGCGATTATAAGTTCGTTTAATCGCACACCTTATCTAACACCTTTATCAAGTAATACCTATAGCGCCCGCTTTTTCCCTATATATTACATAGCGTCCGCGTTTTCTCTCTATATATATAGCGCCCGCTTAACGCGTCCGCATTTTAGACAGACCCCTGGTTAATCACTTAGGTCGGCTAAGCCTGCCCAGGAAAACATGTCTAAGTCCCCGCGAGGGGTTTGACATTAAAGGAACATACATACATAGGTGAGAACTGTTTGTTGCCCGGTACCGAACCGAGTTGACCACAGCTGGCACAAGCTACATTGAATATATACAACATAGTCTATAAACGTGTACAAATGTGAATGCTTAAATTTTAAAGGTAGAATTAGAAAGAACAGAATTGCAATAAATGTAATTCAGTGGCAATCATTGATTTTCTGCCACTCATTCTAAATGCAACTACATGCAAATTGTACAAGACTTAGTATATACATATATTACATGTCGTCTATTGTTGCAACCGTATATAATAATGAACATGTATTATTTACTTTTCACAGCCATTATAGTGAAAAGACGGAGAAGAGCCTGGCAGGGAGGTAAACGTGCAGAGGGGTTGTGGTAGGGGTGGCAGAGAGGAAGTTCTAGGAGTAGAAGTATAGGAAGAGGTAATTATGAATGTTCCATTTATTTCGAAGAAAAACCTTGCAGGACCTAGACATGTTTTTCTGGGCAAGCTTGATCGACATAAGCGATTAACCAGTACTAAGCACTGTGTATGAGGGAGCCTTGCTCAATGACACTACATTTGTTCCGTGACCGAGTATCGAACCTGGTACCCTTCAGGCATTCTATTCTAAATCTGGCGCTCTACCATGGGTGTCACACAAATAAATACACATTCCAGCTTTATGTCTTATAACTAACATACCTTGAAATCTAAACCATCAAAACATCAGTAGTAAAAAGTGTTCATCACTGAATCATGGGTGTCACACAGGGTCACGTCACACATACCGTGAGTGACGCACCATCACAATGAAGTCACATTGGGAGAAAGAGAAGGATGTATTTGTTTAAAATGTTTTAATAAGATACTGTATTTTTTTCTTAATGGGATTCTGTCTGTTTATATATGTACCTCATAGAAAATTCATTACATTTACAGATTGTCATTGAGCACATGGTTGTTGAGAAGTTGCAGAATATGGTACTCAATCTCCACCACCATAACCAGGACCTCTATAACCAGCTGTTAGTACACAATATTGGTGCAGGTGTGGACATTGCAATGAGATGGGGCAGACTTGAACAACTAGTGTGGATGTCTGCCCAGTAACTGCATTTCAATGCGCAATGTAAGAATATATTCCAGTCATATATAGATTATCAGTCAAATACGACTGTGCCAATTCAAGTCATAAATGTTTGGATGATATTTGCATCAGTTAAAGTGTTACAAATGAAAGTTGATTGTGTGTGTGTTTTATGGATATTTAACATCGCTACCGGTTGCCCATATGAGCTACACCTCTTGAAGATATTAGTGATTTTAGTGGATTGTGCAATGATACATACAGAGACGCATTCCAGTGTCCTCTGCCTCGTTTACGTACACGGTTTAGAGTGTTATCCGAAAGACTATGATGTGAATCATTTTAGTATGGTATAGTGGTGAGTTTAACCTGCGTGTTAACCACTGGACCGCTACATAATTGAAGTTGATTCTGATCACAAATTATTATTCATTTGTTTATAAGTAATCTCACGTATATAGTTGGCTGTCCGGTTGGCGCAGTGGTTAATGCGCTCGCTTCTCACAAATGCAACCCGAGTTCGATTATCCTCACACTTGGAAGTATGTGAGATGGTACGGTGGTCAACAGATCAGACAAGTGGGTTTTCTCCGGGTACTCCGGTTTCCTCCGACCCGAATGACCACAAATACTATGTCATCTGCTCCAACAAGAGTGATTAATATAAGATGTTACAGCTTATTTCCCAGTCATTGTTAAATAAATAAAATTTAAACTTAACCTCATACAGTTGTCACAGGTGAGCGATTCCATTGGACATCAGTGATATACCTCATCCCCCCTCCCTTATGTCATAATGTTAATTGACGAAACTTCAACATTTTAAAAATCATCTTTAATATCAGAAACCATAATTCTCAGATAATGTGGCTAGTGGATATATATACTAGCTGTGTTGCAACTATAACCATTCATTGGGCGACTTGTTAAACTAGCTTTAAATAGAATAAAAATAGTGTAACGTATTGTTTATGTTAATGTCACCCCTATTGAAAGGGCCAGCCATTTCTGGCGAGGTTCGAATTTTCGACCTCCCGCTACATATGTGGACGGACGCCTTAACCACTAGGCCACGGAGAATATGCAAACGTTCCAGATACTGTGTTTGTATAACCCTTTGAACTCTGGTGAGCACACTGAGGCCGTCAAAAGTTCATGGTGCTCTTGTTTAAATTAACTTGCATCCTAGATATTACTAACCTCAAATGTCACTAATACATTCAGACATTTATGATAATTTACTCTTGTTTCAGATTGAACGGTTGGTCCTAGACAGACAGGTTCTGACAGTGTCTTCGGTACTACATGGAAATGTTGGGACGCAATGGAATATACATGGAAATGTTGGGATGCAATGGAACAAACTAATAACCAAATAAATTTGATATTATGGATCTTAATGAAATGAATTGCTGTATAATCATCTGGAATAAAAATGCATTAAATGACAATTGTTCTCTTTCATTTCTTTGTTTCAAATAAAGTTTTAGTTTGAGGGGGAGATAAGTTACAGTCAGTAATCCCCGAATCATGTTGAGTCGGCACAGTTTGTTCTGTCCGTTTGTCTTCACTGCATAGTGTCTGGATATGATTGGCATTATCGCATATATACTCAATTCCAAAATAAAGTGTGCACTTTTGAATTTAGAATATTTCACTATTTAGAAGACGTATCGGTTAGAAATTTCGCATAGTATACCTCAAGTATATTTGTCATCGATCAATTGCATAATCTACCACGTGGTATGCAAAAAATGTCAGTCCAGTCTGTGAGACTTGATTTCGCATGATTTGCACGTGCAGCCTGAGGAAAATATACATGTCACCGGAAACTTGTATTAATGTAATCCTTATGTCTTACATAACGGTTAAATCACATTTGAGTTCACATTGGTACACAACGAACATGCCAAGATTGAGCAAACATCAACGTATCCAAGCATTCTCAACAGGAACAACGTTGACGTGCTTCCCTGGCCTGCTATATGCCCGGATATAAACCCAATCGAGCATATCTGGGATTACCTTGGCAGAAGGGTGCGATCCCGAGGAAATATCCACAATCTGAGGGACTTGGCAAACGCCCTCATGCAAGAGTGGGATAACATCCCTGACGCAGTAATCAGACGTTACGTGCGGTCTATGCGAAGTCAAATTGCCGCCTGCATCAACAGCAGAGGTGCGCACACAAGATACTGATCAAAAATAAAACACCAGAACTGCGATTAAAACAACTTTAAATGCATTTTTGAATGTGACCTGATGCTTTGAGTACTTTTGCAACTTTGATTTTAGCACCTTTCTCGCATAAAAAAAGCTACTTAAACTGACTAGGCTTTCGGTTAAATAGGCGATGAGAAATCACAGAAAACAAAGTGCACACTTTATTTTGGAATTGAGTATATATCCATACTACTTCGGTTATTTTACAGCATAATGTGTCCAGTTGTTGCTATATTCTTCATAGCCTGTAAATAAAATACAATATCAATAATACTGGTACTAAACCAAACTAGAACCAGTTTACACTGACAAACCAGACAATGGTTAAAATTATCGTCAAACTACTGATATGGCTTTGTACGAAGCAAATGTTGTGTAAATTCAGTATTGTAAGCTGGCTAGTTTTACACAATGATCCCATTTTAACTCGGAAGTTTATATGAAGCTATTGACAGAATGCTACATCCACTATCTGTCTGCAACAGCCACTATATCTCCGTGGATGAGTATCCAAGGTAGTCAGTCACCTGCTTCTCAGCTCTATAGGATCAGTTCCACTGGTGGTGTCCAATTATATAAGGTTGGTGGTTTTACCAGGTGCATACAATACTGCTCAGAGGGCACCTGTATACATAAGCTGTTATGCTGTCGGTAATATACAAATTTCAGAATGACCATAACATCTAGATCTATAAAACTAGGGAATAGCACTTGGATTGCTGGTATTTGACGAAAGATTAGCATGACCCCGATTCGACATTGACAGGTCAAACGCATGGTATTGTTTATTTGACAGTTCATACAAGGTTTGCTACTATAGAAATCAATTGGAGTGGACCCGTCGCTGATCACACAAGACATTTAACCGAATTCACACAAATCATACACCAACAAACATCCACAAAGTCTATCAACATATTTTTGAGATACCCTGTCCCCAGACAGACGTAGCTATAAACATTAGCACCCATTCCTATTACATGGTTAATTATTGATTGATGGAAAAAACAAATTACATTCTCCAAGTAATATGAACATTTCTTTAGGCGGTGGCATATTCACGACCCTTTGAGGAGGGTTATATAGTGTCCAAAGTATCGATATACAGTCAATAGAATAAACTCTTACATGATCATTCAGGCATTATAAATTTATATCTGTTTATATAATATTAATAAATTAAATAAGGTGTGAGAATCTGGTCTATTAAAATAAAATAATTAATATGCGACACAGCTGCTTTAGTGTATTCAATGTATTAATGAAGTTACCTTATGAATGATCTCTCTGTTATTCAATATTGTGGTGTTTCCGTCCTTGTTCATCTTGTGGACACTCGACAGTACCCTGATGCCTGACATGTCTTCAATAATACACAGTTCTGATCTAATTCTGCAACAAGAATGACACATACCCATAGTAATTCTTAATTTTAGCTGGGTGAATATCTTATCTAGTTTATTCAAATTGCTTGATTGCGAAACAAGTTATTTCATCATTAGTTTAATTGATCTCGCTGCCTCATCCCCTTAATGGAACACATTGTCACGAGGAGGAGGCCGTGTTGATTTAAACGGCTTCACTACATACATCATCACTATGGTTCTGGTGGGGCGCAAACTCACACCATTATGGTATATTATTAAAACCTTTCAAATTACATGTAAAGGTTATTGCATACATGTGGGTATGCAAACTCACAAAATGAAATGGGTGTTAATTAGATTCCTGGCAAAACGAACAACAGATGCCTAGCAGACCATGTGTTAAGGTACAAATATGTAATTTGCAGCTGTCCCTAAACAAAGACCCCCCCTGTTGAAGCAGGTTGTCAACCCTGCCCCCCACCACCGCCATTTCAGAATAGCCTTTAATGCATGAGAATCAGTAATAGAAATGTATGCAATGATTCGTAATAACTATGTATCAATCTTTGTTATGGCACAGTCTTTGATATTGCTAAACACCATTTTCCACTTGTATATATTACATTTAGAATTAATAGTGTATTAACTGTAAAAACAAATACATTCATTGTTACTTTGAATATCAAATGTATTCTAAGCACAACCAATTTGGTATTTACGAACATATATACAGGGGTGTACCCAGGATTTTCTGAGGGGGGTGCCGAGATTGGCTGGCCGAGCTAAAACAGCGTGGATGTACACATTACTAGAAATGACCAGTTAAACTTGGTGTCATGTGCCTTCAGCTCCTCTAGAGCTTTCTTGAAGTTAGTGAGTGGTCTGCTCACAAGCACACCCAGGTCTATACCCTCACGACCAACACTGACTGGTAGAAGGCCTTTGCATAAACTTGAACATGGAAGACTGTCGCAGAGCCATAGTGGTGGCTAGTGTGACTTGAACTCTCATATTTATAGGGCCTTCTCACTCACAAGGTGTGAACACTGATAATCCAATCAGAATGATTCATGCAAAGTAATTGTCCAATCACAAGGTGTTACTCCACAGGGTGAGTGTGAAAACACCTTCCAGAGGTGAGAAAAGTTCTAAAGGAAAGGTGTGAATGAAGCACAATAGGCATAAACACACCTTTCACACATGTGAAAAAGTTCTGAAGCACACATGTAGAGATGAGAAACAAGGACAATAGGGGCTGTGTTTGATTATTATACACATTAAGGTAACACATTTTCAAAGAGTCATTTACAATAGCGTTTAGCATGATTTTTACACCTCTCAAAGGATGAGAAAACTTCAACAGGTTATTACAATGGGACCTATATAGCATTATTCAAAACTTTTTATGATAACTTTAGTCCAAGGTTGTTGAAGTTCAATCTTTACCAGTGCAAGTTTGGTTTGGGGGGGCAATGCCCCCTTCGCCCCCCCCTGATATAGGCGATAAAGTAACTGTCTTCTTTCTCAAACATGTCTTGGTGTTATACCCCGTGGGGGGCCCATAAATTATAACGATTGTTTGACAAAAGGTATGTCCAGTTTGTCCATTGACATATACCATAGTGTGTTGATTTTAAGCGCTACAATGATTAACAACTACTGGTAGTTATAAGATACATCGTTAGTGCTCAAAACTAAAATAATTCTTACAAAATAAAACAGCAACAAACCCACAGGCACCAGACTCAAACAATTGTTTAATTTTTGGCCTATGGTCATATAGTAAGTAATATATATTACTTACTATACGACCATAGGCCAAACATAATTTTTTTTTGTGTCTGGTGCCTGTGAACAAACCTTGCGTTTAGCAGACGGCATTGGTGAATTTCAATGTCTTTCTAAATCCCGCCCATTTGCCCCACGTTGTCTGTTTTAATTGAATTACTTGATATGTCGATTCATAACCACTGTTGTATAGGTTCTCGCAAGGGGTTTGACATTAATGGGACATACATAAACTTCCGTAAAATCTTTATCTCAACATAAACTTCTGTCATGTTCAACGTGCTTTTCTACATCCGCTATTTCACGCATGCGCGTTGTGCGTGTTTACATTTTGGTTTGTTGATAAACAGTGCGTGTTGACCTTTCGGTGTTTTTGTAAACAATTCGCGTATACGACGGTTTAAATTTATTGGAATTTTATCGTTTCTGAGCGACTATATCGATTTTTGTAAACACACACCCATTAGTATTTATATTTTACACAAAACATCCTTTATTACGATGTAATGCTGCTTTAAAGAGGTGAAACTGATCATCTCAAAAAGCATATTCCACACACTTCCACACACTGCATATGCATCGTGATTAATGATTATAGTTCTGTCTTGTTTCTTAATCAGTTCATTATTTTGAATCAAGAAGACTTACAACGCAAGTTTCGTGGAAGTCGTGATAGCACAGTGGATGCGCGTTCGCTTCAGGTGCGAAATGTCCGGAGTTCAAGCCCCGCTGGAGCCGTTACGATTGTACCCTTAGGCAAGGCATTTAAATTCCACCTTGGCTCTTCTCTCTCCTTCATGGCGATGTATTCCATCAGGAATGAGGTCTCGAGAGTGATTAATATAAGTTGAAACAACTTGTTTCGCAATCGAGCTAAAATAAATGTATATATATTAATTACAACGCTAACACGTTTTATCGTAATGGTCTTGATATAAATGTTTTATAATTCTATTTATACATTATTGCGGCCAATTTGGATTGATGGTGGAGTGTCTATTATCATAGATTACACGTGTGAAAGCAACATATACATAATGTACAGTATGTATATACTGTGATTAGATTCCTATATCGTATATTATGATGAATAAGTATTTATACAAAGAGTAATTCTGTTTTCCAAAATAAATTTAACTATACTAGAGGACATAGAAAACGTAGAAATAAGTCCATGTTTTCTAACGATTCAGAAGTTGTAAAATATTCGTCCCTCAATTGCACACACACATAAATTAAATACATTCATTACCTAGATGTAGAACTAGAGGACTTTCGGTAGAGCGCATGCGTCCGCCACGCTGTAAACCATATTCGGATCATCGCACGAAACCGTAATGGATTGGTCCTAAGCTCATTGTGGACCTTCCCAACAATAGTCATGTGTTTTCTAAGTCCTGTTATACGGATCCTATAGACATCCACGAAGTACGACATGCATGTTAACGTTATTTAACGTCAATGACGTCACATAACAATGATGACGCCATAAATGTATTCCCGAAGAAGCCCAACATGGACGAAACGTTGAATTAAACATTACTGATTTATTGGAGTTTGTTAATTCATTCCAATATAATTATAATCCTGGTAACACCGAACGAACGAACGAACGAACGAACGAACGAACGAACGAACGAACGAACGAACGAACGAACGAACGAACGAACGAACGAACGAACGAACGAACGAACGAACGAACGAACGAACGAACGAACGAACGAACGAACGAACGAACGAACGAACGAACGAACGAACAACGAACGAACGAACGAACGAACGAATGAACGAAATACCGTTATTGAATAGTATGTTTAGGTAACACACCCAATCCAACCGAAGCAACTTTTTTAATTAAGTGACGTAATTCGAAAACCTAAAGATATTTTGTGACACCATCGTGAGTTTTAAAGTTTTCTCATATCTCAAATTAGAACTCAATTGATATGATTGGTTGAGTCTGAGATTTACATTTGGCTCAACCAATCAGAACACACGAGACTGAGTTTGAAATTGGAGAAACGTTTTATAACCGCAAAGACTGCCCTAGATACAGACGGAATCAAAATCAAATCATTTGAGCTTGAGTTTGAGATCTGAGAAAAATGTTATAACATCGGGCACATGTCTCTTATGCATGACAGACGGATCTGTAGTCCAGTGGTAACACGCTGGATTGGTAATCCAGGGATCGCAGGTTCGATCCCCCGTCTGACCCTAATACAATTAACAGTCTTTCAGATGGGACGTTAAACCGAGGTCTCGTGTCGGTGCTTTACACCGTGCACGTAAAAGAACCAGAGGAGATTCTGGAATGGGTCTCTGTCTGTATCATGCACTAGCCTCCACAATCTAAAATAACTAATCTCTTCAGGAGGCGTCGCTCATATGGGCAACCGGTAGCGACGATAAATAAACGGAAAACACACATAGATTGCCCATGTTATGTCTATACTTCAGGTCTATGCATTCTACAATATACATGCCAATTGTTGTGGCGAACATGATGATTAGTTGTCGGGGAAAATAGTTTATTTCTCAGCAATTATTATTTGACCATTTAATTATTTCTCCAAGAAAACATTTCGTACCATTGCCCAGGTGATGTTGATGGAATATAATTTCTGTAATTCTTGCAAATTTATAAGTTAGCCCAATAAACAACCCCAACCCACCACACAACACTAAAGGGTTTTCTAATCCCCAACCCACTCACATCAACAGGTCGTAAAGGGTTTTCTAATCCCCAACCCACTCACATCAACAGGTCGTAAAGGGTTTTCTAATCCCCAACCCACTCACATCAACAGGTCGTAAAGGGTTTTCTAATCCCCAACCCACTCACATCAACAGGTCGTAAAGGGTTTTCTAATCCCCAACCCACTCACATCAACAGGTCGTAAAGGGTTTGCCCCGACCTTGCGTTGTTTGTACCCTCAACATAGTTAATCAGAAAAGTGAGAATGTGCAATGTCACAATATTGCGTAAGTCATGATAGCGCAGTGGTAGTGCGTTCGCTTCAGGTGTGAAATGCTTGGAGTTCGAGCCCCGCTGGAGTCTTTACGACTGTGCCCTTAGGCAAGTCATTTAAATTCCACATGCCTCATCTCGCTCCCTCGTGGCGATGGATTCCATCAGGAATGAGGTCTCGAGAGTGATTAATATAAGTGTAGGAACTTGTTTCGCAATCGAGCGAATGTTAATTTGTATAAACCTAAGAATGTGCAATACAATAATACAAACAAGTATAATGCACTGGTAATTTGCAAAATCAACATTACCCGGAGTCTCCTAGATGTATTGCATGCGATGTCCTCTTCGCAACAGAGAGGTTGCGAGTTCGAACCCAGTCAGAACCCCGGTGGTGGTGTGCTTAGGCAAGACTCAGACCTAAATCCACATTGCCTATTCGCCCTCCCTCATAGCATCATAGGGATGGATTCCATCAGGAATTAGGTCTATAGAGCGATTTATCTAATCATGTAAGAACTTGTTTCCCAATCGAGCTGAAAGTAATGTTGTATGAACTAAGAATACTCGAGTAAGTTTGTTCTCCAAGTCTTAGACATTTAGTAACTGATATATGAACTATACTTGAGGCCACTGATTCCGAAAATTATATGTAGCGGTCTCTATAGTTTATAGGTCCCGCGGAAATCATTATATTACCATGTACATGTCTGGTAAACATTCTACAATCCTGACAAGCGTACACCCGTGCGTTATGTGCACAGAATAACCCTCTGCTGCCGATTTAGTGAAAACTATGGTCTAGGCTATGGGGCGCCGCTTTGCTATTTATTCAGCATGTTTCGATATCTATAAATATATTATTGAATATCCATAAATAGATTATTGGATATCGATAACTCGATTATTGGATATCCATAATTCGATTTTTGGAAATCCATATTTCCTTTTGATTATTGGATATTTATAAATCGATTTTTGGATATCCATAAATGCTGAATAAATAACAAAGCGACGGGCCTGGAGTTATGGATATCCATAAATCGATTTTTGAATGATAAACTAAAGAGATCGCTACGTATACTTTGCGTAATTAATGGCCTCATGTTTATCTTTAATAAGCGTTGGTCAATGCAAACAGATTACGAACACAAGAAACATAATACGACGTTAGTTTCGTTTCCATTTACATTTGGAATAACGTTTCATTCCTCGAGGTTATAAAACTTTTCTCCTATCTCAACCTCAGTCTCAAGCTTCTGATTGGTTCAGCTGGCAGTAAAGCTCAGAATCAACCAATCAAATCATTTGAGCTTGAGTTTGAGATCTGAGAAAAATGTTATAACATCGGGCACAGGTCTCTTATGCATGACAGACGGATCTGTAGTCCAGTGGTAACACGCTGGACTGGTAATCCAGGGATCGCAGGTTCGATCACCCGTCTGACTCTAATAAAATTAACAGTCTTTCAGATGGGACATTTAACTGAGGTCTAGTGTCGGTGCTTTACACCGTGCACGCAAAAGAACCAGAGGAGATTCTGGAATGGGTCTCTGTCTGTATCATGCACTATTCTCCAAAATCTAAAATGACTAATCTCTTCAGGAGGCGTCGCTCATATGGGCAACCGGTAGCGACGATAAATAAACGTAGAACACACACTCTTATACATGTACGTATATATTTAATGTTAATTATGCGTTGCGTTTAGATGGGATTTTAAGCCGAAGTCTCGTGTCTGTGCTGTACGCCGTGCACGTAAAAGACCCAGAGGAGATTCTGGAATGGGTCTGTGTCTGTATCATTGCACTATACTCCAACAATCTAAAATGACTAATCTCGTCAGGATGCGTCGCTCATATGGGCAACCGGTAGCGTCGATAAATAAACGTAAAACACATACGTTGCTTTTAGCATGTATATACTTTATGCAATAAACAAGTTGAGTTGAGTTGTGTTTTATAACTATGGAGAAAAAAAGTTCTTTAAACATGTCCACGTGTTCGATATTTTACTTTGTTGTTCAATTAAACACTTTCTTCTCTATAAAGCCACAGGTCTGTCACTTCAATTTGTGTAATTACATAAACAGTTGTTGCTAGAGGTACCCAGTTTGACCCGTTTACCGGGTCTCTAATTTCTACATCACCCGTGGATTAATACTCCACAACACCAGCTGATCATTGTGTCTTCCGGCGAATTACTCTGCACGATAGCAAATTACTCCGCAAGTTGCGGTGAAATTTCGTTTAAACTGGCTAAATAGATTCACGCGGCAAGATAACGTATTATATATAGCTACGTCATATAAATCATGTTTATACCTGTTGACATAATTATGTCAATAACAAGTAATTGCTATTGGAGAATACCTCTACAAGTTATAATAGCTTTCGGTTCTAATCCGTTTTCACTCATATATCTAAATTTTGTGTAAACTGTATATTTGTATATGCTGTATGGTTTGAAATAAACTGTGTTTAAACTAATCAGATATCTTAACATTAAGATCATACTCGGAAGTCGTGATATCGCAGTGGTAGCAGCGTTCGCTTCAGGTGCGAACTGCTCGGAGTTCGAGCCCAACTGGAACTGTTATGATTATGCCCTTATGCAAGGCATATAAATACCACATGCTTCTCTCTCCATCGTGGCGATGGATTCCACCAGGAATGTGATTTCGAGAGTGATTAATATAAGTTGTAAGAACTTACTTCGCAATCGAGCTAACATAAATGTGTATAAAAATACAACATTAATATCTTAGTTAAATGTACGTATCTTTTAGCTCAATTGTGAAATTAATCGCGATCGAGACCCCCTTCCTGGTGGAATCCATCGCCAAGAGGGAGAGAGAAGAGGAAATGTGGATTTAAGTGTGATGCTTAAGAGTACCATTATGTTTGGTCTGGTGGCATGGCACGAACCCACGACCCCTCTGCCACTAGCAAGGGTGCAACTGAGCTTGACTTGTTGTGAAGACCTTGGGGAAATCATGGATCAACGGAATTGGAAGTGTGCTAGGGAGGTAACGGGGCAGCATGCTCATCCTGAATAATTTAATCGTTGCATCGTTTTATGTGCGTTGTGTAATGTTGGTTTTAACTTTATTCAACAATGAACACTGTAGCTATTATAAGATTGGCTATCCGATCAGCGCAGTGGTTATGCCGCTCGCTTCTCACCAATGCAACACGGGTTCGATCCTCGAACCGGGAAGTATGTGAGATGGTACGGTGGTCGCCAGATCGGACAGGTTGGTTTTCTCCAGGGTACGTCGGTTTCCTCCTACACGAATGACCACATAATACGCTTTCATCCGCGCCAACGAGAGTGATTAATATAAGTTGTTAGAACTTGCTTTGCAATCGTTATAAAATAAATAAAGTTTAAACTTTAAACATTTTAGTTCTTAGAAACGTACACTTGTATATCCATAGTATATTTATATACTGGTATTTTATGACATTTGGGTAAAATCCCAACATGAAAAACTCCAGTGATAACACGGGCAACACTACATGAAACAAAGTACCGTAATGAAGGGGCCTCCGTGGCCTAGTGGTTACGGTCGCTAACTTGCCCCTCACCTCTATCTATATGATCGAATCACACTGGTTGTGGCCTAGTGGTTACGGTCGCTAACTTGCCCCTCACATCTATCTATAGGTTCGAATCACACTAGGTGTGGCCTAGTGGTTACGGTCGCTAACTTGCCCTCACCTCTATTAATAGGTTCGAATCACACTGGTTGTGGCCTAGTGGTTACGGTCGCTAACTTGCCCCTCACCTCTATCTATAGGTTCGAATCACACATAGGTGTGCCTAGTGGTTACGGTCGCTAACTTGCCCTCACCTCTATCTATAGGTTCGAATCAACTATGTGTGGCCTAGTGGTTACGGTCGCTAACTTGCCCCTCACCTCTATCTATAGGTTAGAAGACACTTGGTGTGGCCTAGTGGTTACGATCGCTAACTTGCCCCTCACCTCTATCTATAGGTTCGAATGACACTTGGGTGGCCTAGTGGTTACGCTCGCTAACTAGCCCCTCACCTCTATCTATAGGTTCAAATCCTAGGTGTGGCCCTAGTGGTTGCGGTCGCTAACTTGCCCCTCACCTCTATCTATAGGTTCGAATGACACTTGGTGTGGCCTAGTGGTTACGGTCGCTAACTAGCCCCTCACCTCTATCTATAGGTTCAAATCCCACTAGGTGTGCCTAGTGGTTGCGGTCGCTATCTTGCCCCTCACCTCTATATATAGGTTCGAATCACACTAGGTGTGTCTACTTATTTCTAGTGAGGAAGCCTTGTATATGGCTTGCAAAAGGTCGATGGTTATATCCGGGTTACGGACGTGCCTGGACTACCCGGAAGGGCACCTGGGATCCTCCTCCACCAATAACAGCTTGATAACCGCCATGTGACCTAAACAGTTTGGTCGATTTTAGCAGCACAGAGTAGTTAAGTGTGAGTGTGTGTTTTCCGTTTATTTATCGTCGCTACTGGTTACCCATATGAGCGACGCCTCCTGAAGAGATAAGTCATTTTAGATTGTTGGATGATAGTGCAGTGATACAGACAGAAACACGTTCAAGAGTCTCCTCTGATTCGTTTACGTGCACGGTGTAAAGCACCGACACGATACCTCGGTTTAAAGTCTCATCTGAAAGAATGTTAATTTTATTAGGGTCAGACGGGGGATTGAACAAATAAGTTGCACCACAAGTTATAACAACATTACATTCGGTCATCCCCATAGCAGCAATGTAGTTGAGATACTTGTTGAACGACCCTCTTACGATTGCCACCAATAGGTTGACAAGCAGAACGGATTGTTGAACGGCCCTCTTATGATTGCTACCAATACGTTGCCAAGCAGAACGGATTGTTGAACGAGACCCTCTTACGATTGCCACCAATAGGTTGACAAGCAGAACGGCTTATTGAACGGCCCTCTTATGATTGCTACCAATAAGTTGCCAAGCAGAGCGGATGGTAACATTGATACTGGAGGTAATTTTATGGATCGAACGACGCCAAGGTACGGATGATGTATCGCCTGATTAGGATTATATAAACTCACTTCATAATTACAATCGGATCTGTAGTCCAGTGGTTAACACGTTGTGCTGGTAATCTAGGAATCGTAGGTTCTATCCCATCGTCTGACCCTGAACAGTCTTTCGTAGGTGACTTTAAATGTAATAACGAACAACAACTGTATGACCAGTTTTCGGTAAATGTAACAACAAATAAGCTTATATTAATCACTCTCGTTGGCGCGGATGAAAGTGTAAATGTGGTCATTCGTGTGAGATGAAACCGGAGTACACGGAGGAAACCAACCTGTCCGATCTTGCGACTACCGTACCATCTCACATACTTCCCGGTCCGAGAATCGAACACAGATTGCATTGGTGAGACGCGAGCCCGCTAACCACTGCGCTAATCTTTTTACATTTAATCGTTAACTAGTGCAGTGTACTAATTTGTGTTATATCAGTATTACATAGATTTGTTGTTGTTGCATGCATGTATAAATGTAACTAGAAGATAAAAGCAATACAATATTATTAAATTAAACTGCGCTAATCGGACAGCAATAACAAATAACACATGTAGGAACAGTTTTCGGTAAATGTAATAACGAACGACACATGTAGGAACTGTTTTCGGTAAATGTAATAACGAACGACAAATGTAGGAACTGTTTTCGGTAAATGTAATAACGAACAAGAAATGTAGGAACAGTTTTCGGTAAATGTATTAACAAACAAGAAATGTAGGAACAGTTTTCGGTAAATGTAATAACGAACAACAAATGTAGGAACAGTTTTCGGTAAATGTAATAACGAACAACAAATGTAGGAACAGTTTTCGGTAAATGTAATAACAAACAAGAAATGTAGGAACAGTGTTCGGTAAATGTAATAATGATAACTGATAGCTATTATATTAAATAGCTTCGCTGCCGCTAAATGTAATAATATTGAATTTGTATTTATCACAACATGTTATATAGTATGTCTTCTAAATATTATGTATGATTAATTTGTTTGTTTATTTTGGGTCTAATAGCTTAAGTCATGTGACGACTCTCGCCAGATATGATTGGTGGAGGAAGACACCGAGTAGAACCATTGACCTTTCGCTCGGTCAAAACATTTCACTGGACTTATTCACACATTGACTTCCGGTTAGAGTAACCATAGTCTAGATCATGCAGACGACACAATCATATCTGGAACCAGCGATAAGTATTGAACTGCTAGCAACGATACCCGCTGGCAGCATGATCGCAGTCTCCTGGAGAGATTAGTCGTTGTTGGTGTTGAGGCTAGTTCAATGATTAGACATAACGCAATTCCAGATGCACATCTGGTTATTTTACGTTTACGATATAAAACACCGACACGATACTTTGATTTAAATTCTATAATATTAATAATGTTAGCATGGCATAGTAGGTATAGCAGGTTGTCGAACCTTAGATTACGAGCCTAACGTTCCATATATATGAACACTGCACTGCAACTGCAAATCTGGTAGTATAGTTATACCTTCTATGTCATGTATACCGAGTTATATATAACTAGTTATACAACTAACATTTATACCTTCTATGTCATGTATACCGAGTTATATATATATATTTATACAACTAACATTTATACCTTCTATGCCATGTATACCGAGTTATATATAACTATTTATACAACTAACATTTATACCTTCTATGTCATGTATACCGAGTTATATATAACTATTTATACAACTAACATTTATACCTTCTATGCCATGTATACCGAGTTATATATAACTATTTATACAACTAACATTTATACCTTCTATGTCATGCCGTATACCGAGTTATATATAACTATTTATACAACTAACATTTATACCTTCTATGCTATGTATACCGAGTTATATATAACTATTTATACAACTAACATTTATACCTTCTATGTCATGCCGTATACCGAGTTATATATAACTATTTATACAACTAATATTTATACCTCCTATTTCATGTATACCGAGTTATATATAACTATTTATACAACTAACATTTATACCTTCTATTTCATGTATACCGAGTTATAAATAACTATTTATACAACTAACATTTATACCTTCTATGTCATGTATACCGAGTTATATATAACTATTTATACAACTAACATTTATACCTTCTGTGCTATGTTAACTGAGTTATATATTACTATTTATACAACTAACATTTATACCTTCTATGTCATGTATACCGAGTTATAGATAACTATTTATACAACTAACATTTATACCTTCTGTGCTATGTTAACCGAGTTATATATATCATGGCGATGGGTTACATCAGTAATGAGGTCTAGATAGTCATTAATATAAGTTGCAATAACTTGTTTCGCACCCGAGCTAAAATAAATTTGTATAAACCATACATATGTATTTATACAGCCAACATCTAGTAGGATATGCATAGCTTCCATGTCATGTATTCCGAGTTATATATAGATATTTTTATACAACAAAAATATATAAGAGCAATGCTCTTATTTCTAAATTTGAACCTCAGTTGTGAGCATTAAACAATATCAAATTATTGTCTGAGTTTTTACAGAGCTTGACTATGAAATGTGTGTAAATTATTTAATATTGTGTAATAAGCAATTTAATATTGTTGCAACGACCTAGTTTATCCTATTGAATTTATCGGGGGGTGGGGCTCTGTGACCGAATGATCGGGGGGGTGGAGCTTTGTGACCGAATGATCCGGGGTGGAGCTCTGTGGCCGAATGATCCTGGGAGGGGGGGGCTCTGTGACCTAATGATCCAGGGGGTGGGGCTCTGTGACCGAATGATCCGGGTGGTGGGGCTTTGTGACCGAATGATCTGGGGGTGGGGCTCTGTGACCGAATGATCCGGGGGTGGGGCTCTGTTACCGAATGATTGACATTACATCACTTTCCCTTCACCACTGTAGGTTGGAATCTCACTGGGGTTGTTGAATTCTTTCAACTCAGGATGATTGTGGAAGGTCAGTGGTTCTACCCATGTACCCGCCCGTCCGTGCCTGGACTATTTGCTGAAGTGAACACTTAAGATCGATGACTAGAATAAAGATTAAAACAATATATAGGGGAGGGAACTCTAGAAGCAGAAACCTAATTTGTGAATTAGAATAGCCTCCCTTTGAGCACAAGTTTACGATTTCAGATATAAACGATTGAGCAATTATTATAGACGTGTGTTCGTCATACATCCGTCCGTCCGAACATTGGCGAGTTTTCCAATGAAGTCTCCCTTGATACCGTGTAATCAATTTCGATACAATTTTCCATGAATTATCCCCTGGTTACAAAAACAGTTATAATGACTGTGAATCATCGTCATGGTAACCGTGACAGGAACACAACTTATAGACACTCTTTTGAAACGAATTTCTGTCATCAAAATAATTTCACAGAATTGACTCCATGTTATTTCATGTAACAGTAGCTAAGCTTGGCAACATTATAAACTATGTGTGTCATAGCACAGCGAGAAGTACAGATGCAGCCATGTTATCTCATGTAGCAGTAGCTAAGCTTGGGAACATTGTAGAACTATGTGTGTCATGACACAGACAGACAGATACAGCCATGTTATCTCATGTAACAGTAGCTAAGCTTGGCAACATTGTAGACCTCTGTTTGTCATGGCACAGCGAGACAGACATATGCAGCCATGTTATCTCATGTAACAGTAGCTAATCTTGGTAACATTGTAGAACTATGTGTGTCATGGTACAGCGAGACAGACAGATGCAGCCATGTTATCTCATGTAACAGTAGCTAACCGTGGGAACATTGTAGAACACTGGGTGTCATTGCACGGCGAGACAGACAGATGCAGCCATGTTATCTCATGTAACAGTAGCTAAGCTTGGGAACATTGTAGAATTCTGTGTGTCATGGTACAGACAGACAGACAGATACAGCCATGTTATCTCATGTAACAGTAGCTAAGCTTGGCAACATTGTAGACCTCTGTTTGTCATGACACAGCGAGACAGACATATGCAGCCATGTTATCTAATGTAATAGTAGCTAATCTTGGTAACATTGTAGAACTATGTGTGTCATGGTACAGCGAGACAGACAGATGCAGCCATGTTATCTCATGTAACAGTAGCTAAGCTTGGGAACATTGTAGAACTCTGTGTGTCATGGTACAGTGAGACAGACAGATGCAGCCATGTTATCTCATGTAACAGTAACTAAGCTTGGGAACATTGTAGAACTATGTGTGTCATGGTACAGCGAGACAGACAGATGCAGCCATGTTATCTCATGTAACAGTAGCTAAGCTTGGGAACATTGTAGAACACTGGGTGTCATTGCACGGCGAGACAGACAGATGCAGCCATGTTATCTCATGTAACAGTAGCTAAGCTTGGGAACATTGTAGAACTATGTGTGTCATGGTACTGTGAGACAGACAGATGCAGCCATGTTATCTCATGTAACAGTAACTAAGCTTGGGAACATTGTAGAACTATGTGTGTCATGGTACAGCGAGACAGACAGATGCAGCCATGTTATCTCATGTAACAGTAACTAAGCTTGGGAACATTGTAGAACTATGTGTGTCATGGTACTGTGAGACAGACAGATGCAGCCATGTTATCTCATGTAAAAGTAGCTAATCTTGGTAACATTGTAGAACACTGGGTGTCATTGCACGGCGAGACAGACAGATGCAGCCATGTTATCTCATGTAACAGTAGCTAAGCTTGGTAACCTTGTAGAACTATGTGTGTCATGGCACAGCGAGACAGACAGATGCAGCCATGTTATATCATGTAACAGTAGCTAAGCTTGGGAACATTGTAGAACTCTGTGTGTCATGGCACAGCGAGACGGACATATGCAGCCATGTTATCTCATGTAACAGTAGTTAAGCTTGGGAACATTGTAGAACTGTGTTTGTCATGGTACAGCGAGACAGACAGATGCAGCCATGTTATCTCATGTAACAGTACCTAAGCTTGGGAACATTGTAGAACTCTGTGTGTCATGGTACAGCGAGACAGACAGATGCAGCCATGTTATCTCATGTAACAGTAACTAAGCTTGGGAACATTGTAGAACTATGTGTGTCATGGTACAGCGAGACAGACAGATGCAGCCATGTTATCTCATGTAAAAGTAGCTAATCGTGGGAATATTGTAGAACACTGGGTGTCATTGCACGGCGAGACAGACAGATGCAGCCATGTTATCTCATGTAACAGTAGCTAAGCTTGGGAACATTGTAGAACTCTGTGTGTCATGGTACAGCGAGACAGACAGATGCAGCCATGTTATCTCATGTAACAGTAACTAAGCTTGGGTACATTGTAGAACTATGTGTGTCATGGTACTGCGAGACAGACAGATGCAGCCATGTTATCTCATGCTAAGGTAGCTAAGCTTGGGAACATTGTAGAACTCTGTGTGTCCTGGCACAGCGAGACAAACAGATGCAGCCATGTTATCTCATGTAACAGTAGCTAAGCTTGGGAACATTGTAGAACTATGTGTGTCATTGCACAGAGAGACAGATGCAGCCATGTTATCTCATGTAACAATAGCTAAGCTTGGGAACATTGTAGAACTCTGGGTGTCATGTGCAGACAGACAGATGCAGCCAGGTTATCTCATATAACAGTAGCTAAGCATGGGAACATTGTAGAAATATGGGTGGCATGACACAGCGTGACAGACATATGTAGCCATGTTATCTCATGTTACAGTAGCTATGCTTGGGAACATTGTAGAACTCTGTGTGTCATGGCACAGCGAGACAGACAGGTGCAGCCATGTTATATCATGTAACAGTAGCTAAGCTTGGTAACCTTGTAGAACTATGTGTGTCATGGCACAGCGAGACAGACAGATGCAGCCATGTTATATCATGTAACAGTAGCTAAGCTTGGGAACATTGTAGAATTCTGTGTGTCATGGCACAGCGAGACGGACATATGCAGCCATGTTATCTCATGTAACAGTAGTTAAGCTTGGGAACATTGTAGAACTGTGTGTGTCATGGTACAGCGAGACAGACAGATGCAGCCATGTTATCTCATGTAACAGTAGCTAAGCTTGGGAACATTGTAGAACTCTGTGTGTCATGGTACAGCGAGACAGACAGATGTAGCCATGTTATCTAATGTAACAGTAGCTAAGCTTGGGAACATTCTAGAACTATGTGTATCATGGCACAGCGAGACAGACAGATGCAGCCATGTTATCTCATGTAACAGTAGCTAATCTTGGTAACATTGTAGAACACTGGGTGTCATTGCACGGCGAGACAGACAGATGCAGCCATGTTATCTCATGTAACAGTAGCTAAGCTTGGGAACATTGTAGAACTGTGTGTGCCATGGTACAGCGAGACAGACAGATGCAGCCATGTTATCTCATGTAGCAGTAGCTAAGCTTGGGAACATTGTAGAACTATGTGTGTCATGGTACAGCGAGACAGACAGATGCAGCCATGTTAACTCATGTAACAGTAATTAAGCATGGGAACATTGTAGAACTATGTGTGTTATGGGACAGCGAGACAGACAGATGTAGCCATGTTATCTCATGTAACAGTAGCTAAGCATGGCAACATTGTAGAACTATGTGTGTCATGGTGCAGCGAGACAGACAGATGCAGTCATGTTATCTCATGTAGCAGTAGCTAAGCTTGGGGACATTGTAGAACTATGTGTGTCATGGTACAGCGAGACAGACAGATGCAGCCATGTTAACTCATGTAACAGTAATTAAGCTTGGGAACATTGTAGAACTATGTGTGTCATGGTACAGCGAGACAGACAGATGCAGCCATGTTATCTCATGTAACAGTAGTTACTCACTCTGCATCGTGTGTAAATCAATTATTCACTTATCCCATGTTCCTACCAACTACAAATACAATAAAGAAACAAAATTGGATTCAGGCATTTGTATTTGACAGCATTCAATATTTATAATGTATGCATTGTTAGCAACTATCTTGTACATGCCCCCAAAGTAACCCGAGTGTGAATGATTAAAATTCTCGTGGAATAAATATGTCTACGATGTTACACCATATGTTCTAAAGTAAGCCAATCCCTCAGAAAATCACGTAAATACTAAACTGTAGTGCCGGCTGCTCCAACCCACTCCCCTAATTATACATGAAGTATAATCTCCTCGTCTTTTTCTATTATTTCTTTTTTGTGAAGGAGGAGGAGGGGGAAGTAGAAAGAATCCACGCAAACTATCCAGTGTGAAAAGGCCTTCTTTGCTGCCCCGCGACCTTCCCAGGGACTAGCATAACGATAAAACTGGTTAACATATATAGACTAGTTCCAACTCGTATGTACAATATCACGCTCTTAATCATTAACAACACTCTGTCTTAAATTGTTATTATAGTCCTGGCTCAATTCTGTCCATCGAATTCTCAATCATTAAACACTGCTGGTAGGAAGCACAATATAGAACGTAAGTGGATCCAGGTTGAACGTTTCGGACGGATCTTGATAAACCTGGAAAATACTAACATACTTTAAAGTAAAAGCATATTGAGAGTGTCTTAAGTAATAAATAATTATTCAAGATTACTATCAAAATTCAATTGAAGATCGATGAAAAACAACAGCCTTGTTTAATGAGTCGTATATCATGTATTGGGAGGGCGGGCTGGGAATAACCATATATAGCTAGAAAGTTCCTCACTGCTGTCAAAATATGCCTCGAGTGAAGATATCGTGTAAACTGCGCTTGTATATAGGTACGCAGATGATAATCACGAACATTACGTTCAAAACATGAATAGAAGGCATAGAGCAAACTCATTATACTGATGGCATGAATAAAGATGGACTAGAGTAACGATGGTAAACGTGAATAAGTTCCTCTAAGCTTGGGAACATTGTAGAACTATGTGTGTCATGGTACAGCGAGACAGACAGATGCAGCCATGTTATGTCATGTAACAGTAGCTAATCGTGGGAACATTGTAGAACACTGGGTGTCATTGCACGGCGAGACAGACAGATGCAGCCATGTTATCTCATGTAACAGTAGCTAAGCTTGGGAACATTGTAGAACTCTGTGTGTCATGGCACAGCGAGAAAACCAGATGCAGCCATGTTATCTCATGCTAAGGTAGCTAAGCTTGGGAACATTGTAGAACTCTGTGTGTCATGGCACAGCGAGACAAACAGATGCAGCCATGTTATCTCATGTAACAGTAGCTAAGCTTGGGAACATTGTAGAACTCTGTGTGTCATTGCACAGAGAGACAGATGCAGCCATGTTATCTCATGTAACACTAGCTAAGCTTGGGAACATTGTAGAACTCTGGGTGTCATGTGCAGACAGACAGATGCAGCCAGGTTATCTCATATAACAGTAGCTAAGCATCGGAACATTGTAGAACTATGGGTGGCATGACACAGCGTGACAGACATATGTAGCCATGTTATCTCATGTTACAGTAGCTATGCTTGGGAACATTGTAGAACTCTGTGTGTCATGGCACAGCGAGACAGACAGGTGCAGCCATGTTATATCATGTAACAGTAGCTAAGCTTGGTAACCTTGTAGAACTATGTGTGTCATGGCACAGCGAGACAGACAGATGCAGCCATGTTATATCATGTAACAGTAGCTAAGCTTGGGAACATTGTAGAACTCTGTGTGCCATGGCACAGCGAGACGGACATATGCAGCCATGTTATGTCATGTAACAGTAGTTAAGCTTGGAAACATTGTAGAACTGTGTGTGTCATGGTACAGCGAGACAGACAGATGCAGCCATGTTATCTCATGTAACAGTAGCTAAGCTTGGGAACATTGTAGAACTCTGTGTGTCATGGTACAGCGAGACAGACAGATGCAGCCATGTTATCTCATGTAACAGTAACTAAGCTTGGGAACATTGTAGAACTATGTGTGTCATGGTACAGCGAGACAGACAGATGCAGCCATGTTATCTCATGTAAAAGTAGCTAATCGTGGGAATATTGTAGAACACTGGGTGTCATTGCACGGCGAGACAGACAGATGCAGCCATGTTATCTCATGTAACAGTAGCTAAGCTTGGGAACATTGTAGAACTCTGTGTGTCATGGTACAGCGAGACAGACAGATGCAGCCATGTTATCTCATGTAACAGTAGCTAAGCTTGGGAACATTGTAGAACTCTGTGTGTCATGGCACAGCGAGAAAACCAGATGCAGCCATGTTATCTCATGTAACAGTAGCTAATCTTGGGAACATTGTAGAACTCTGGTGTGTCATTGCACAGACAGACAGATGCAGCCATGTTATCTCATGTAACAGTAGCTAAGCTTGGGAACATTGTAGAACTCTGTGTGTCATGGCACAGCGAGAAAAACAGATGAAGCCATGTTATCTCATGCTAAGGTAGCTAAGCTTGGGAACATTGTAGAACTCTGTGTGTCATGGCACAGCGAGACAAACAGATGCAGCCATGTTATCTCATGTAACAGTAGCTAAGCTTGGCAACATTGTAGAACTCTTTGTGTGTCATTGCACAGAGAGACAGATGCAGCCATGTTATCTCATGTAACAGTAGCTAAGCTTGGGAACATTGTAGAACTCTGGGTGTCATGTGCAGACAGACAGATGCAGCCAGGTTATCTCATATAACAGTAGCTAAGCTTGGGAACATTGTAGAACTATGTGTGTCATGACACAGCGTGACAGACATATGTAGCCATGTTATCTCATGTTACATTAGCTATGCTTGGGAACATTGTAGAACTATGTGTGTCATGGCACAGCGAGACAGACAGGTGCAGCCATGTTATATCATGTAACAGTAGCTAAGCTTGGTAACCTTGTAGAACTCTGTGTGTCATGGCACAGCGAGACAGACAGATGCAGCCATGTTATATCATGTAACAGTAGCTAAGCTTGGGAACATTGTAGAACTCTGTGTGTCATGGCACAGCGAGACGGACATATGCAGCCATGTTATCTCATGTAACAGTAGTCAAGCTTGGGAACATTGTAGAACTGTGTGTGTCATGGCACAGCGTGACAGACTTATGTAGCCAAACACAATAACTTTCTAAATACGATGGTAAATATGTCACGCAAATTGTCATCAGGTTACTATCTGATATCAACAAAACAATGTTAAGATTGCACCCAATGAATAGTCTTAGAGTCGATGTTCTAAGCGGTCTATGTGTACTGAGACATAGTTAGGACAATATTCTTAGAGTCGGTGTTCTAAGCGGCCTATGTGTACTGAGACATATTTAGGACAATATTCTTAGAGTCGATGTTCTAAGAGGCCTATGTGTACTGAGACATAATTAGGACAATATTATTATAGTCGATGTTCTAAGCGGCCTATGTGTACTGAGACATAGTTAGGACAATATTCTTAGAGTCGATGTTCTAAGCGGCCTATGTGTACTGAGACATAGTTAGGTCAATATTCTTAGAGTGGATGTTTAAGAGGCCTTGTGTACTGAGACATAGTTAGGACAATATCTTAGAGTCGATGTTCTAAGCGGTCTATGTGTACTGAGACATGTTAGGACAATATTCTTAGAGTGATGTTCTAAGCGGCCTATGTGTACTGAGACTATTTAGGACAATATTCTTAGAGTCGATGTTCTTAGCGACCTATGTGTACTGAGACATATTTAGGACAATATTCTTAGAGTCGATGTTCTAAGCGGCCTATGTGTACTGAGACATATTTAGGACAATATTCTTAGAGTCGATGTTCTAAGCGGCCTATGTGTACTGAGACATAGTTAGGACAATATTCTTAGAGTCGATGTTCTAAGCGGCCTATGTGTACTGAGACATAGTTAGGACAATATTCTTAGAGTCGATGTTCTAAGCGGCCTATGTGTACTGAGACATATTTAGGACAATATTCTTAGAGTCGATGTTCTAAGCGGCCTATGTGTACTGAGACATAGTTAGGACAATATTCTTAGAGTCGATGTTCTAAGCGGCCTATGTGTACTGAGACATAGTTAGGACAATATTACAGTCAACATAGAAGCCTCACGTTTGCTTTTTGCATGCTGGGTAAACTAAATGCTATAACTAGTCCAAATAATTGTAACAGACGACAAACAGCCTCCGTGGTCGAGTGGTTACGGTCGCTGACTTGTATACATACCACTGTAACCTATCAGCTATAGTGACGTGTTCGAGCCCCGCTCAGACAGTGTCACATTTATATGACAATGTTGGCAGTTTCTTACGGAGGTTGGTGCACCAAGTACTGGTTAACCGTTGGAGCTTGCCCAGGAAAGGTGTTGTTGCCCGTCGCTCAAATGGGAAACCGGTAGCGAAGTTAAATAAACTTAAATAAAACAGACGACAATTAATGTGTTTATTTTAGTAGCTGATAACTCTGGACATTTGTCATGGAATCTCATTAGAAATGTGTCTTAACGATGCAATTCTAATGAACTTGTACGATATATTTGACTGTTATTTTCACAACTAGCGTTCACCGAGTTCATGTTTACATACAGTTTTGGGGCAGCGTCCGTGATCCAGTGGTTAAGGTCGTTTATTTCAAATCACTTGCTCCTCACCTATGAAGGTACGAATCCCGCTAAGGGTATCGAATTATTTCATGTGAGTAAGCTATCCATCTGACTTGCGGTAGGTCGATGGTTCTACCCGGATACCCGTCCGTGCTTGAATTACTGCTTGGGTGGGGCATCCGGCGTCTTTCCCCACTAATTACCCAGCTGGACGGGGCATCCGGCGTCTTTCCCCACTAATTACCCAGCTGGACGGGCATCCGGCGTCTTTCCCCACTAATTACCCAGCTGGACGGGGCATCCGGCGTCTTTCCCCACTAATTACACAGCTGGACGGGGCATCCGGCGTCTTTCCCCACTAATTACCCAGCTGGACGGGGCATCCTCCGGCGTCTTTCCCCACTAATTACCCAGCTGGACGGGGCATCCGGCGTCTTTCCCCATAATTACACAGCTAGACGGGGCATCCGGCGTCTTTCCCCACTAATTACCCAGCTGGACGGGGCATCCGGCGTCTTTCACCACTATTTACACATTGTGCCTACCTTATCGAATACTTTACTGAAGTCAATTACTATGATATATGTTTGTTAGTTTAGGTGGTTATGGGTGAGGACTATTTTGGTTCCTCGCGTATACTGTCTTCGCGAGAGTAACCTACATAAACTCGAAGCAACATAACAATAACTTCACGACTTGTGTATTTATGTATTGTGTAAGTGTTGTACACGACTTGTGTATTTATGTATTGTGTAAGTGTTGTACACGACTTGTGTATTTATGTATTGTGTAGTGTTGTACACGACTTGTGTATTTATGTATTGTGTAGTGTTGTACACGACTTGTGTATTTATGTATTGTGTAAGTGTTGTACACGACTTGTGTATTTATGTATTGTGTAAGTGTTGTACACGACTTGTGTATTTATGTATTGTGTAAGTGTTGTACACGACTTGTGTATTTATGTATTGTGTAAGTGTTGTACACGACTTGTGTATTTATGTATTGTGTAAGTGTTGTACACGACTTGTGTATTTATGTATTGTGTAAGTGTTGTA
>CM026392.1:35328281-35400615 GCA_014843695.1 Archivesica marissinica | reverse complement strand
GAATCAAAATCAAATCATTTGAGCTTGAGTTTGAGATCTGAGAAAAATGTTATAACATCGGGCACAGGTCTCTTATGTATGACAGACGGATCTGTAGTCCAGTGGTAACACGCTGGATTGGTAATCCAGGGATCGCAGGTTCGATCCCCCGTCGGACCCTAATACAATTAACAGTCTTTCAGATGGGACGTTAAACCGAGGTCTCGTGTCGGTTCTTTACACCGTGCACGTAAAAGAACCAGAGGAGATTCTGGAATGGGTCTCTGTCTGTATCATGTACTAGCCTCCAAAATCTAAAATAACTAATCTCTTCAGGAGGCGTCGCTCATATGGGCAACCGGTAGCGACGATAAATAAACGTAAAACACATATAGATTGCCCATGTCATGTCTATACTTCAGGTCTATGCATTCTACAATACATGTCAATTGTTGTGGCGAACATGATGATTAGTTGTCGGGGAAAATAGTTTATTTCTCAGCAATTATTATTTGACCATTTAATTATTTCTCCAAGAAAACATTTCGTACCATTGCCCAGTATAGGTAATGTTGATGGAATATAATTTCTTTTAATTTCTGTAATTCTTGCAAATTTATAAGTTAGCCCAATTAAACGGTTTTCTAATCCCCAACCCACTCACATCAACAGGTCGTAAAGGGTTTGCCCCGACCTTGCGTTGTTTGTACCCTCAACATAGTTTTAATCAGAAAAGTGAGAATGTGCAATGTCACAATATTGCGTAAGTCATGATAGCGCAGTGGTAGTGCGTTCGCTTCAGGTGTGAAATGCTTGAATTATGTTTATATCTACTGACAAACTGTGTTATAGACATAGAAAACCACATCTACATTATGACCTCTAGTATATTTGTAATGAAATGATCAATATGCATGCTATCAGGTATCCTGTATAATTATAGATTGCAAGATAACGTATGATAGTGTCTGAGCTACGTCATATAAATCATGTTTATAACTGTTGACATAATTATGTCAATAACAAGTAATTGCTATTGGAGAAGACCTCTACAAGTTATAATAGCTTTCGGTTCTAATCCCTTTTCACTCATATATCTAAATTTTGTGTAAACTGTATATTTGTATATGCTGTATGGTTTGAAATAAACTGTGTTTAAACTAATCAGATATCTTAACATTAAGATCACACTCGGAAGTCGTGATATCGCAGTGGTAGCAGCGTTCGCTTCAGGTGCGAACTGCTCGGAGTTCGAGCCCAACTGGAACTGTTATGATTATGCCCTTATGCAAGGCATATAAATACCACATGCTTCTCTCTCCATCGTGGCGATGGATTCCACCAGGAATGTGATTTCGAGAGTGATTAATATAAGTTGTAAGAACTTACTTCGCAATCTAGCTAACATAAATGTGTATAAAAATACAACATTAATATCTTAGTTAAATGTACGTATCTTTTAGCTCAATTGTGAAATTAATCGCGATCGAGACCCCCTTCCTGGTGGAATCCATCGCCAAGAGGGAGAGAGAAGAGGAAATGTGGATTTAAGTGTGATGCTTAAGAGCACCATTATGTTTGGTCTGGTGGCATGGCACGAACCCACGACCCCTCTGCCACTAGCAAGGGTGCAACTGAGCTTGACTTGTTGTGAAGACCTTGGGGAAATCATGGATCAACGGAATTGGAAGTGTGCTAGGGAGGTAACGGGGCAGCATGCTCATCCTGAATAATTTAATCGTTGCATCGTTTTATGTGCGTTGTGTAATGTTGGTTTTAACTTTATTCAACAATGAACACTGTAGCTATTATAAGATTGGCTATCCGATCAGCGCAGTGGTTATGCCGCTCGCTTCTCACCAATGCAACACGGGTTCGATCCTCGAACCGGGAAGTATGTGAGATGGTACGGTGGTCGCCAGATCGGACAGGTTGGTTTTCTCCAGGGTACGTCGGTTTCCTCCTACACGAATGACCACATAATACGCTTTCATCCGCGCCAACGAGAGTGATTAATATAAGTTGTTAGAACTTGCTTTGCAATCGTTATAAAATAAATAAAGTTTAAACTTTAAACATTTTAGTTCTTAGAAACGTACACTTGTATATCCATAGTATATTTATATACTGGTATTTTATGACATTTGGGTAAAATCCCAACATGAAAAACTCCAGTGATAACACGGGCAACACTACATGAAACAAAGTACCGTAATGAAGGGGCCTCCGTGGCCTAGTGGTTACGGTCGCTAACTTGCCCCTCACCTCTATCTATATGATCGAATCACACTGGTTGTGGCCTAGTGGTTACGGTCGCTAACTTGCCCCTCACATCTATCTATAGGTTCGAATCACACTAGGTGTGGCCTAGTGGTTACGGTCGCTAACTTGCCCTCACCTCTATTAATAGGTTCGAATCACACTGGTTGTGGCCTAGTGGTTACGGTCGCTAACTTGCCCCTCACCTCTATCTATAGGTTCGAATCACACTAGGTGTGGCCTAGTGGTTACGGTCGCTAACTTGCCCCTCACCTCTATCTATAGGTTCGAATCACACTAGGTGTGGCCTAGTGGTTACGGTCGCTAACTTGCCCCTCACCTCTATCTATAGGTTAGAATCACACTTGGTGTGGCCTAGTGGTTACGATCGCTAACTTGCCCCTCACCTCTATCTATAGGTTCGAATGACACTTGGTGTGGCCTAGTGGTTACGCTCGCTAACTAGCCCCTCACCTCTATCTATAGGTTCAAATCCCACTAGGTGTGCCTAGTGGTGCGGTCGCTAACTTGCCCCTCACCTCTATCTATAGGTTCGAATGACACTTGGTGTGGCCTAGTGGTTACGGTCGCTAACTAGCCCCTCACCTCTATCTATAGGTTCAAATCCCACTAGGTGTGCCTAGTGGTTGCGGTCGCTATCTTGCCCCTCACCTCTATATATAGGTTCGAATCACACTAGGTGTGTCTACTTATTTCTAGTGAGGAAGCCTTGTATATGGCTTGCAAAAGGTCGATGGTTATATCCGGGTTACGGACGTGCCTGGACTACCCGGAAGGGCACCTGGGATCCTCCTCCACCAATAACAGCTTGATAACCGCCATGTGACCTAAACAGTTTGGTCGATTTTAGCAGCACAGAGTAGTTAAGTGTGAGTGTGTGTTTTCCGTTTATTTATCGTCGCTACTGGTTACCCATATGAGCGACGCCTCCTGAAGAGATAAGTCATTTTAGATTGTTGGATGATAGTGCAGTGATACAGACAGAAACACGTTCAAGAGTCTCCTCTGATTCGTTTACGTGCACGGTGTAAAGCACCGACACGATACCTCGGTTTAAAGTCTCATCTGAAAGAATGTTAATTTTATTAGGGTCAGACGGGGGATCGAACAAATAAGTTGCACCACAAGTTATAACAACATTACATTCGGTCATCCCCATAGCAGCAATGTAGTTGAGATACTTGTTGAACGACCCTCTTACGATTGCCACCAATAGGTTGACAAGCAGAACGGATTGTTGAACGGCCCTCTTATGATTGCTACCAATACGTTGCCAAGCAGAACGGATTGTTGAACGAGACCCTCTTACGATTGCCACCAATAGGTTGACAAGCAGAACGGCTTATTGAACGGCCCTCTTATGATTGCTACCAATAAGTTGCCAAGCAGAGCGGATGGTAACATTGATACTGGAGGTAATTTTATGGATCGAACGACGCCAAGGTACGGATGATGTATCACCTGATTAGGATTATATAAACTCACTTCATAATTACAATCGGATCTGTAGTCCAGTGGTTAACACGTTGTGCTGGTAATCTAGGAATCGCAGGTTCTATCCCATCGTCTGGCCCTGAACAGTCTTTCGTAGGTGACTTTAAATGTAATAACGAACAACAAATGTAGGACCAGTTTTCGGTAAATGTAACAACAAATAAGCTTATATTAATCACTCTCGTTGGCGCGGATGAAAGTGTAAATGTGGTCATTCGTGTGAGATGAAACCGGAGTACACGGAGGAAACCAACCTGTCCGATCTGGCGACTACCGTACCATCTCACATACTTCCCGGTCCGAGAATCGAACACAGATTGCATTGGTAAGACGCGAGCCCGCTAACCACTGCGCTAATTTGTTTACATTTAATCGTTAACTAGTGCAGTGTACTAATTTGTGTTATATCAGTATTACATAGATTTGTTGTTGTTGCATGCATGTATAAATGTAACTAGAAGATAAAAGCAATAAAATATTATTAAATTAAACTGCGCTAATCGGACAGCAATAACAAATAACACATGTAGGAACAGTTTTCGGTAAATGTAATAACGAACGTCACATGTAGGAACTGTTTTCGGTAAATGTAATAACGAACGACACATGTAGGAACTGTTTTCGGTAAATGTAATAACGAACAAGAAATGTAGGAACAGTTTTCGGTAAATGTATTAACAAGCAAGACATGTAGGAACAGTTTTCGGTAAATGTAATAACGAACAAGACATGTAGGAACAGTTTTCGGTAAATGTAATAACGAACAACAAATGTAGGAACAGTTTTCGGTAAATGTAATAACGAACAACAAATGTAGGAACAGTTTTCGGTAAATGTATTAACAAACAAGAAATGTAGGAACAGTGTTCGGTAAATGTAATACTGATAATTGATAGCTTTTATATTAAATAGCTTCGCTGCCGCTAAATGTATGATTAATTTGTTTGTTTATTTTGGGTATAATAGCTTAAGTCATGTGACGACTCTCGCCAGATATGATTGGTGGAGGAAGACACCGAGGAGAACCATTGACATTTCGCTCGGTCAAAACATTTCACTGGACTTATTCACACATTGACTTCCGGTTACAGTAACCATAGTCTAGATCATGCAGACGACACGATCATATCTGGAACCAGCGATAAATGTTGAACTGCTAGCTACGATACCCGCTGGCCGCATGATCGCAGTCTCATGGAGAGATTAGTCGTTGTTGGTGTTGGGGTTAGTTCAATGATTAGACATAACGCAATTCCAGATGCACATCTGGTTATTTTACGTTTACGATATAAAACACCGACACGATACTTTGATTTAAATTCTATAATATTAATAATGTTAGCATGGTATAGCAGGTATAGCAGGTTGTCGAACCTTAGATTACGAGCCTAACGTTCCATATATATGAACACTGCACTGCAACTGCAAATCTGGTAGTATATTTATACCTTCTATGTCATGTATACCGAGTTATATATAACTATTTATACAACTAACATTTATACCTTCTATGCCATGTATACCGAGTTATATATAACTATTTATACAACTAACATTTTGTAGGGAATTAGGGAGATAAAATATATTGTCTGGAATACAAACGATTAAATACGATATCGTTATTCAACTTTTATTTTTACACTTTCTACTTTTTACCACAAACCGGAAAACGGAACCACAGGCTTGATTATTCAACCACTCACACATTTTATGGAACAGTTAGTTTAATCGAATATGATTATCATATCTGACCGGACTATCGGTGTTGACGGTAGTACATACATGTATGTAACATCCCGCCCCAGAAAAAAACATTTTCCCAAAATTGTTTAAGTGTGACAACACCGAAAGTCTGATTACACAGTATAGCATACTAGTACAAGTTGACTCAAAACTATGATGGATTTAAATCAGAAATATAGAACGGATGTAAGAACAAGTGTTTTCTGACATGTTGGCCCAGAAACATATACACACACACATGAACATCCAAGGTGGATCCTACCTAGGACAACAGTCATACAGGAGCAAACAGGCCAACATTTCAATAACTAATGTTCTAACATTCAAACTTGTCTATAAACAATTATCTGATGGTGTATATATTTATGGTTAAATGTAACTATACTGGAATGAGAGATAGTACAATATTAACATGAACTGAACTAATAAGATGCAACAATTTTCAATGTGGGATGGAACAATCAGATGGAAGGGCAAATAGTACATTGGTAGCAAAATATATTGCAAAAGTATATTACATCAAATTCCACTGTGTCCCAACACAATTTCAGATAATTCAAAGACCACACTGTGACACAGTACTCAAATAACATTTACAGTGCTACAAAATTGCTTAAAATGGCAACTAATATGAATGCAGTATATGTTAAATTGAATAAGCAATTTTTATACTCAAACACTCTATTGTCCCCTGAACAGGCAATTCCAAATGAAAGTATAATGCAACAGCCAACACAGGTTTGCCTGTTGACAGTGTGCAAATACTGTACTATACATGTACCAACCTACATGTAATTGTAACACATAATACCTAATACAGTATTAAATCAAATACAACTTCCCTCGAAGTGCATGTACAAATGTATCCAAATAATGTTTGTACAACTATATGATTATTTATTTTGAAAATACATTGCTGCAACAACAAAATATCATCGCTATGTTCAAACAATTCAGACTTTATTAAAGGGACAAAACTTGCACAAATTAGTTCACTATATTTCCTGTAAGATTGACTTCCCTTGTACATGTCCACATTCATGCAACATATTTTTAAAGTAATTACCCTAGTAAGTCAGTGCAAGGGAGAAAACTCCATCGCAAAAACTGTTACAAGATTAAACAAAAGTTCTTCCCCTCTGTACATCAGTAAGAACAACACAAAGTACATTACATTTATATACACAGACAGTAAACTAGACTAACAAGAAACTTTCAAAAATTAGTTATACGATTTAGATGGGTACGAATTTCAGGATTTACGTAGTGCTCAAAGTTACATTATCAGTTTGGAATATAATAAAACAATATAGCTAGTCATGAACACGTTTGTTCTAAATTAAATACTACTGTAAAGAATCTTGCTAAAAAATATAGTCATTGTATCCAATAACCATTTGAGGTATACACAATGTAGAAGAAAATCTACATCTACAATAGTGTTTTTCAAATTGAAAGAATTAGAGCTATTGAATACTTTGCAACGATAATAAGTACTACTTGCAATATTTAAATTTAACGGAATATACAAATATAAGTTTCTCATTAAAAATAATGCAAGAATAATGAGGAAAACAGTAACATTTTTATATGAAAGTAGTCACAATGCATGTTACATCAACTTTACGTTTAAAAAACAACATACATCAGCTAGATGTAATTTCCAAACAAACTTCAAACAACAGCAAGCTTTATGTGTAATATTGAGATAGTACTGTATATGTATGTCAACTAGCAAAACAATTGACTAGCAAAACAAAAACGACTATGTAAATTAATACAGTACTCCATATTTATACCTCTTTGCTACTGACTAGACCACAGGCGGTGGCCTGTTATCTATGTTCTTGTGAGCTTTGGCATTGAGACTTGAAGCAGTCACCCAAAAGGAATGTTGGGCTGGTTCCCCTTTAATATGTACAAGGTACTGTATACCTTCTGAAGTATGGCATTGTGCCAAGACACGCTTAATCTTGTGATAGCCTCCTGTATCAGAAGACATTTCACCTATGTTATTGGGATCAATATGATCCGAGTTACAGTACCTTTTAGGCTTACGAGTAACACGTTTAGGTCTTTTTATCGATATTTTTTGTGGAAACATAGGTTTCTTTTCCTCGTCGGTTATAATTGTATCACATTCCTTAGTTTGTGAAGCAACACTTGTATATGTAATGTTTGGGACTTTATTCGACACTTCGAAAAAGTTCAATGGCGTAGGCTGGCGTATATAGGCCAGTTTTAGTCTGTCAATATGTATGGGTTGAGGAAGAGATTTCTTCGTTTCTGGATCCTGAAGAATAACAGTATGCACAGTAGGTACAGCTTGAACTACAAATGGTCCGTCATAATGTTTCTTCAATTTCTTAGCCTGACCTTGAGATTCATCGGTCATATATACGCTTCAGTGACGTCTCGGCCCCACGACAACTCGGCCCTACGACACCTCGGCCCCACGACACCTCGGCCCCTTATTTTTGTATAGAGTATTTTTTTATTTTATTATGGAATCTTAAATAAGAAAACAATGTCATAACTTCATGTTTATTCATTTTTAGATAAAAATGCGTTCTTAAAAAAAATATACACAGAAAATATCCAGGACTATGCAAAATCATTGTTGAATCACTCGATGTTACCAATGTAACATTTGGCCCCCTCTGTCAGGTACTCTGACATCTTCATGTCGCCGTCATCGTAGAGGTCGTAAAGTTCGTCGAATCGGCCGTCCACACGTCGATACTTCTGTAGGCGATTTCTCACTAGAGCGTGCTCGCTGACCAGCTGGGCATTGATATATAATAGACGGGCCTCTCGCAGGAGTAGTGGTATAAGAATATAAAATTGCAGACAGGCTCGGCCAGCCTTTGCGTTGATGCGTCTGTGCCAACCTATAAAAAACGAAAATGATAATAATTGCATCAAATAACTGCAACATGATATTTATAATAACAATAAAACAATAATCAGCAATATAATAGGAACATGCGTTGATATATTGTGCCTGGTCAGTCATATAAATATACTTTAATACCGAGATCATTAATTGGGCCGTATTGAGTTTCTGATGATAAGTGATGACAAGTCATTTTGCCAGAACTAAATTAGATAGTGATATCCATACAAGGGGTATCTATCTATCGACAGACTGGAACACAGGCTAGCGATATCCATACACGGGGCATCTATCTATCGACAGACTGGAACCCAGGCTAGCGATATCTATACACGGGGCATCTATCGACATACTGGAACCCATGCTAGCGATATCCATACACGGGGTATCTATCTATTGACAGATTGGAACCCAGGCTAGCGATATCCATACACGGGGCATCTATCTATTGACAGATTGGAACCCAGGCTAGCGATTTGTCTCATCAAACTGTTGTTGAAATGAAGTTCAGTCATGTGTACATTCTGTGACATTACCTTCGACGTCTTTATTTGATCTAACCGGCTGTCGATAGACAGACCACTCCCGCACTGACCATACACTGCTTCTTATCCACTGATGCTCCAGGTACTGGAACAGCTCGGTTAGTTCAGTCGTAGTCGCCTTTGACTTCAATGCGGCGAAGGCTCTGTCTATGTGTGTTGGTGGCAGGAATGGCAGGGCCAGCGTACGACGAATGAGTAGATGTATACCCTCCCGGCGCTCGTACGTCGTTTTTAAACCAACAGCGCCAATCTTCCGCAGAACGGCCTGAGCCCAGTGGAAACTGCACCCCTTCAGGGACGCATCAGGGAAGATCTCTCGTACCGCGCCCCACATTCCTGAAACAATCAGTTTAAATACATATTTTTGTGACAGACACAAACAGACACAGCGTTAAATATGATCAAGTTTATTATGTTCTCTTATATTATTGATGAGTGATTACGTTAATAAACAGTCATTAATAATACTTACCAGCTTCAAAGTCCATGACGAAACCTTGTACGTCCGGAGGTCCACCTAACACGTCGACGACCTTCTCAAGTACCTGTAAGTAGACGACAATATAAATCCAATATCATTTTGCATGTACTCGGAAATTGGTAAACTTTCGACATTATATTTTAATAATAATATTATTTTATTTATTGCGTGTGTCATATAATTATGTATCAATATGTTCATGCCATATGTGTGTACACTTACTGCCACGTAGTCGGATTTCCTCCTTCTCGACATCAGTACGTATACCAGTGGTACCTGCTTCATTGTATCGTCTTTCCGGATGAAGGCGTGTATAGTGAAGAGCTGGTAGAATGGGGCGCGACATATCTTGAATGTCCCATCCATGTACCACCGGTTGGAGCGACGTAGTACAGATAACTGTGATTCCGATGCAAATACCAGGTGTCTTTCGCCGTCAACCCGGACGTCTCCTACCAAGAATTCGGGGTCCCCAATGTGTGCCGTGTTGATCTGCAAATATAGCATTACAATACAGACTGCAATTATGATAATCAATCAATATATTTTATTTGGCAGATATTGACAGAGATGAATAATAAGAACATAATTTACATAAAACGTATAATTGCACAAGATATAATGTTGAGATAGGAAGGTTCGAAAACGAGGCTAAACAAAATGGTTGACAAATTTTGAATTCTTGAATAAAATAAACAAAATCGACAGTTTTGGTGGTATTAACTGGATTAATTTGGTGGACTTTGATCAAACAATGATGGATATACATACTATTTGATAGTCAAGTAAGAGTCCAGTTGTTTTAGCTGATAAACTCTATGATATGATGGCAAACGTAAAAGAGAATACTCCAAACAAAGGAAATAATGGTGCTAAGAAAAAAGATCAACCAAGTGACAAACAGATGGACACACATCAGGTACCAATCATTCCGCCCTACATGGGTCCACAAGCAGGATATTTTCCATCCTTTGGAATACCCAGTCAAATACCACCACATTTATACCGTCCTTCGTTCACTGATTACCCAACTCGAGGCCAGGATAACAGTATGCTAGAACTTTTCCAAGAAATGAACACAAGGCTTAAAACAATTGAAACGAGTGTCTCGAAAATCGCCCCAATGGAACAGGATATGGCTTACCTTAAAATCTAGATGTCCAATATCCAAGAGACTAATCACACGTTGACACACAAAGTGTTCGAAATTGAAAAATCCTGTCAATTTAACAGTGCACAATACGACCAATTCACTCATGACAAGGAGCACATCGATGCTGATATTGACCTTTTGAAAACTCAATATGCCAGTATCAATTCACAAACTCAAACACTGTTTGCACAAAATTCCGAATTAAATACACGTTGTCTAGATCTACAATCACGGATCATGGAGAATGATCTTATTATATTCGGAGTACACGAGGAGGCCCGTACTAACGAGAACGGTGTTGCTCAGAGAGAGGATGTTCAGTCAACTCTTATAGACACTTTGACCATAAAACTGATTGATAATGACGCTATTAGTAAAGAATCTCCAGTGTCGCAGACACATTTTAGCTTTGAAAGAGTATACCGTGTTGGTAATCCGGTGAAAGCCAAAGAATCTAACAGACCACGTCCAATTATAGCTCGATTCGAGAAACTAAGTGATAGAAACACAGTGCGTAAAGCAGGAATCTCTCTAAATGCTTTGAAACAGGGTGTTAAAATCTATGAGCACTTTCCACGTGAAGTCGAGGAACGCAGGAAACAACTCTACCCAATAGTCCGTCACCTTTCTGACCAAGGAGAGAGAGTGTCGCTTGTCAGAGACAGACTGTACATAAATAACAAGCAATACCATATCAATAATGGAGAGTACACCAATAGAGAAGGCCGTAAATGTTACACCCGTTCCATGCATCCCCCAGCGTATCATGGTGAGGACAGGGGAGACAATCGACCCACACAATATGGCCCACACCCCGCCAGACAAACAATTCCACAGAGACCATACAACGGCAGAACCTTAAACTTCGAAACGCCGAACAGGTTCGGCCAGCTCGCCCCCTTGGGCGTTGACAGAACGTCACAGAAACGCAAGGAACGCTCGCCGCTTGATACTGACATTTATTTGAAACGTCAAAATACTGATGTAATTCAATCGAACACACAATATGTTGAAAACAACGGTGTTCTTCTAATAGACCGTGATTCTGCGATCCAACCTGATGCACGTGATCAAGGTTGGGCTAATAGACAGCTCATTCACAGAATGGAGCATATCAGTGACCCCCAGGGGGTACCTCAAATTGTGAGCAATGACACAGATACATAGGTATAACCAGTTGTGTATTGACAATTACCGGATTAGTGTTTATCCTTCTGTGACATTACGCTTCCACTGTACAAGTGACTTTTCAATGATATTGTTGAATGAATACTATTACTATTATAATGCATGCACTTATTGGCTATTGACTACATTAAATTATTATGATGCGCTAGTCCTATATAATGTGTATAACGGGATCAGTGCACTTGAATTCTATAGAAATGGTATATATTTTCCTATGTTCCGTTACAGTCAAAATTATGGTCTTTTTATGCAATGCGGATTTTCTATGACTAGCTATTATAACTTCATGTTGCTGCACCATTACTATAGCAATATTGAATTCCTGAATAATTTTATAGCTGGACAGTGTAGTCGTCTTAATCTTTATCCCACATATTATAAAATTAACTCGAATGGAGTTATATTTAATAGGGGAGATAACTTTAATGAGCGAGCATTTTCACCTGAACCAAAGAGAAATTCTACTGATGAATTTAATAAATCAGATTTATTCAATATTCTTTCTCTAAATGTATGCGGGTTAAAATCAAAATTGAAATGCCCAGATTTTATTGACCTTGTAAATAAATATTGTATTGTAGGCTTGCAGGAAACGAAATGTGATGATTTAGATTTTGTAGACGTACCAGGTTTTGACATGTTTATGAAAAACAGAAAATCTATAACCAGTCGTAAAAGTGGAGGACTTGCCCTTCTTGTTCGAAAGGATATTTCTAAGTATATTACCATAAAAGAAACTGATAGCAAACTAGTTCTATGGTTCACATTATCAAAATCCTTGTGTAATACAGAAAACGATATAGTCTGTGGAATTATATATATTCCTCCGGAATACTCCGATTTTTCTGTAGAAGACCCGTTTCTAGAAATCCAGGACGACTTAAACACGTTTTCACGAACATCTGATACAATATGCTTATTTGGAGATTTCAACTCTAGATCAAAAGGCTTACAGGATTACATAATACTAGACACTGAATTTTTCGAAAGCCAACATTTGGATGAACTTTGTTTAGAATACAATCTCGAAATGTGTATGTTTGACAGGTCTCTAAATGTAAATAGACAACGTTTAAATAGCGATAGAATTTCTAATAATTATGGAAACCAATTTGTTGATTTTTTGAAACTTAATTACTTATATATTTTAAACGGAAGAACTACAATGGATATCCCTGGTAAGGCCACATGTAAAGGAACAAGTGCGGTTGATTATTTTGTTTGTAACTCGAATCTTTTTAATAATGTTTTATCTCTACAGGTAATAGACTTCTGCCCATTATTTTCAGATGTTCATAACCCAATTGAACTTAACCTACAATTTCAGTTACGCAAAACGATTGATTATCAGCCTGATGAGAAGCCATCAGTTAAATTATGGGATAGAAATAAAGCGAATGAATTTATTAATAAACTAGATCGTCATAAAATACAAACTTTACAAGATACGCTAGACATTTTTAGTGTGGATACAAATTTTAGCCAACAGAACGTAAATGCAATCGTTAACGATATGTCGTCACTATTTATAAACACGTCTGCTGAAGCCTTTGGCTATACCAAAATAAACAATGTACAGGAGACCAACAGTTCCAAAACATCCCCGTGGTTTGGTCCAAAGTGTAAAAAGGCAAGAAAAAATTTCCCCTCCGCAAAATATCTCTATAAACTAAGAAAGAATAACGAAACAAAAGAAAGCCTAAAACGAACTGCTACTATTTATAAAAATACTATGAAACAGTTTTACAATAAACATAAGCATTCAAATATAAGGAAATTAAGAGATGTTAAAAGTAAAGACACGAGAAAATACTGGAAAATATTAAATGGAAGAGCTATAAATAAAACTGAAGCTGATTTAACAGATCTTTATAATTTCTTTAAAAATGTAAACTTTACCGATAATAATAATAGCGATAACAATGATAATAATAATAATAATAATCATCATCATCATCATCATCAAGACAATGAAATTAATGGAGATATAAACCCCCCTATCACTGAAACAGAAATAGAATGGGCAATACAAAATTTAAAAAATAACAAAGCTAGTGGCTACGATAAAATACTAAATGAACAAATAAAAGCATCTTTACCTTTGATGAAAAACATATACGTTAAACTGTTAAATCTTATATTCGATACCGGAATCATCCCAGAACAGTGGACAGTTGGTATTATTAACCCAATATATAAAAATAAAGGAGACATAACAAAACCAGAAAACTATCGCCCAATAACATTGTTAAGTTGTCTAGGCAAAGTATTTACTAGTATTTTGAATAAAAGAATAACCGATTATGTTGAAACTAATGATATTTTAAACAACACACAAGCGGGATTCAGAAAAGGATTTTCAACAGCAGACAATTTATTTATTTTACAACATATCATTCAATATCTTAACAACAACAGAAACAATTAGTTTGCTCATTTATCGATTTAAAACAAGCGTTCGATACCATCTGGAGAAATGGCTTATGGGAGAAATTAATAAATGCTAAAATCAATGGTAAATGTCTACAGGTTATAAGAAACATGTATAATGGAATAAAGTCTTGTGTAAAAGTTAATTCAAAATTTTCGAACTTCTTCACATGCAACATCGGAGTTCGTCAAGGTGAAAATTTGTCTCCTTTGCTATTTTCTTTATTTTTAAATGACTTAAGAGATTTTTTCCAAAACAATAGTAATGCGCAAGGAATATTATTACAGAATGAACAAAACACAAACGAGCTCTTTAATCTTTTAAAAATATACATTTTACTTTATGCAGACGATACAGTACTACTGGCAGAAACTGCAAGTGATTTACAAGATGCCCTAAATACTTACGAACAATACTGTGATAAATGGAAGCTCACGGTTAATATCACAAAAACTAAAATAATCGTGTTTTCAAAAGGTAGACAACCTATGTATAATTTCAAATATAAAAAGGAAACAATAGAAGTCGTAAAAGAGTATAAATACCTTGGTATCTTCTTCAATAGAAGTGGCTCTTTCTTTAATTGTAAACACAATACTTCAAATCAAGCAACTAGGGCAATGTATAGCCTAATAAGAAATTCAAATCGACTTAACCTACCAATAGATCTACAAATAGACCTATTTAATAAAACCATCAAACCGATTCTACTATATGGAGCTGAAATTTGGGGGTTTGGGAAATTAGATGTAATAGAAAGGGTTCAACTTAAATTTTTAAAATATATATTGAAATTAAAACGGTCCACCCCAAATTATTTTATTTATGGCGAAACTGGATGTATGCCGCTATCGATAGCTATTGAGGAAAAAATTATTTCGTTCTGGTCAAAACTATGTATTACGGAAGAAGGTGATATACCAAAGAAATTGTCTCATCTAGTATATAAAAATATGTTACAAACATCACAAAATTTACCCGAAGAATTGCTTAAAGTAAAATTTCCATGGCTATATAATGTTAAAACAATTCTAATAAAATGTGGTTTCATAAATGTATGGACTGAACATAGATTTCCTAATGCAAAATGGTTAAAACTAGCGGTAAAACAAAAACTACATGATTTATATTTAAATAATTGGTACACCATGGTAGACAACTCTAGTAATAGTACGTTTTATCGAGTGTTTAAAAGATCTTTTAGAATTGAACCTTACTTATCAAAATTACAAAACTCCACACTGTATAACCTAATTAAATTTAGAACAAGAAACCATCGATTACCAATAGAAACAGGAAACTGGTCAAGAACACCAATAAATGAAAGAACATGTAACTCTTGTAGAAACAGAATTGGGGATGAATTTCACTATTTGTTTGAATATCTGAACTATTTACAAATGAAAGAAGACAATATATTAATCCGATGTATTTTCGACGCCCAAATATGTTTAAATTAGAGAAATTAATTTGCACCAAAAATAGTTCAGAATTTCAGAAATTATGTAAGTTTATTATGATAATAATGTCACATACAAGAATGTAACAGGTATACTCTTTTTCCAAATTTGTGATATTTGTGTCTATAACTAAAAATACTATTGGAAATATTTATTCACCTTGACAATTGATATATTCTGTTTTGTGCTTTTGTTTTGTAGCCTCGTTTGTATGTCTTGTTTATTGTAAATACCTCATATTTGCATGTTCTGTACATGTATTGAGTGAAATAAAAGAGATGTTCTGTTCTGTTCTGTTCTGTTATAAATATACTTGACTGCATTTATTTAATCAATTAGTTGCACCTGTAAGTATGAGAAACTTGTCATCACCTGTCTTTGTTATTTGGACCCAACTTATTCAATCAAGACTCAAACATATTCATTGTCGGCATCGATGGTCTTTAAACTACATACTTACTTACCAATCAACTAACGAGCAGCGTCAATTACGGCAATTACTCATAGCTATTTGTGAATTAATTATATATAATTAAGTTTTAGTGATTACTTTATACAACTTCAATGGGATTATCAACTAATCACTAATGAGTTGTTAACACCTTCAATCACATCAAAGTAACATCCAAATTCGGTTACAAATAACATACGCAAGGCTTATAATTAACATAACATAGATTTTTTGTATTGTCATTAAACATTTACATATTTATAGCCACACACAACACAATATACATTGTAAATAGAAGGTGATTTAAAAAATGACAGGTTTAAGCTATTTGAAAATTTGCATATAATATAATATGTGCACATAATACTCTCTATACTGCACTTTATCAAATCTCCGTAGACTATATTCAAGTATATTAACACAGGTGATCGTTGGGGCGAAGGGCCATATACACGCATTTCTGCAACTATATTTTATTTGATAATGAGTATCTTCGAGTTGGCACCTGAAATATAGTATTAAGTTCTTAATATTATACATAACTATGTTTATAATGAATTTTAAAATTGGGGCCGAGGTGTCGATGTGTTTTGGGGCCGAGGTGTCGTGGGGCCGAGGTGTCTGGGGCCGACATGTCGTGGGGCCGAGATGACGCTTTACCATATATACATACTCACCTTTAGATAACATAAGGTTACCTGCTTTAGCATTTTCACGCGCTAGCATTTTTGATTGCGATGCATTTATGTTTTCTTTCACACCATCGCGAATTGCTCCGAGATAGAATTGTTTCTGGTTCATGTAAACATGATAGTCTGTTGGAACAGATTTCAAATCAGTTGCACATGGCGATAGCGGGAACTTTGGTCTCTGAACATACAATATTTCAAATGGTGAATATCCGGTACTGGAATTGACAGCATTATTCATACCGAACACAACTGCTGGAGTCATTATGTCCCAGTTATTACACTGATCATTCATGTATGGCGTTAATTTTGTGGCTAAAGTCCAACTGGCATGCTCGGTTGTCCAACAGGCGTGCTCGATATATGCACAGGATTGTACATACATGTAGCTGGTCGCGGTGGCTGGCTGTCAACGCATGTGGATGGAGTAAGCCTACTCCTATTTGCCAAGTCTGTGAAACTCTCGGAACGAGCGTTTAACATGTTAATGTTTACTAATGGGTCGCGAAAAGGGTTGGTATCATCCATGTCCATAATTCATTTGTGGATTGAACCAATTCAAATCACTCAATATGTCTATAGTTCGTTTAGATTCTCCACCATGTAGGGAATTAGGGAGATATAATATATTGTCTGGAATACAAACGATTAAATACGATATCCTTATTCAACTTTTATTTTTACACTTTCTACTTTTTACCACAAACCGGAAAACGGAACCACACGCTTGATTATTCAACCACTCACACATTTTATGGAACAGTTAGTTTAATCGAATATGATTATCATATCTGACCGGACTATCGGTGTTGACGGTAGTACATACATGTATGTAACAATTTATACCTTCTGTTGTAAAGGCTAAGAGTCGATTCGATTAAGAAAAGACAAGATATGAGAATTGTGATAAAAATCAAGTACATCGTAAAGGTCATGGTTTGAGAGATGGAGATCGAGGAAAAATAAAGTAAAAAATGATAAATAGAAATTCGTCGATATATACCAACCCATTAAACTATAAAGCACCATCGAATAACCAAGACAACAAATGGTAGCAGAGCGAGGTTAAATATATCCATTCCGTTATGAACTAAGTCATGAACAATCTTGTTGCTGTCCCATCCTGTTACTGTCCAACACTTGCGACAGTCATATCAACTAGGCACAGCCATCCGATGAAAATGAACACATTCCATTGTTCAATTAACGCATACCGATACTCATTCTTCCCACGAACTGTTACCTTTTGGAACCAACTTCCGGAGACCGCAATGACAGCCACCAGCCTGGATGACTTCAAGACAGCCATCCAGCTCCACGCCTTCTAAACTATCATGAACTGTACAGTGTAAATACACGTTGACATTTTAATTTCACCTGGGAGCGTTTTACACTACACGTATACACAAGGTTTCCTCCATAGTTAATGTCTGCTTGCGGATTTTGTGGAGTATTTTCATTGAAGTTGAAGTTGAAGTATAGTGAGCTCGTAACGATCGATGAAAATAAGTAGTGTAGTAACCGGATATTATTATGATCCCGGTCGATCTCCTCACGACGTGCACGTCGTGACCGGGGCACATTCCGCAGCAGCAGCGTAGGATTCTGGGATCTTCTGGTCGTCGATCTTGTGAAGGGGAGGCTCGCCGGCATGTGGATCCATGGCTACAGCACATCAGGACAGATCCACCAGCTCTTCTAGATAGTGGTCACTCTAGATAGTGATATTTTGGCACTATATCTTCGCCGGCTTTTTTCGACACTTTCTCTTCCTTCTTCTACTTCTCCGGCGGATAGACGAGACGGCGGACCTGAGGGAGCGGCAACAGTCGTGGATCCACGCTCCCCCGAGCTACACCGGGGTTTAGTAGACTCGTTTGCGACAATCGACGACCAGATGTCTAACTGTCAGATCCGTATTAATGCTGCTGCGGGGTGACCAACAGTGAGGAGGGTGGCCCTACAAAGGACCACGTACAGACCAGGCCTTGTCACCCTGGCTGGCACGGAAAGAAGTAACCACCTGATGACGTCTTCATAAGCTACACAGAATACAGAAATAATCAACGTAGAAGAACAGGAATAATTATCATAGAAGCATAGGAATAATCATCACAGAACACGTATAATCATCATCGAATAACCACCACAGAAGAATCACCTTAGGATAAGAAGAATCACCTTAGACAAGAAGAATCACCTTAGGACATAACCATCTTAGAAAATACAGTCGCCCAAATGCATTTATGCGGTGGCGACTATAAACAAAATTACATCGTTCGTTCGTATTATTATGATTTCGGATATGTCGGACAAAGACAAGGAATTGAGTCAGATAGACAGGGATATTGTAGACTTGAAGCTACATAAGGCTAAGGCGAAAACATTCTTCACGAAATAAACTGTTGCGAATAATAGATATTGAGGATGAAGAATCTGTCGACAAACGTCAAGTTGTAGCAATGCAAAATACTTTTGATGAAGCCTTAGTCAAGGTGATAGAGGTAATGAACGAATTGTGTTCTGCTTATAAACAGAAAGAAGAAATTGATAATGTGCAAAAAGTTACTAAAGAAATAGAAACTATAGATAGAGAATATGGTGAGGCCAACAAAACTGTGCATGATACTTTTACAAAATTGAGAAGTGCATATTCACAGCAGATGAACAATAAAGAGACGAACGACTCAAAACTAGGTCAAGATTTATGGAGACAGATGAAACGTGTAGGCATACCTATATTTCATGGTGACAAACGTAAATATGACGGTTGGAAAGCTGCATTCACCGCTTGCATTGACAATGCACCAGCCACTAAAGAGTATAAGTTACTCCAGTTGAGACAATACCTACAGGGTGAGGCTCTACGAGCAGTAGATGATTTGGGTCATTCTGCAGATGCTTATGATGCTGCAAGAGAAAGATTGGACAGATTCGAACCCATGAAAAAAGAAGAGACAAAATTAAAAGAAAAAATTGCTGATTTATTAGATGTAGCCGTCCTAAACATGAAAGAAGCTAACAAGGACAATGATTTAGGTTTTGGTTCTTTGTACATATCTCTTCAGAAGAAAATCCTAGAAGAAATGTTGACCCACTATCATAGATGGGTACACGAGTCACGTGAAAGTGAAAATGTTGAAACGTTGAGAAACTGGGTAGGACAGGAAGCGAATTATATAATGACGGCAGCAGAAACTAAATATGGATTAGAACGTAGTCACAGCACACTAATTCAAAAAAGACACGGATATGGTATTGCTAATAGAACATTCCAATTCCATAGTTATGAGAAAAAGCCAGAGCAATTCAGACAATGTAAAGTATGCAATGGCGAACATGGTGTATGGGAATGTAGACAATTTAGAGCAACATCAGACGTTGAAAGGTGGCAAATGGCAAAATAATTGCAGTTGTGCTTCCGTTGTCTAGGAACGAATCATTATGGCAAAGATTGTCGAAGAAGTAGAAAGCGTGGTATAGAGGATTGTAAAAATTCACATCATAGACTGCTACATGTACACACTAATGAAAATGCACAAGGAACCAATATAATTGAAAGACCACAGAACAGTCAAAGTGGTATAGAAATACAAAACTGTAACTTGAATAGAACTGAAGCACAACAATTCTTTGCAAACAGTCGTAGAACAATAAGTCTGAGAACAGTACCAGTAATTATTGAAAATAATAACAAGCAATTTAAAATCAATGCGTTGTTAGATGGTGGTAGTACCACAACATACATCAATGCAGACATAGCGGCAGAGCTAGGATTACGGGCAGAAACACAGAAAGTGAACATAACTGTTTTAAGTGGCAGATCTGAAACTTTTGAAACAATGCCAGTACGAGTAGGAATTCGAAGTTTGTCTGGAAAAGTAAAGATGACTATTGAAGCCAATACAATAAACAATGTCACTGGAAAGCTACAGGTAGTAAACTGGGACAAGCATGCAGATAAGTTTGAACACTTACGCGGTATAGAATTCCCTGAGATTGGAAGCAAACAAACCGTTGATATGTTGATTGGGTTAGACTATATGGAGTTACATTCTGCTGTGCTAGAAATTAAAGGCAGGCCTGGAGAGCCCATAGCTAGATTGACACCCTTGGGATGGACATGTGTAGGTTGTCCATCAACATATGAAACAGAGTACAGTTACCATACATACTTCCAAAAAACTGACGCTGGAGTAGAAGATACCCTTAAGAGATTGTGGGAAATAGAGTCAGAAGGCATTTCCAGTGAATCATTCATACCTACAGAAGACAGAATGGTACTAAAGAAAGTTGAGCAGTGTACCAAATATGATAACACACATTAGGAAGTATCAATGCCATGGAAACCAAACAAGGACTCATTAGTAAACAATTATGAAATGGCATTAAAGAGATTACAAAATACTGGGAAAAGACTTGACAAAAATTCAGAAGTTGCCGAATTTTACAAAAGCACCATTGAAAAATATGTGAAAAAGGGTTACATTAGAAAAGTACCAGAAGACGAACATTCATTAAAACCTGCATGGTATCTGCCGCATTTCCCGGTGATAAGAATGAATCGGGAAACAACCAAAGTCAGAATTGTGTTTGACGCATCAGCTAAATGTGATAATATAAGTCTCAACGATGTCATATTCACCGGACCGAAACTACAACAGCAGCTTTTTAATGTTCTACTTCGTTTTCGCAAAAATAACATAGCTGTTGTATGTGATGTAGAGAAGATGTACCTTAGAGTAGGCATTAACCCAACAGACAGACGGTACCATCGTTTCTTGTGGAACTCAAAAGCAAACCTTCCTGAGAAATACGAATTTAGCAGCCTAGTATTTGGGGTGAACGCATCGCCATTTTTGTCGCAATACGTTTCGCAAAAAAATGCAAGAAAACATGCTGATAAATATCCATTGGCGGCTGAAACAGTGCTGCAAAGTACGTACATGGACGAAAGTATGGATAGTGTAGAGAATGAACAACAAGGTATAGAACTGTACAAACAGCTTCATAAGTTATGGTCGTTAGCGGGTATGAATGCCAAGAAGTGGTTATCCAACTCAAAAGTTGTACTAGATAAAATACCGATAGAGAATCGAGCATATATATGAGATTGATTTATCGAAAGATGAATTGCCAATGGTGAAGACTCTTGGAGTACTATGGATTGCAGAACAAGATCATTTTACTTTCCACTACTGTTCGCCACGACTAGAAAGTATTTGATCCATTAGGCTTCTTAAATCCTTACACAGTTAGAGCCAAAATGATTATGCAACAGTTATGGTTGTGTGGAGTTGACTGGGATGAAAACATTGCACCAGAGTGTAGCATGCAGATTTGTACATGGTTTCAAGAGTTACCTGATTTGAGAGACATTCGCGTACCACGATGTATTCATGAAAACAGAGTTGTTGCATCAGTTACACTACAAGTATGTTGTGATGCTTCAGAGAGTGCTTTCGGTGCGGTTGTTTATGCCAGACATTTATATCAAGATGGTGATGTTTCAGTAAGTCTAGTAGCTTCAAAAAGTAGAGTTACACCATTGAAAACAGTCAGTATACCTAGACTCGAGTTGATGGCGGCTGTGTTAAGTGTAAAACTCAAACACACAGTAAGCAAAGTACTTCAGGTTGACAGTGATAGTTGCACTCTATGGTCAGATAGTATCGATGTACTTTACTGGATAAGAAGTCAGAGTAGACAATATAAACCATTTATCGCAAACCGAAAAGCCGAGATCCAACAGATGTCAGCACCAAAACAATGGAAACATGTTCCAGGAAAAGACAATCCAGCAGATGAACTAAGTAGAGGAATAACTGTAAAAAATCTAGGTGATGACAACAGATGGTGGCATGGACCGGAATTCCTCAAACAGGAAGAGAACAAATGGCCATCAACCACTATTCACATCAGTGATGTAGTACAAAAGGAAAATAAGCAGAAACAAACTGATGTCTTGAGAAACGCAGATTGTGTTTATCTTAACAATCTGGAAGTCAAGAGCGATAACGAAAAAGCAGAGTGGCGATTGGATGCTACAAGATTTTCAAGCTGGAAACGATTAGTCAGAGTGTACTGTTGGGTGTATAGGTTTATTGATAATTGTAGAAGCATCAAAAGTAAACATGGGGAAATTGATGCAGATGAGATCAAAGATGTAGAAGAAAAGATTATCAGAGACATGCACGTTGTGGTATTTCCAGAATACAAAGTGTTAAAGAGTGGAGGGAAAGTATCTAGAAACAGCAAATTGTTGCCATTAAAGCCAGTTATAGACTCTGATGGTATTCTGATGTGTGATGGACGATTACAGAATGCAGAATATCTTTCTCATGACAATAGACACCCAATCATCTTACCGAGGAAGAACCATGTAACAAATTTAATCGTGAGACAATGTCATGAAATAAGTAATCATAGTGGCACAAATTATACACTGTCAAAACTATCTTCAAGTTTCTGGGTCATTTATGCACGTGAAGAAATTCGAGAAGTTGAAAAATATTGTGCTGAGTGTAGAAGACGGAACGTTCAACCAGCTAGACAGATCATGGCGCCACTACCTTCTATTCGAGTCAACATGCCACTAAGAGCATTCGCGCATACTGCTATATATTTCGGAGGCCCATTCATTACTATCCAAGGACGTGGTAAAAGACGTGAAAAACGCTACTTGTGTCTATTTACATGCATGGCCACAAGAGCTGTTCACCTAGAAATGGCCTATGCACTAAATACTAATTCCTTCTTGAATGCTTTCGTTCGAATGACCAATAGAAGAGGTCTACCCGTTAGAGTTCTAACAGACAATGGTACAAACTTCGTCGGAGCAGAAAAACAGTTGAAAGAGTTGGTAGATGCTATAGACATCAACAAAATACAGCAAAGACCAGCAGACAAGAATATAAGTTGGCAGTTTAATCCTCCGCTTTCTCCACATTGGGGTGGAGTCCATGAGATTATGATAAAGGCAGCCAAGCGGGCTATATATGCTGTGTTGCAAAAGGCGGATGTCACAGATGAAGAGTTGCTGACTTCGTTCACAGGAGCAGAGGCATTAATAAACTCTAGACCTTTGACATATCAGTCATCGAGTCCAGCAGACAACACACCGCTTATACCAAATCACTTCTTAATTGGACAATTAGGTGGTACTTTCGCTCCAGAGACGGTAGATACTACAGATTACAATCCAGCAAAACGTTGGCGACGAATTCAAGAGTTAATACGACACTTCTGGAGGCAATGGCTAAAAGAGTGGCTGCCAAGTCTGAACAGTAGGAAAAGGTGACATGAAGAGTAGGTGTAGGTGATGTTGTGATTGTAATGTCACCAGATACACCACGAGGTCAGTGGCCATTGGGGTGTGTCAGCGAAACATATCCAGGAAGTGATGGACACGTGCGAGCAGCGAAAGTTCGAGTAAACCAGAAAGATGTCACAAGGCCAATCACAAAGTTGTGTCCGTTAGAACTTGATAGTATCAAATAGTAATAAACAAACAATATGGAAACAAACTATTCTGTGTAAACAGCATTGTATATATACTTGTAAAAAATCTAAGTTTATTAAATGCCTGTGTTAAAGGGGCAAAATACTCCCATGGCATACATGTACTATTACCTAAGACTAACAAGTTGAATATAGTGTTAAAGGTGCATAATTCCGCCATATTAGTGATTGAAAGATAAATATGAAATGAACTTGTTCGTCGTGACTAGGAAGACATCGTTGTGAAAACCACATTGACACCAAGAAGCCTTCATTATTTCATACTTTTATTAATGTATAAACATCATTGTTTATGAAAACGTTTATAAATGAGAAATCGTCAGTTCGAAAAGTGATTATTACAGAACTCATTCATTGCAAAAATGACAATTTATGTACATGTACAAGTATGCGTATGTGTGTCTGTTTCAATACGTGAAGATGTCAGCTTTGATATAAATTATGATCATGTACATTGTGTATAAGCGGATAAATGGTTAATCAAGCTCTTTGCCATTTACAACTATGTAGTTTCGCTAGGCATGTATGATGTATATACATGTAACTACTAAATGATAAGGTAAGAAATGTAAGAATTCAATAGTGCATGTAATAGGTATGTGCACTACCAGTATATAATGACAGTTTGATAGACAATCACTGAATGATAAAAACATTGTTGATATATAGCTTTGAATTTAAGAAAATTCATTAGTGCAAAATAAGCAATTTTGTCATAATTCTATATTGTTTTGAATTTATGAAAATTCATTATTGCAGGATAAGCAATTTTGTCAATAGTACATTATTTTGAATTTAAAGAAATTTATTATCGAAAAGTGAGCAATTTTGCTATCGTACACGGTACATGAATTTCATGTGGAATTGACGGGTTTATTACCCTATAGATATATAATTATATATATGTAAAGATGTTGTTACATGTCTATGATTCAAGTACTTTAAGTAAATTAAAATAACTGTTATGCAATTGATAGTTTATTAGTTATAAACTATCAATGAAGGGGAGTATGTTGTAAAGGCTTCGATTAAGAAAAGACAAGATATGAGAATTGTGATAAAAATCAAGTACATCGTAAAGGTCATGGTTTGAGAGATGGAGATCGAGGAAAAATGAAGTAAAAAAATGATAAATAGAAATTCGTCGATATATACCAACCCATTAAACTATAAAGCACCATCGAATAACCAAGACAACACCTTCTATGTCATGTATACCGAGTTATATATAACTATTTATACAACTAACATTTATACCTTCTATGTCATGCCGTATACCGAGTTATATATATCTATTTATACAACTAACATGTATACCTTCTATGTCATGTATACCGAGTTATATATAACTATTTATACAACTAACATTTATACCTTCTATGTCATGTATACCGAGTTATATATAACTATTTATACAACTAACATTTATACCTTCTGTGCTATTTTAACCGAGTTATATATAACTATTTATACACCTAACATTTATACCTTCTATGCCATGTATACCGAGTTATATATAACTATTTATACAACTAACATTTATACCTTCTATGATATGTTAACCGAGTTATATATATCATGGCGATGGGTTACATCAGTAATGAGGTCTAGATAGTCATTAATATAAGTTGCAATAACTTGTTTCGCACTCGAGCTAAAATAAATTTGTATAAACCATACATATGTATTTATACAGCCAACATCTAGTAGGATATGTATAGCTTCCATGTCATGTATTCCGAGTTATATATAGATATTTTTATACAACAAAAATATATAAGAGCAATGCTCTTATTTCTAAATTTGAACCTCAGTTGTGAGCATTAAACAATATCAAATTATTGTCTGAGTATTTACAGAGCTTGACTATGAAATGTGTGTAAATTATTTAATATTGTGTAATAAGCAATTTAATATTGTTGCAACGACCTAGTTTGTCCTATTGAATTTATCCGGGGGGGATGATGCTCTGTGACGGAATGATCCGGGGGGTGGGGCTCTGTGACCGAATGATCCGGGGGTGGGGTCTGTGACCGAATGAACAGGGGGTGGGGCTCTGTGACCGAATGATCCGGGGGTGGGGCTCTGTGACCGAATGATCCGGGGGTGGGGCTCTGTGACCGAATGATCCGGGGGTGGGGCTCTGTGACCGAATGATCCGGGGGTGGGGCTCTGTGACCGAATGATCCGGGGGTGGGGCTCTGTGACCGAATGATCCGGGGGTGGGGCTCTGTTACCGAATGATTGACATTACATCACTTTCCCTTCACCACTGTAGGTTGGAATCTCACTGGGGTTGTTGAATTCTTTCAACTCAGGATGATTGTGGAAGGTCAGTGGTTCTACCCATGTACCCGCCCGTCCGTGCCTGGACTATTTGCTGAAGTGAACACTTAAGATCGATGACTAGAATAAAGATTAAAACAATATATAGGGGAGGGAACTCTAGAAGCAGAAACCTAATTTGTGAATTAGAATAGCGTCCCTTTGAGCACAAGTTTACGATTTCAGATATAAACGATTGATCAATTATTATAGACGTGTGTTCGTCATACATCCGTCCGTCCGTACATTGGCGAGTTTTTCCAACGAAGTCTCTCTTGATACCGTGTAATCAATTTCGATACAATTTCCCATGAATTATCCCCTGGTTACAAAAACAGTTATAATGACTGTGAATCATCGCCATGGTAACCACGACATTAACACAACTTATAGACACTCTTTTGAAACCAATTTCTGTCATCACAATAATTTCACAGAATTGACTCCATGTTATTTCATGTAACAGTAGCTAAGCTTGGCAACATTATAAACTATGTGTGTCATGGCACAGCGAGAAGGACAGATGCAGCCATGTTATCTCATGTAACAGTAGCTAAGCTTGGGAACATTGTAGAAATCTGTGTGTCATGGTACAGACAGACAGATGCAGCCATGCTATCTCATGTAACAGTAGCTAAGCTTGGGAACATTGTAGAAATCTGTGTGTCATGGTACAGACAGACAGATGCAGCCATGTTATCTCATGTAACAGTAGCTAAGCTTGGGAACATTGTAGAAATCTGTGTGTCATTGTACAGACAGACAGATACAGCCATGTTATCTCATGTAACAGTAACTAAGCTTGGGAACATTATAGAAATCTGTGTGTCAATATTCTTAGAGTCGATGTTCTAAGCGGCCTATGTGTACTGAGACATAGTTAGGACAATATTACAGTCAACATAGAAGCCTCACGTTTACTTTTAGCATGCTGGGTAAACTAACTGCTATAACTAGTCCAAATAATTGTAACAGACGACAAACAGCCTCCGTGGTCTGGTGGTTACGGTCGCTGACTTGTATACATACCACTGTAACTTATCAGCTATAGTGACGTTTTCGAGCCCCGCTCAGACAGTGTCACATGTATATGACACTGTTGGCAGTTTCTTACGGAGGTTAGTGCACCAAGTACTGGTTAACCGTTGGAGCTTGCCCAGGGAAAATGTTGTTTGGGAAACTGCCCCTCGCTCAAATGGGAAACCGGTAGCGACGTTAAATAAACTTAAATAAAACAGACAGCATCCGGCGTCTTACCCCACTAATTACCCAGCTGGACGGGGCATTCGGCGTCTTTCCCCACTAATTAGACAGCTGGACGGGGCATCCGGCGTCTTCCCCACTAATTACCCAGCTGGGGGGCATCCGCGTCTTTCCCCACTAATTACCCAGCTGGATGGGGCATCCGGCGTCTTTCCCCACTGATTACCCAGCTGGACGGGGCATCCGGCGTCTTTCCCCACTAATTACCCAGCTGGACGGGGCATCCGGCGTCTTTCCCCACTAATTACCCAGCTGGACGGGGCATCCGGCGTCTTTCCCCACTAATTACCCAGCTGGACGGGGCATCCGGCGTCTTTCCCCACTAATTACCCAGCTGGACGGGGCATCCGGCGTCTTTCCCCACTAATTACCCAGCTGGACGGGGCATCCGGCGTCTTTCCCCACTAATTACCCAGCTGGACGGGGCATCCGGCGTCTTTCCCCACTAATTACCAGCTGGACGGGGCATCCGGCGTCTTTCCCCACTAATTACCCAGCTGGACGGGGCATCCGGCGTCTTTCCCACTAATTACACAGCTGGACGGGGCATCCGGCGTCTTTCCCCACTAATTACCCAGCTGGACGGGGCATCCGGCGTCTTTCCCCACTAATTACACAGCTGGACGGGGCATCCGGCGTCTTTCCCCACTAATTACCCAGCTGGGCGGGGCATCCAGCGTCTTTCCCCACTAATTACCCAGCTGGACGGGGCATCCGGCGTCTTTCCCCACTAATTACACAGCTGGACGGGGCATCCGGCGTCTTTCCCCACTAATTACACAGCTGGACGGGGCATCCGGTGTCTTTCCCCACTAATTACCCAGCTGGACGGGGCATCCGCCGTCTTTTCCCACTAATTACCCAGCTGGACGGGGCACCCGGCGTCTTTCCCCACTAATTACCCAGCTGGTGAGTCGCCATATGACCCAAGCTGGCGGTGCGACTTTATACCCCACAAAGAACCACAACAAAAACACGTATATTTGTGCTGACTATATAATTATATTTCTGTAGAAATGTACACTATAGTGCTATGCATTATATATTTATAATTATTATATATATAATATGCCTATAACACACGTATATTATGAAAAACACCCGAGTTCTAAATTATCTAAAATATTACAACATAGTAATAGCAGAATGTTACTAGACAAGTTATAGCAGAATGTTACATTAAAATGTCTACAACATAGTTTCTAGACTGTTATAGCAGAATGTTACATTTAAATGTCTACAACATAGTTTCATGACAGTTATAGCAGAATGTTACATTAAAATGTCTACAACATAGTTTCACGACAGTTATAGCAGAATGTTGCATTAAAATGTCTACAACATAGTTTCTAGACTGTTATAGCAGAATGTTACATTTAAATGTCTACAACATAGTTTCATGCGAGTTGTAGGAGAATGTTACATTAAAATGTCTACAACATAGTTTCATGACAGTTATAGCAATATATTACTATCTACAACATAGTTTCATGACTGTTATAGCAATATATTACTATCTACAACATAGTTTCATGACAGTTATAGCAATATATTACTATCTACAACATAGTTTCATAACAGTTATAGCAATATATTACTATCTACAACATAGTTTCATGACAGTTATAGCAATATATTACTATCTATAACATAGTTTCATGACAGTTATAGCATGATATTACACTAAAATATCTACAACCGTAATTCCTTACAATTAGAATCCTGTGATATTATTTTAACTGATATACTTTTATGAAATTGCAAAACTTGACCTTGCCACTTATGCTGCTTATGTAGAGACGTTGTTTTCCCACATTGAAGCATATTGCACCCGGGTATTCCAGGCCATCACGTCGTCCCAGTAGTACTGTGGATTCACCGAGATCCCTCTGCACCTTGTACACGACATGCTGGCGAGAGCTGCAGAGGTAGAGGGAGCCGGAAGGGGAGAATATGATACCACTCGGATAATTCAGTTCGTCCTCGTACCTAGCTATCATATTCCCATTCATATCCATGCAGAACACGTTGTTAGTCTTCCAATCAGATTATAGATGGAGCTCTCATCCGGACTTACTGCAATGTACCATGGAATAGTGCAGTGTTCTAGTACTTTAGAGTCTGGTTGTATCGTCTTGTGTACTGCACCGGTCAGACGTAATATCTGGAATGTGACAGGCTTGTGGAATGAAACGTAGAGTTTCTCATTACAATAATCCACTTCTACACATGCACCGTTAACTGTCAGCGTTCTTACTGCAGATAGTACGCTACCGGTTGTGGATACAAGCTGTATCATGCTTTCATTGGGGAATGTTATAGCTAGCTGGTCGCTGGGTAACGGTGTCAGTCCAAATGGTATTGTTTGAAATTGCATGTATCCTTTAACTACATTAGTTTTCATGTCCACGAGTTTCAATGATTTATAGTTATAATCAATTAGAGCCAGTTCGGTCTCCGACACTACTGCTATATCTGTAATAAAACAATCATTCTCGTCTTGCACAGAACTAACATTGATATCCCGGATGTAGGTAAACTCCTCGTGGCACTGTTGGCCCGCCTTCCCAGATTCTGCGGCTATATTCATGGCAGCGACGGAAGTGGAAAGTGACCTAGTTTTCTTTGTTGGCATACTGGCTGTGTGTTGTCTAAGTGTGTTGTCTAGAGGCTCTGTTCATCGGATGATTTCGAACACACTGAGCACACAGATATTCTTCACAATCGGAACAGAATCCGTTGGCTTCTATATTTTCACCTGCTGTGTTACACGAGTCACACGTTATAACCGACTTTCCCGGCATATTGTCTTTGTCTAGTAAGGTGTGATGTCGCGATGCTTTGTTCCTAGCATGACCTCTGAAGCACAAGCTACATAGGTAATCATTACATACCGTGCAATATCCCTCGGCCTCGACATGATCTCCGACGCCACTACACAGATCACAGCTGAACTCGAAATATTCCACAGAGCTCTTGTAGACTGACGAGACTGTACTGGGCTTAACTTGCCTTTTCGGTCTTGCGGATTCATCTGCCGAACTTTTAATCACGGAGGAAACAGAACTACTAGCCCCCATTTTACCTCCGAACCCCTCTTCCAGCACCAGTGGTCTGACAAACATTTCTTACTATTTTTCTTCCCGGTACGGCGTTGGACATGTTGACATACGAATGCAATAAAATAATGAAAATGAAATAAAACCGAGTCTCGTAGTGTATATACTGTTAATGGCTCACACAGAAGCTCGTATTTTGTAGCGATATTTTTATTATCAGCATTTATTTGATTGTGAAACTTGTCGCATCTTTACTATTTCTGAATTCTGTTTTCCCACTCTATCGTTTTTGAAAAATTAATAAATCACAATCTACTAACATGCCACGTTTCCCTGACTACCGTACATTACACTGTTCTTATCCAATGATAAATTATGCTCTTAATTCACTTGTTCTGTTTTACCACATCATGATGTTGCAAGTTCATCTTTTTACTTAAACCTGCTTATTTCGTCCTTGTAATTCCCAAACGTGCTTAATCCGTCATTGTAAAGGACGAAATGTTTGAACAATTTTAATATATATATTATACGTTCTACACTAGATGACATAGAAAACCACATCTACATTATGTCCTCTAGTATATTTGTAATGAAAAGATCAATATGCATGCTATCAGATGTCCTGTATAATTATAGATTGCAAGATAACTTATTATATTTTCTGAGCTACGTCATATAAATCATTGTTATAACTGTTGACATAATTATATCAATAACAAGTAATTGCTATTTGAGAAGACTCTACAAGTTATAATAGCTTTCTAATCCGTTTTCACTCATATATCTAAATTGTGTGTAAACTGTATATTTGTATAATTTTATGCTGTATGGTTTGAAATAAACTGTGTTTAAACTAATCGGATATCTTGGCATTAAGATCATACTCGGAAGTCGTGATATCGCAGTGGTAGCAGCGTTCGGGTCAGGTGCGAACTGCTCGGAGTTCGAGCCCAACTGGAACCGTTACGATTATGCCCTTATGCAAGGCATATAAATACCACATGCTTCTCTCTCCATCGTGGCACAGACGGATCAATAGCCCAGTGGTAACACGCTGGACTGGTAATCCAGGGATCGCAGGTTCGATCCCCCGTCTGACCCTAATAAAATTAACAGTCTTTCAGATGGGACGTTAAACCGAGGTCTCGTGTCGGTGCTTTACACCGTGCACGTAAAAGAACCAGAGGAGACTCTGGAATGGGTCTCTCTCTGTATCATTGCACTATCCTCCAAAAATCTAAAATAACTAATCTCTTCAGGAGGCGTCGCTCATATGGGCAACCGGTAGCGACGATAAATAAACGTAAAACACCAATCCATCGTGGCGATGGATTCCATCAGGAATGCGATTTCGAGAGTGATTAATATAAGTTGTAAGAACTTGCTTCGCAATCGAGCTAACATAAATGTGTATAAAATACAACATTAATATCTTTGTTAAATGTACGTTTCATTTAATTCAATTGTGAAATTAATCGCGATCGAGACCCCCTTCCTGGTGGAATCCATCGCCAGGAGGGAGAGAGAAGAGGAAATGTGGATTTAAGTGTGATGCTTAAGAGCACCATGGTGTTTGGTCTGGTGGCATGGCTCGAACTCACGACCCCTCTGTCACTAGCAAGGGTGCAACTGAGCTTGAATTGTTGTGAAGACCTTGGGGGAAATCATGGATCAACGAAATTGGAAGTGTGCTAGGAGGTAACGGGGCAGCATGCTCATCCTGAATAATTTAATAGTTGCATCGTTTTATGTGTGTTGTGTAATGTTGGTTTTAACTGTATTCAAAATGAACACTGTAGCTATTTTAACATTGGCTATCCGATAAGCGCAGTGGTTATGCCGCTCTCTTCTCACCAATGCAACCCGGGTTCGATCCTCGAACCGGGAAGTATGTGAGATGGTACGATGGTCGCCAGATCGGACAGGTGGGTTTTCTCCGGTTACTTCGGTTTCCTCCCACACGAATGACCACATATACGCTTTCATTCTCGCCAACGAATATAAGTTGCTAGAACCATCTTCACAATCGTTATAAAATAAATAACGTTTAAACTTTAAACATTTTAGCTCTTAGAAACTTACACTTGTATATCCATAGTATATATATATACTGGTGTTTTATGACATTTGGGTAAAATCCCAACAAAGTACCGTAATGAATGTGCCTCCGTGGCCTAGTGGTTACGATCGCTAACTTGCCCCTCACCTCTATCTATAGGTTCGAATAACACTTGATGTGGCCTAATGGTTACGGTCGCTAACTTGCTCCTCACCTCTATCTATAGGTTCGAATCACACTTGGTGTGGCCTAGTGGTTACGGTCGCTAACTTGCCCCTCACCTCTATCTATAGGTTCGAATCACACTAGGTGTGGCCTAGTGGTTACGGTCACTAACTTGCCCCTCACCTCTATCGATAGGTTCGAATCACACTGTGTGTGGCCTAGTGGTTACGGTCGCTAACTTGCCCCTCACCTCTATCTATAGGTTCGAATCACACTTGGTGTGGCCTATTGGTTACGGTCGCTAACTTGCTCCTCACCTCTATCTATAGGTTCGAATCACACTTGGTGTGGCCTAGTGGTTACGGTCGCTAACTTGCCCCTCACCTCTATCTATAGGTTCGAATCACAATAGATCTGGCCTAGTGGTTACGGTCGCTAATTTGCCCCTCACCTCTATCGATAGGTTCGAATCACACTGTGTGTGGCCTAGTGGTTACGGTCGCTAACTTGCCCCTCACCTCTATCTATAGGTTCGAATCACACTTGGTGCGGCCTAGTGGTTACATTCGCTAATTTGCCCCTCACGTCTATCTATAGGTTCGAATCACACATGGTATGGCCTAGGAGTTACGGTCGCTAACTTGCCCCTCACCTCTATCTATAGGTTCGAATCACACTAGGTGTGGCCTATTGGTGACGGTCGCTAACTTGCCCCTCACCTCTATCTATAGGTTAGAATCACACTTGGTGTGGCCTAGTGGTTACGGTCGCTAACTTGCTCCTCACCTCTATCTATAGGTTCGAATCACACTAGGGTGTGGCCTAGTGGTTACGATCGCTAACTTGCCCCTCACCTCTATCGATAGGTTCGAATCACACTTGGTGTGGCCTAGTGGTTACGGTAGATAACTTGCCCTTCACCTCTATCTATAGGTTCGAATCACACTAGGTGTGCCATAATTGATACGGTCGCTAACTTGCCCCTCACCTCTATCTATAGGTTCGAATCACACTGGGTGTGGCCTATTGGTTACGGTCGCTAACTTGCCCCTCACCTCTATTTATATGTTCGAATCACACTAGGTGTGCCCTAATGGTTACACTCGCTAACTTGCCCCTCACCTCTATCTATAGGTTCAAATCACACTTAGTGTGGCCTAGTCGTTACGGTCGCTAACTTGCCCCCCACCTCTATCTATAGGTTCGAATCACACTATGTGTGGCCTAGTGGTTACGATCGCTAACTTGTCCCTCACCTCTATCTATAGGTTCGAATCACACTTGGTGTGTCTACTTATTTCTAATGAGGAAGCCTTGTATATGGCTTGCAGAAGGTCAATGGTTATATCCGGGTTCTGGACATGCCTGGAATACCCAGAAGGGCACCTAGGATCCTCCTCCACCAATAACAGCTTTATAACCGCCATGTGACCTAGACTTTAGATTTTAGCAGCACAGAGTAGTTAAGTGTGAGTGTGTGTTTTCCGTTTATTTATCGTCGCTACCGGTTACCCATATGAGCGACGCCTCCTGAAGCGATTGGTCATTTTAGACTGTTGGAGGATAGTGCAGTGATACAGACATAAACACATTCCAGAGTCTCTTTGTTCATTTACGTGCACGGTGTAAAGCACCGACACGAGACCTTGGTTTAAAGTCCCTACTGAAAGACTGTTAATTTTATTATGGTCAGACGGGGGATCGAACAAATAAGTTGGACCACAAGCTATAACAACATTCGTTTCGGTCATCCTCATAGCAGCAATGTAGTTGAGATACTTGTTGAATGGCCCTCTTACGATTGCCATCAATAGGTTGACAAGCAGAACGGATTGTTGAACGGCCCTCTCACGATTTCCACCAATATGTTGACAAGCAGAACGGATTGTTGAACGGCCCTCTCATGATTTCCACTAATATGTTGACAAGCAGAACGGCGGATTGTTGAACGGCCCTCAAACGATTGCCACCAATAGGTTGACAAGCAGAACGGATTGTTGAACGGCCATCTCACGACCCCCACCAATATGTTGATAAGTAGACCGGATTGATGAACGGCCCTCTCACGATTTACACCAATAGGTTGACAAGCAGAACGGATTGTTGAACGGCCCTCTCACGATTGCCACCAATAGGTTGACAAGCAGAACGGATGGTAACATTGATACAGTAGGTAATTTTATGGATCGAACGACGTTAGGTATGGCTGATGTAACGCCTGATTAGGATGATATAAACTCACTTCATATACTGCTAAAATATTTACCACACATGTTCCAAGCAATTGTCACCAAATAGGGAGTAGCAAAAATTTAATGTAAATTGTAACAATGTGTTGAAATATAGCAAACTGTTATGTTAATGCAATTACAGACGGATCTGTAGTCCAGTGGTTAACATGTTGGACTAGTAATCTAAGGATCGCAGGTTCGATCCCCCCATCTGACCCTAAACAGTCTTTCGTAGGGGACTTTAAATGTAATAACGAACACGAAATGTAGGAACAGTTTTCGGTAAATGTAATAACGAACAACAAATGTAGGAACAGTTTTCGGTAAATGTAATAATGATAATTGATAGCTTTTATAGTAAATAGCTTCGCTGCCGCTAAATAATAATATTGAATTTGTATTTATCACAACATGTTATATAGTATGTCTTATAAATATTATGTATGATTAATTTGTTTGTTTATTTTGGGTCTAATATCTTAAGTCATGTGACGACTCTCGCCAGCTATGATTGGTGGAGGAAGACACCGAGTATAACCATTGACCTTTCGCTCGGTCAAAACATTTCACTGGACTTATTCACACATTGACTTCCGGTTAGAGTAACCATAGTCTAGATCATGGAGACGACACTATCATATCAGCGTCTGGAACCAGCGATAAGTGTTGAACTGCTAGCTACGATACCCGCTGGCCGCATGACTGCAGTCTCCTGGAGAGATTAGTAGTTGTTGGTGTTGGGGCTAGTTCAATGATTAGACATAACGCAATTCCAGATGCTCATCTGGTTATTTTACGTTTACGATATAAAACACCGACACGATACTTTGATTTAAATTCTATAATATTAATAATGTTAGCATGGTATAGTAGGTATAGCAGGTTGTCGAACCTTAGATTACGAGCCTAACGTTCCATATATATGAACACTGCACTGCACCTGCAAATCTGGTAGTATGGTTATACCTTCTATGTCATGTATACCGAGTTATATATAACTATTTATACAACTAACATTTATACCTTCTATGTCATGTATACCGAGTTATATATAACTATTTATGCAACTAACATTTATACCTTCTATGTCATGTGTACCGAGTTATATATAACTATTTATACAACTAACATTTATATCTTCTGTGCTAAGTTAACCGAGTTATATATATCATGGCGATGGGTTACATCAGTAATCAGGTCTCGATAGTCATTAATATAAGTTGTAATAACTTGTTTCTCACTCGAGCTCATATAAATTTGTATTAACCATATATAGGTATATAAAACAGCCACCATCTGGTAGGATATGTGTAACTTCCATGTCATGTATTCCGAGTTATATATAGGTATTTTTATACAACTAAAATGTAGGTTGGAATCTCAATGGGGTGATTGTGGAAGGTCAGTGGTTATACCCATGTACCCGCCCGTCCGTGCCTGGATTATTGCTGAAGTGAAAACTTAAGATCGATGACTAGAATAAAGATTAAAAACATATATATAGGGGAGTAAACTCTAGAAACAAAACCTATTTTGTGAATTAGAATAGCCTCCCTTTGAGCACACGTTTACGATTAGGTCTCGCTTCAGATATAAACGATTGAGCAATTAATATAGACGTGTGTTCGTCATACATCCGTCCGTCCGTACATTGGAGAGTTCTTCAAACGAAATCTCTTTTAATACCGTGTAATAAATTTCGATACAATTTCCCATGAATTATCCTCTGCTTACAAAAACAGTTAAAATGACCGTGATCGAATGCTTGATATCTGCTACAGATACTCGTGCAGATGGCTGTTTGTGAATAACATTAACAAATGTGCAGTTATTGTGTTCAATGCCGGTGAAAAGCATGACTCTAGGCAAAGACGTTGGGTTATTGGTAACCAGTGTATCGAAGAGGCACATGAGTACACCCATCTGGGAATAGTATGCCATAAGTACCTGTCGGCGAGCAAGATGATGCATAATGCCGCTGTTAAACTACGTGGGACCCTGCTGAGTGTAATGAACAGTGGGCTTCATCCATCAACATTGAATCCATTGTCGATGAAAATTATTTACTCATCTATAGTGCTACCTAAGGCCTTATATGAATGCGAACTAAGGAACATGACATGCAAACCCGACTTATCTAGGTTAGAAACAGCTCACCGTTTCTGTGTGAAATTAACACAAGGCGTCAATAAATATACGAACACTGACTATGCATTGTGTACGCTCAACATCGACTGCATTGAAGGAATCGTTGATTTGCGAAAACTAATTTTCTTTGGTCAATTGTGTAGATTACCATGCAATCTATTAGCCAAGCAACTATTTACACATATACTAGTACGATATATTAATCATGATAGACAGTATTCGGGATTCATGCAGGATATATATAGATTGCTTGGAAAGTACAGGTTGTTATATTTCCTTGAATGTTATATCACAGCGGGATATTTCCCTGCAAAATTAACTTGGAAAAGTGTACTCAAGAAGAGTGTATCAGCAGCTAACAAGCAAGAACGGTTCGTCAGAATTCAAGCACAATTAACCATACCGCACATTATTAAATCGGACAGCCCATGTGTACTCTGGTCGGCGTGTAGAATGAGGCATGAGTTACTTCCCCTGTATAAAATAGCGGCGTCAGTCGTGGGTCAATTGGTATCGGGACAATTCTTAAGTACATGTAACAAATGCTCGCTATTGGCTGTCAACAATGTTGAACATATAATGTGTTATTGCCATGCAATTGATCACATAAGGTGTAAAGTGTTGAACATTTTAGCTGACATTGTTAGTACTAAAGATTATATAGAATTCATGCATTTATCACCAATGGACCAGTGCAATGCATTACTATCGTTAGCATTACAGGTAGATGATAATCTTGTTCCAACGAACTTGTTGCTATTGAAGCTAATATGTAGAATGTTTTCCGGGTAGTTGAAAGCTAACTGATTCTATGTGTTACAGGTGCACATTGTTATGTTCGGACATCATAACTGTTATATATTGCTAATTATGTATTCGTCCATAGTCGAGGTCAATTGACTAAATACAAGGTTATATGTGCTGCGATTACTCAACTGACATTTAACCCTGTTATGTGTGCATTGATATTATACTGTTTGTACATATATATTAATACTGATTTGTAAATATGTTATGCTCTTCAGCAATGGAGGAAATAAAAGTATATATATATATATATTACCATGGTAACCGCGACAGGAACACAACTTATAGACACTCTTTTGAAACCAATGTCTGTCATCAAAATAATTTCACAGAATTGACTCCATGTTAGTTCATGTAAGAGTAGCTATGCTTGGCAACATTATAAACTATGTGTATCATTGCACAACGAGACAGACATATGCAGCCATGTTATCTCATGCAACAGTAGCTAAGCTTGGGAACATTGTAGAACTATGTGTGTCATGGTACAGCGAGACAGATGCAGCCATGTTATCTCATGTAACAGTAGCTAAGCTTGGCAACATTGTAGAACTCTGGGCGTCATGTGCAGACATACAGATGCAGCCATGTTATCTCATGTAACAGTAGCTAAGTTTTGTAACATTGTAGAACGCTGTTTGTTATGGTACAGTGAAGCTTGGTGACATTGTAAAACTATATGTGTCATCGTTCAGCGAGACAGACAGATGCAGCCATGTTATTTCATGTAACAGTAGCTAATCTCGGTAACATTGTAGAACTCTGTGTGTCATGGCACAGCGTAACATACATATGCAGCCATGTTATCTAATGTAACAGTAGCTAATCTTGGTAACAATGTAGAACTCTGTGTGTCATGGCACAGCGAGACAGACATATGCAGCCATGTTATCTAATGTAACAGTAGCTAATCTTGGTAACATTGTAGAACTCTGTGTGTCATGGCACAGCGAGACAGACAGATGCAGCCGTGTTATCTCATGTAACAGTAACTAAGCTTGGGAACATTGTAGAACTCTGGGTGTCATGGCACAGCGAGCCAAACACAATAACTTTCTCAAAGCGATGGTAAATATGTCACGAAAATTGTCATCAGGTTATTATCTGATATCAACAGAACAAAGTTAAGATTGCACCCAATGTATAGTCTTGGGAGTCGATGTTCTAAGCGGCCTATGTGTACTGAGACATATTTAGGACAATATTCTTAGAGTCGATGTTCTAAGCGGCCTATGTGCACTGAGACATAGTTAGGACAATATTCTTAGAGTCGATGTTCTAAGCGGCCTATGTGCACTGAGACATAGTTAGGACAATATTCTTAGAGTCGATGTTCTAAGCGGCCTATGTGTACTGAGACATAGTTAGGACAATATTACAGTCAACATAGAAGCCTCAAGTTTGCTTTTTGCATGCTTGGTAAACTAAATGCTATTACTAGTCCAAATAATTGTAACAGACGACAAACAGCATCAGTGGTCGAATGGTTACAGTCGCTGACTTGTATACATACCACTGTAACCTATCAGCTATAGTGACGTGTTCGAGCCCCGCTCAGACAGTGTCTCATTTATATGACAATGTTGGCAGTTTCTTACGGAGGTTAGTGCACCAAGTACTGGTTAACCGTTGGAGCTTGCCCAGGAAAGGTGTTGTTGCCCGTCGCTCAAATGCGAAACCGGTAGCGACGTTAAATAAACTTAAATAATACAGACAGCAATTAATGTGTTTATTTTAGTAGCTGATAACTCTAGACTTTTGTCATGGAATCTCATTAGAAATGTGTATTAACGATGCAATTCTAATGAACTTGTACGATATATTTGGATGTTATTTTCACAACTAGCGTTCAGCGAGTTCATGTTTACATACAGTTTTGGGGCAGCGTCCGTGATCCAGTGGTTACGGTCGTTTATTTCAAATCACTTGCTCCTCACCGAATCACGCTAAGGGTATCGAATTATTTCATGTGGGTAAGCTATCCATCTGACTTGGTCGATGGTTCTACCCGGATACCCGTCCGTGCTTGAATTACTGCTTGGGCGGGACATCCGGCGTCTTTCCCCACTAATTACCCAGCTGGACAGGGCATCCGGCGTCTTTCCCCACTAATTACCCAGCTGGACGGGGCAACCGGCGTATTTCCCCACTAATTACATAGCTGGACGGGGCATACGGCGTCTTTCTCCACTAATTACCCAACTGGACGGGGCATCTGGCGTCTTTCCCCACTAATTACCCAGCTGGACGGGGCATCCGGCGGCTTTCCCCACTAATTACCCAGCTGGACGGAGCTTCCGGCGTCTTTCCCCACTAATTACCCAGCTGGACGGGGCATCCGGCGTCTTTCCCCACTAATTACCCAGCTGGACGGGGCATCCGGCGTCTTTCCCCACTAATTACCCAGCTGAACGGGGCATCCGGCGTCTTCTCCCCACTAATTACACAGCTGGACGGGGCATCCGGCGTCTTTCCCCACTAATTACACAGCTGGACGGGGCATCCGGCGTCTTTCCCCACTAATTACACAGCTGATGAGTCGCCATATGACCCAGCTGGCGGTGCGACTTTATAGCCCACAAAAAACACAACAAAATCACGTATATTTGTGCTGACTATATATTTCTATAGAAATGTACACTATAGTGCTATACATTATATCTTTATATATATATATAATATGCCTATAACACACGTATATTATGAAAAACACCCGAGTTCTAAATTATCTAAAATATTACAACATAGTTGCAAGACAGTTATAGCAAAATGTTACATTTAAATGTCTACAACATAGTTTCTAGACAGTTATAGCAAAATGTTACATTTAAATGTCTACATTATAGTTTCATGACAGTTATAGCAGAATGTTACATTAAAATGTCTACAACATAGTTTCATGACAGTTATAGCAGATGGTTACATTACATTGTCTACATTATATTGTCATGACAGTTATAGCAGAAGGTTACATTAAAATGTCTACATTATAGTTTCTAGACAGTTATAGGAGAATATTACATTAAAATGTCTACAACATAGTTTCATGACAGTTATAGCAATATATTACTCTCTACAACATAGTTTCATGACAGTCATAGCAATATATTAATCTCTACAACATAGTTTCATGTCAGTTATAGCAATATATTACTGTCTACGACATAGTTTCGTGTCAGTTATAGCAATATATTACTATATACAACATAGTTTCATGACAGTTATAGCAATATATTACTATATATCTACAACATAGTTTCATGTCAGTTATAGCAATATATTACTGTCTACAACATAGTTTCATGTCAGTTATAGCAATATATTACTGTCTACAACATAGTTTCATGTCAGTTATAGCAATATATTACTGTCTACAACATAGTTTCATGTCAGTTATAGCAATATATTACTATATACAACATAATATCATGACAGTTATAGCAATATATTACTATATATCTACAACATAGTTTCATGTCAGTTTTAGCAATATAGTACTATCTACAACATAGTTTCATGACAGTTATAGCAATATATTACTATCTACAACATAGTTTCATGACATATATAGCAATATAGTACTATATACAACATAGTTTCATGACAGTTATAGCAATATATTACTATCTACAACATAGTTTCATGTCAGTTATTGCAATATATTACTATCTACAACATAGTTTCATGACAGTTATAGCAATATATTACTGTCTACAACATAATTTCATGACAGTTATAGCAATATATTACTATATACAACATAGTTTCATGACAGTTATAGCAATATATTACTATCTACAACATAGTTTCATGACAGTTATAGCAATATATTACTATCTACAACATAGTTGCATGACAGTTATAGCAATATATTACTCTCTACAACATAGTTTCATGATAGTTATAGCAATATATTACTCTCTACAACATAATTCCATGACAGTTATAGCAGAATATTACACTAAAATATCTACAACAGTTTCCTGACCGTTATTGCAATATATTACTCTCTACAACATAGTTTCATGACAGTTATAGCAATATATTACTATCTACAACATAGTTTCATGACATTTATAGCAATATATTACTATCTACAACATAGTTTCATGACATTTATAGCAATATATTACTATCTACAACATAGTTTGATGACAGTTATAGCAGAATGTTACATTAAAATATCTATAACCGTAATTCCTTAGAATTACAACTCTGTGATATTATTTTAACTGATATACTTTTATGAAATTGCAAAACTCGGCCATGCCACCTCTGCTGCTTATGTAGAGACGTTGTTTTCCCACATTGAAGGATATTGTATGTGGGTATTCCAGGCCATCACCTGTTCCCAGTAATACTGTGGCTTCACTCAGATCCCTCTGCACCTTGTACACGACATGCTGGTCTGAGTTGCAGAGGTAGAGGGAGCCGGAAGGGGAGAATATGATACCACACGGACTATTCAGTTCCTGCTCGTACCTAGCTATCATATTCCCATTCATATCCATGCAGAACACGTTGGTCGTCTGCCTATCAGATATATAGATGGAACTCTCATCCGGACTTACTGCAATGCGCCGTGGATTAATGCAGTGTTCTAGTACTTTAGAGTCCGGCTGTATCGTCTTGTGTACTGTACCTGTCAGACGTAATATCTGGAATGTGACAGGCTTGCCGCATGAAACGTATAGTTTCTCATTACAATAATCCACTGCTACACATATACTGTTAAATATCAGCATTCTTACTGCAGATAGTACGCTACCGGTTGTGGATACAAGCTGTATCATGCTTTCATTGGGGAATGTTATAGCTAGCTTGTCGCTGGGTAACGGTGTCAGTCCTAATGGTGTTGCTTGAAATTGCATGTATCCTTTAACTACATTAGTTTCCATGTCCATGAGTTTCAACGATTTATTGTTATAATCAATTAGAGCCAGTTCGGTCTCCGACACTACTGCTATACCTGTAATAAAACAATCATTCTCGTCTTGCACATATCTAACATTGATATCCCGGATGTAGGTAAACTCCTCGTGGCACTGTTGGCCCGCCTTCCCAGATTCTGCGGCTATATTCATGGCAGCGACGGAAGTGGAAAGTGACCTAGTTTTCTTTGTTGGCATACTGTCTTTGTCCAGTAAAGTGTGGTGTTTAGATGCTCTGTTCATCGGATGATTTCGGATACACTGAGCACACAGATATTCTTCACAATCGGAACAGAATCCGTTGGCATCTACACTGTCACCAACTCTGTTACACGAGTCACACGTTATAACGGACTTACCTGGCATATTGTCTTTGTCCAGTAAGGTGTGATGTAGCGATGCTTTGTTCTTAGCATGACTTCTGAAGCACGAGCTACATAGGTAATCGTTGCATACCGTGCAATATCCCTCGGCCCCGACATTATCTCCGACGCCACTACACAGATCACAGCTGAACTCGAAATATTCCGCAGAGCTCTTGTAGACTGACGAGACTGTACTGGGCTTAACTTGCTTTTTCGGTCTTGCGGATTCATCTGCGGAACTTTTATTCACGGATGAAACATGATTACTAGCCCCCTTTTCTCTCGGAACACCTCTTCCAGCACCAGTGGTCACACTAACATTTCTTACTATTTTTCTTCCCGGTACGGCGTTGGACATGTTGACACACGAATGCAATAAAATAATGAAAATAAAATAAAACCGAGTCTCTTAGTGTATATACTGTTAATGGCTCACACAGAAGCTCGTATTTTGTAGCGATATTTTTATTTTCAGCATTTATTTGGTTGTGAAACTTGTCGCATCTTTACTATTACTTAATTCTCTTTTCCCACTCTATCGTTTTTGAAAAATTAATAAATCACAATCTACTAACATGCCACGTTTCCCTGACTACCGTACATTACATTGTTCTTATCCAGTGATAAATTATGCTCTTAATTCACTTGTTCTGTTTTACCACATCATAATGTTGCAACTCCATCTTTTTACTTAAACCTGCTTATTTCGTCCTTGTAATTCTAAAACGTGCTTAATCCGCCAATGTAAAGGACGAAATGTTTGTACAATTTTAATATATATATTATACGTTCTGCACTAGAGGACATAGAAAACGCACACCTACATTATATGATTATTATTACATGAAAACGAGGTATGTTTAGCCTGTAGATAGATTGCAAGATAACGTATTATATTTTCTGAGCTACGTCATATGAATCATGTTTATACCTGTTGACATAATTATGTTTATATCTACTGACAAACTGTGTTCAACTTAAAAATAGAAGAAAAAAGAATAAACTTTTATTTATTTTACAACGATTGCGAAACAAGCTGTAACATCGTATATTAACCGCTCACGTTGGCGCTGATGAAAGTGTAGTTGTGGTCATTCGGTTGGGATGAAACAGGAATACCCTGAGGAACCCACCTGTGCGATCTGGTAGCAACCGTACCATCTCACATATTTCCCATTCCTAGGATCGAACCCGGATTGCATTGGTGAGAGGCGATCATGCTAACCACTGCGCTAATCGTATGCAACACTATCATACCCTAATTGCATTAAGTAATTGCTATTGGAGAAGATATCTACAAGTTATAATAGCTTTCGGTTCTAATCCCTTTTCACTCATATATCTAAATTGTGTGTAAACTGTATATTTGTATATGCTGTATGGTTAGAAATAAACTGTTTAAACTAATCGGATATCTTAAAGGGACACTACATTGCAAAAAGCAAATAAAATGCATTTTTTCACGTATAAATGCATTGCTACTACACAATAAATAAACAGTGTTTTGTGGTATACAAACTTTCACAAATGAAATTAGGATTCCATATAACGGTTATCCGTGCTCCTGAATTGACGTTTGTTTGTCATTAGAATCAATACTAAACACGCGATACTTTCGAATAGAGCTAATTTAACTAAGATTAATCTACACATATATATGCATAGGCACACGTGTGAGATATCACGGTAAATCTGTACCATAACTCGTGTTATTCAGAATACACGTGTTGTATTACGCATACATGTCTACCCTATTTACATTATTTTGCTATGTCAACAAACCGCGTATACGACGTTTGTTTATTTGTTCAAATACTCAGTTTTTGAGGCAAATATTTGGAAAACAATAATACCATATAATAGCAAATTACATTCTACAGACATTTGCGTTTTCACCGATGTAGTGTCGCTTTAACATTAAGATCAAGATCTGAAGTCGTGATATCGCAGTGGTAGCAGCGTTCGCTTCAGGTGCGAACTGCTTGGAGTTCGCGCCCAACTGGAACCGTTACGATCATGCCCTTATGCAAGGCATTTAAATACCACATGCTTCTCTCTCCCTCGTGGCGATGGATTACATCAGGAATGAGATCTCGAGAGCGATTAATATAAGTTGTAAGAACTTGCTTCGCAATCGAGCTAAGATAAATTTGTATAAAATACAACATTAATATCTTAGTTAAATGTACGTTTCTTTTAGCTCAATTGTGAAATTAATCGCGATCGAGACCCCCTTCCTAATGGAATTCATCGCCAGGATGGAGAGAGAAGAGGAAATGTGGATTTAAAGCGACACTACAGTCACTTCAGTGAAAACGCACATTTCTACAGAATGTATTTTCCTATTATATGGTATAATTTGTTTCCAAATATTTGCCTCAAAAATTGAGTATTTAAACTAATAAACAAACGTCTTATACGTCGTTTGTTGATATAACAAAATAATGTAAATAGGGTCGACAACCATGCGTAATACATTTACCGCTATATCTCACATGTGTGCCTATGCATATTTATTTGTAGACTACTCTTAGTTAAATTATCTCTAAACGACATTATATCGCCCTTAGTATTGACTCCGATGACAAACAGACGTCAATTCAGGAGTATGGATGACACTTATATGAAATCCTACTTTCAATTTTGAATGTTTGTAGACCACAAACACACTGTTTATTGATTCAATGTTAGAGTTCGAATGTATTTGGACGCATGTGTAGCAGCAATGCATTTATACGTGAAATAAATGCATTTGATTTGATTTTTGCCATGTAATGTCGCTTTAAGTGTGATGCTTAAGAGCACCATGGTGTTTGGTCTGGTGGCATGGCACGAACCCACGACCCCTCTGCCACTAGCAAGGGTTCAACTGAGCTTGAATTGTTGTGAATACCTTGGGGGAAATCATGGATCAACGGAATTGGAAGTGTGTTAAGGAGGTATCGGGGCAGCATGCTCATCCTGAATAATTTAATCATTGCATCGTTTTATATGCGTTGTGTAATGTTGGTATTAACTTTAATCAACAATGAACACTGTATCTATTTTAAGATTGGCTATCCGATTAGCGCAGTGGTTATGCCGCTCGCTTCTTACCAATGCAACCCGGGTTCGATCCTCGAACCGGGAAGTATGTGAGATGGTACGGTGGTCGCCAGATCGGACAGGTGCGTTTTCTCCGCGGTATTTCGGTTTCCTCCCACACGAATGACCACATAATACGCTTTCATCCGCGCCAACGAGAGTGATTAATATAAGTTGTTAGAACTTGCTTTGCAATCGTTATAAAATAAATAAAGTTTAAACGTTAAACATTTTAGTTCTTAGAAACGTACACTTGTATATCCATAGTATATTTATATACTGGTGTTTTATGACATTTGGGTAAAATCCCAACATGAAAAACTCCAGTGGTAACACGGGCAACACTACATGAAACAAAGTACCGTAATGATGGGGCCTCCGTAGCATAGTGGTTACGATCGCTAACTTGCCACTCACCTCTATCTATAGGTTGGAATCACACTAGGTGTGCCCTAATGGTTACGGATGCTATCTTGCCCCTCACCTCTATCTATAGGTTCGAATCACACTGGGTGTGGCCTAGTGGTTACGGTCGCTAACTTGCCCCTCACCTCTATCTATAGGTTCGAATCACACTAGGTGTGGCCTAGTGGTTACGGTCGCTAACTTGCCCCTCACCTCTATCTATAGGTTCGAATCACACTTGGTGTGGCCTAGTGGTTACGGTTGCTAACTTGCCCCTCACCTCTATCTATAGGTTCGAATCACACTAGGTGTGGCCTAGTGGTTACGGTCGCTAACTTGCCCCTCACCTCTATCTATAGGTTCGAATCACAGTAGGTGTGGCCTAGTGGTTACGGTTGCTACTACCCCTCACCTCTATCTATAGGTTCGAATCACACTTGGTGTGGCCTAGTGGTTACGGTCGCTAACTTGCCCCTCACCTCTATCTATAGGTTCGAATCACACTTGGTGTGGCCTAGTGGTTACGGTCGCTAACTTGCCCCTCACCTCTATCTATAGGTTCGAATCACACTGGGTGTGGCCTAGTGGTTACGGTCGCTAACTTGCCCCTCACCTCTATCTATAGGTTCGAATCACACTAGGTGTGGCCTAGTGGTTACGGTCGCTAACTTGCCCCTCACCTCTATCTATAGGTTCGAATCACACTGGGTGTGGCCTAGTGGTTACGGTCGCTAACTTGCCCCTCACCTCTATCTATAGGTTCGAATCACACTAGGTGTGGCCTAGTGGTTACGGTTGCTAACTTGCCCCTCACCTCTATCTATAGGTTCGAATCACACTGGGTGTGGCCTAGTGGTTACGGTCGCTAACTTGCCCCTCACCTCTATCTATAGGTTCGAATCACACTAGGTGTGGCCTAGTGGTTACGGTTGCTAACTTGCCCCTCACCTCTATCTATAGGTTCGAATCACACTTGGTGTGGCCTAGTGGTTACGGTCGCTAACTTGCCCTCACCTCTATCTATAGGTTCGAATCACACTTGGTGTGGCCTAGTGGTTACGGTCGCTAACTTGCCCCTCACCTCTATCTATAGGTTCGAATCACACTTGGTGTGGCCTAGTGGTTACGGTCGCTAACTTGCCCCTCACCTCTATCTATAGGTTCGAATCACACTGGTGTGGCCTAGTGGTTACGATCGCTAACTTGCCCCTCACCTCTATCTATAGGTTCGAATCACACTTGGTGTGGCCTAGTGGTTACGGTCGCTAAATTGCTCCTCACCTCTATATATAGGTTCGAATCACACTTGGTGTGGCCTAGTGGTTACGGTCGCTAACTTGCCCCTCACCTCTATCTATAGGTTCGAATCACATTAGGTGTGGCCTAGTGGTTAAGGTCGCTAACTTGCCCCTCACCTCTATCTATAGGTGCGAATCACATTAGGTGTGGCCTAATGGTTACGGTCGCTAACATGCCCCTCACCTCTATATATAGGTTCGAATCAAACTGGGTGTGGCCAAGTGGTTAAGGTCGCCAACTTGCCCATCACCTCTATCTATAGGTTCGAATCACACTAGGTGTGACCTAGTGGTTAAGGTCGCTAACTTGCCCCTCACCTCTATCTATAGGTTCGAATCACACTAGGTGTGACCTAGTGGTTAAGGTCGCCAACTTGCCCATCACCTCTATCTATAGGTTCGAATCACACTAGGTGTGACCTAGTGGTTAAGGTCGCTAACTTGCCCATCACCTCTATCTATAGGTTCGAATCACAGTAGGTGTAGCCTAGTGGTTACGGTCGCTAACTTGCTCCTCACCTCTATCTATAGGTTCAAATCCCACTAGGTATGCCCTAATGGTTACGGTCGCTAACTTGCCCCTCACCTCTATCTATAGGTTCGAATCACACTAGGTGTGGCCTAGTGGTTACGGTCGCTAACTTGCCCCTCACCTCTATCTATAGGTTCGAATCACACTGGGTGTGGCCTAGTGGTTACGGTCGCTAACTTGCCCCTCACCTCTATCTATAGGTTCGAATCACACTAGGTGTGGCCTAGTGGTTACGGTCGCTACTTGCCCCTCACCTCTATCTATAGGTTCGAATCACACTGGGTGTGCCTAGTGGTTACGGTCGCTAACTTGCCCCTCACCTCTATCTATAGGTTCGAATCACACTGGGTGTGGCCTAGTGGTTACGGTCGCTAACTTGCCCCTCACCTCTATCTATAGGTTCGAATCACACTTGGTGTGGCCTAGTGGTTACGGTCGCTAACTTGCCCCTCACCTCTATCTATAGGTTCGAATCACACTTGGTGTGGCCTAGTGGTTACGGTCGCTAACTTGCCCCTCACCTCTATCTATAGGTTCGAATCACACTTGGTGTGGCCTAGTGGTTACGGTCGCTAACTTGCCCCTCACCTCTATATATAGGTTCGAATCACACTTGGTGTGGCCTAGTGGTTACGGTCGCTAACTTGCCCCTCACCTCTATCTATAGGTTCGAATCACACTAGGTGTGGCCTAGTGGTTACGGTCGCTAACTTGCCCCTCACCTCTATCTATAGGTTCGAATCACACTAGGTGTGGCCTAGTGGTTACGGTCGCTAACTTGCCCCTCACCTCTATCTATAGGTTCGAATCACACTGGGTGTGGCCTAGTGGTTACGGTCGCTAACTTGCCCCTCACCTCTATCTATAGGTTCGAATCACACTGGGTGTGGCCTAGTGGTTACGGTCGCTAACTTGCCCCTCACCTCTATCTATAGGTTCGAATCACACTAGGTGTGGCCTAGTGGTTACGGTCGCTAACTTGCCCCTCACCTCTATCTATAGGTTCGAATCACACTAGGTGTGGCCTAGTGGTTACGGTCGCTAACTTGCCCCTCACCTCTATCTATAGGTTCGAATCACACTAGGTGTGGCCTAGTGGTTACGGTCGCTAACTTGCCCCTCACCTCTATCTATAGGTTCGAATCACACTGGGTGTGGCCTAGTGGTTACGGTTGCTAACTTACCCCTCACCTCTATCTATAGGTTCGAATCACACTTGGTGTGGCCTAGTGGTTACGGTCGCTAACTTGCCCCTCACCTCTATCTATAGGTTCGAATCACACTTGGTGTGGCCTAGTGGTTACGGTCGCTAACTTGCCCCTCACCTCTATCTATAGGTTCGAATCACACTTGGTGTGGCCTAGTGGTTACGGTCGCTAACTTGCCCCTCACCTCTATCTATAGGTTCGAATCACACTTGGTGTGGCCTAGTGGTTACGGTCGCTAACTTGCCCCTCACCTCTATCTATAGGTTCGAATCACACTAGGTGTGGCCTAGTGGTTACGGTCGCTAACTTGCCCCTCACCTCTATCTATAGGTTCGAATCACACTGGGTGTGGCCTAGTGGTTACGGTCGCTAACTTGCCCCTCACCTCTATCTATAGGTTCGAATCACACTAGGTGTGGCCTAGTGGTTACGGTCGCTAACTTGCCCCTCACCTCTATCTATAGGTGCGAATCACATTAGGTGTGGCCTAGTGGTTACGGTCGCTAACTTGCACCTCACCTCTATCTATAGGTTCGAATCAAACTGGGTGTGGCCTAGTGGTTACGGTCGCTAACTTGCCCCTCACCTCTATCTATAGGTTCGAATCACACTGGGTGTGGCCTAGTGGTTACGGTCGCTAACTTGCCCCTCACCTCTATATATAGGTTCGAATCACACTTGGTGTGGCCTAGTGGTTAAGGTCGCCAACTTGCCCATCACCTCTATCTATAGGTTCGAATCACACTAGGTGTGACCTAGTGGTTAAGGTCGCTAACTTGCCCCTCACCTCTATCTATAGGTTCGAATCACAGTAGGTGTGGCCTAGTGGTTACGGTCGCTAACTTGCTCCTCACCTCTATCTATAGGTTCAAATCCCACTAGGTGTGCCCTAATGGTTACGGTTGCTAACTTGCCCCTCACCTCTATCTATAGGTTCGAATCACACTGGGTGTGGCCTAGTGGTTACGGTCGCTAACTTGCCCCTCACTTCTATCTATAGGTTCGAATCACAGTAGGTGTGGCCTAGTTGTTACGGTCGCTAACTTGCCCCTCACCTCTATCAATAGGTTCGAATCACACTGGGTGTGGCCTAGTGGTTACGGTCGCTACCTTGCCCCTCACCTCTATCTATAGGTTCGAATCACAGTAGGTGTGGCCTAGTGGTTACGGTTGCCCTACTTACCCCTCACCTCTATCTATAGGTTCGAATCACACTGGGTGTGCCTAGTGGTTACGGTCGCTAACTTGCCTCTCACATCTATATATAGGTTCGAATCACACTTGGTGTGGCCTAGTGGTTAAGGTCGCCAACTTGCCCATCACCTCTATCTATAGGTTCGAATCACACTAGGTGTGACCTAGTGGTTAAGGTCGCTAACTTGCCCCTCACCTCTATCTATAGGTTCGAATCACAGTAGGTGTGGCCTAGTGGTTACGGTCGCTAACTTGCTCCTCACCTCTATCTATAGGTTCAAATCCCACTAGGTGTGCCCTAATGGTTACGGTTGCTAACTTGCCCCTCACCTCTATCTATAGGTTCGAATCACACTGGGTGTGGCCTAGTGGTTACGGTCGCTAACTTGCCCCTCACCTCTATCTATAGGTTCGAATCACAGTAGGTGTGGCCTAGTTGTTACGGTCGCTAACTTGCCCCTCACCTCTATCAATAGGTTCGAATCACACTGGGTGTGGCCTAGTGGTTACGGTCGCTACCTTGCCCCTCACCTCTATCTATAGGTTCGAATCACAGTAGGTGTGGCCTAGTGGTTACGGTTGCCCTACTTACCCCTCACCTCTATCTATAGGTTCGAATCACACTGGGTGTGCCTAGTGGTTACGGTCGCTAACTTGCCTCTCACATCTATCTATAGGTTCGAATCACACTGGGTGTGGCCTAGTGGTTACGGTTGCTAACTTACCCTCACCTCTATCTTTAGGTTCGAATCACACTTGGTGATGCCTAGTGGTTACGATCGCTAACTTGCCCCTCACCTCTATCTATAGGTTCGAATCACACTTGGTGTGGCCTAGTGGTTACGGTCGCTAACTTGCTCCTGACCTCTATATATAGGTTCGAATCACACTTGGTGTGGCCTAGTGGTTACGGTCGCTAACTTGCCCCTCACCTCTATCTATAGGTTCGAATCACATTAGGTGTGGCCTAGTGGTTAAGGTCGCTAACTTGCCCCTCACCTCTATCTATATGTGCGAATCTCATTAGGTGTGGCCTAGTGGTTACGGTCGCTAACTTGCCCATCACCTCTATCTATAGGTTCGAATCACACTTGGTGTGTCTACTTATTTCTAATGAGGAAGCCTTGTATATGGCTTGCAAATGGTCGATGGTTATATCCAGGTTCCGGACGTGGCTGGAATACCCGGAAGGGCACATGGGATCCTCATACACCAATAACATCTTGATAACCGCAATGTGACCTAAACAGTGTGTTCGATTTTAGCAGTTTGAGTGTGTGTTTTCCGTTTATTTATCGTCGCTATCGGTTACCCATATGAGCGACGCCTCCTGACGAGAATAGTCATTTTAGATTGTTGGATGTTAGTGCAGTGATACAGACAGAAACACATTCCAGAGTCTCCTCTGATTCGTTTACGTGCACGGTGTAAAGCACCGACACGATACCTCGGTTTAAAGTCTCATCTGAAAGACTGTTACTTTTATTAGGGTCATACGGGGGATCGAACAAATAAGTTGGACCACAAGTTATAACATCATTAGATTCGGTCATCCCCATAGCAGCAATGTAGTTGAGATACTTGTTGAGCGACCATCTTACGATTGCCACCAATAAGTTGACAAGCAGAACGGATTGTTGAACGACCCTCTTACGATTGCCACCAATAGGTTGCCAAGCAGAACGGATTGTTGAACGGCCCTCTTATGATTGCCACCAATAGGTTGACAAGCAGAACGGAGTGTTGAACGGCCCTCTTATGATTGCCACCAATAGGTTGCCAAGCAGAACGGCTTGTTGAACGGCCCTCTTATGATTGCCACCAATAGGTTGACAAGCAGAACGGATTGTTGAACGGCCCTCTTACGATTGCCACCAATAGGTTGACAAGCAGAACGGATTGTTGAACGGCCCTCTTATGATTGCCACCAATAGGTTGCCAAGCAGAACGGCTTGTTGAACGTCCCTCTTATGATTGCCACCAATAGGTTGTCAAGCAGAACGGATTGTTGAATGGCCCTCTTACGATTGCCACCAATAGGTTGCCAAGCAGAACGGATTGTTGAATGGCCCTCTTATGATTGCCACAAATAGGTTGTCAAGCAGAGCGGATTGTTGAATGGCCCTCTTACGATTGCTACCAATAGGTTGTCAAGCAGAGCGGATTGTTGAATGGCCCTGTTACGATTGCCACCAATAGGTTGTCAAGCAGAGCGGATTGTTGAATGGCCCTCTTACGATTGCCACCAATAGGTTGCCAAGCAGAACGGATTGTTGAATGGCCCTCTTACGATTGCCACCAATAGGTTGCCAAGCAGAACGGATTGTTGAATGGTCCCCTTACGATTGCCACAAATAGGTTGTCAAGCAGAGCGGATTGTTGAATGGCCCTCTTACGATTGCCACCAATAGGTTGTCAAGCAGAGCGGATTGTTGAATGGCCCTCTTACGATTGCCACCAATAGGTTGCCAAGCTGAACGGATTGTTGAATGGCCCTCTTATGATTGCCACCAATAGGTTGTCAAGCAGAGCGGATTGTTGAATGGCCCTCTTACGATTGCCACCAATAGGTTGCCAAGCAGAACGGATTGTTGAATGGCCCTCTTACGATTGCTACCAATAGGTTGCCAAGCAGAACGGATTGTTGAACGGCCCTCTTACGATTGCCACCAATAGGTTGCCAAGCAGAGCGAGTGGTAACATTGATACTGGAGGTAATTTTATGGATCGAACGACGCCAAGGTAAGGATGATGTAACTCCTGATTAGGATGATATAAACTCACTTCATAATTACAGACGGATCTGTAGTCCAGTGGTTAACACGTTGGACTGGTAATCTATGGATCGCAGGTTCGATCCCATCGTCTGACCCTGAACAGTCATTCGTAGGGGACTTTAATAATACTAATAACGAACAACAAATGTAGGACCAGTTTTCGGTAAATGTAACAACAAATAAGCTATATTTATTTTACATCGATTGCGAAGAAAGTTTTAGTAACTTATATTAATCACTCACGTTGGCGCGGATGAAATGTGGTCATTCATGTGAGATGAAACCGGAGTACACGGAGGAAACCAACCTGTCCGATCTGGCGACTACCTTACCATCTCACATACTTCCCGATCCGAGAATCGAACACGGATTGCATTGGTAAGAAGCGAATCCGCTAACCATTGCACTAGTCGGACAGCAATAACTCGGTAAATTCGGTAAATGTATTAACAAACAACAAATGTAGGAACAGTTTTCGGTAAATGTAATAACAAACAACAAATGTAGGAACAGTTTTCGGTAAATGTAATAACAAACAACAAATGTAGGAACAGGTTTAGGTAAATGTATTAACAAACAACAAATGTAGGAACAGTTTTCGGTAAATGTATTAACAAACAACAAATGTAGGAACAGTTTTCGGTAAGTGTAATAACAAACAACAAATGTAGGAACAGGTTTCGTTAAATGTAATAACGAACAACACATATAAGAACAGGTTTCGGTAAATGTATTAACAAACAACAAATGTAGGGACAGTTTTCGGTAAATGTAATAACCAACAACACATGTAGGAACAGTTTTCGGTAAATGTATTAACAAACAACAAATTTAGGAACAGTTTTCGGTAAATGTAATAACAAACAACAAATGTAGGAACAGTTTTTGGTAAATGTAATAACGAACAACACATGTAGGAACAGTTTTCGGTAAATGTATTAACAAACAGCAAATGTAGGAACAGTTATCGGTAAATGCAATAACAAACAACAAATGTAGGAACAGTTTTCGGTAAATGTATTAACAAACAACAAATGTAGAAACAGTTTTCGGTAAATGTAATAACAAACAACAAATGTAGGAACAGTTTTCGGTAAAAGTAATAACATACAACACATGTAGGAACAGTTTTCGGTAAATGTATTAACAAACAACACATGTAGGAACAGTTTTCGGTAAATGTATTAACAAATAAGAAATGTAGGAACAGTTTTCGGTAAATGTAATAACGAACAACAAATGTAGGAACAGTTTTCGGTATGCATATCTATATATGTGACCGGGGCACATCCCGCAGCAGCAGCGTAGGATTCTGGGATCATCTGGTCGTCGATCTTGCGAAGGGGGAGGCTCGCCAGTATGTGGGCCCACGGCTATAGGACAGATCCGCCGCCTCTTCTAGATGGTGCTTTAGAAGTCCACACTATCTTCTCTGGCTTCTTCAATCTTTTCTCCTCCTTATACTTCTCCGGCGGATGACGAGAAGGCGGACCTGAGGGAGCGACAACGGTTGTGGCATCCACGCTCCCCTGAGTGACAACCGACGACCAGATGTCTAACTGCCATATCCGTATAAATGCTGCTGCGGGGTGACCAACAGTGAGGAAGGTGGCCCTACAAGGGACCAGGCCCTGTCACCCTGCCAAGAAAGGAAGGAACCACCTAAGGATGTCATCATAGGCTCACAGCGGGAGATTGTGTCACCGTTCCGAAGTGACCAATCCACGCCGCTGACGCATACAGACGAGGACCCGCATCGACTCCTCGGAGTTTCTACATTTACCTAGATCAGCGACAGCTAGTACTGGGGCGCTGAAGAGGCGACGGATGACCAGACAGGAGAGAACGGCAATCGTTTCGAGTGGATGGCACACCCGTCGCCTCGAACTCTTTTATCTGTCTACCAATGAAGGCCGTTGGGGACGGAGGGATGCGACCTCGACCCCGGATGCGTCAACGGGGTGGACAACGACGGAACAACCGAACCATTTTGCTGCTGTGAGCCGACCCAGGAAACCGGCACAGGGCTTGTCACCCTGTTGTCGGGGAGATTATGCCAGGCGCGGGGAATGTCACCCTGTCGTTTGGTATCACTCCATAACGGGGTCAACGATGGAGAAACGCCTTCACAGCGACTGGATGACCTCATTTCTTCATCCAATCAGCGACCAGACCTTCAACCACATTGATTTGGGCTACCGGAGCCACGGTCTGCACTAGAACATAATCATCTTGGACTACTCTACTAGACAATAATCATCTTGGACTTAAACAACATAGATACAACCAACATGGAATAATTATCGAGAAAATTAATCATCTTAGACCAAAATCTTCACGGGACTCTACAACTACAAACTTCAATCTACACCACTCTACAAGACACCGACGACTCAACACTTCATCTCATCGAATAATCGAAAGCACGTTTGCTCGCCCATATGGTTTACCAGCGGCGAGGGTAAATAAACGGAATCATCATCATCATCAACGAGGTTAGAACAATATGCATTATATAGAGATTATTGCCGGGACCAGACGACATGTTCGAGCCAACGGTGGTGTTCGAGACAACCTAGGTCGAGGCAACGAAGTTCAACTATATATGTATTGGAAGTACAATATGAATAAAGTAAATCAATTGAAAGCTTAATTGTTATTCTCTTAGTTAATAAACATTTACATCATATATACATAAACGATTAGGGTAGGTCTGTAGCTGACACTCTATGATAATTTAACAAAAATGAAAGATTCGAACTTAGGTTGCCATACTGTGCAAGCTCCCAGAAAGCAATTAGTCAAACTGTGGTCTTATACTATAACAGATACCCACATCTACGTGAATACGTATGATTCAGGTAGGTACTGTATCCAGTTGGGTCACAAATAAGGTATGACTTATTGTTACAGCTTTGCATAATAATGATCTTAGCATTAGTTATGTACCGGAACAAATTAATTTCAGACGGAAGGGCCGGCGGATAAGAAATTAAAACTACACAATCCTGTGTGGCATTAATCACTTATACTAACACACGTTATTCCACATTAATATCTTTCTCCCTTAAATCTCCCTTAATATTTGAAGCTGAGTGAATGTCACGCTAATACACTTTTGAATAAACATCTGAATAAACATCAGGCTGTGTATTCGCCAATTAACATCTCAATAAACATCTGAATACACAGCTGGCTGTGTATTCGTCAATAAACATCTCAATAAACATCTAGGTATGTATTCGCGAATTAACATCTGAATAAACATCTGAATAAACACCTGGCTGTGTATTCGTCAATTAACATCTCAATAAACATCTGAATACACAGCTGGATGTGTATTCGCCAATAAACATCTCAATAAACATCTAGGTATATATTCGCGAATTAACATCTGAATAAACATTTGAATAAACACCTGGCTGTGTATTCGCCAATAAACATCTCAATAAACATCTGAATACATAGCTGACTGTGTATTCGCCAATAAACATCTCAATAAACATCTAGGTATGTATTCGCGAATTAACATCTGAATAAACATTTGAATAAACACCTGGCTGTGTATTCGCCAATAAACATCTCAATAAACATCTGAATACATAGCTGGCTGTGTATTCGCCAATAAACATCTCAATAAACATCTAGGTATGTATTCGCGAATTATCATCTGAATAAACATTTGAATAAACACCTGGCTGTGTATTCGCCAATAAACATCTCAATGCACATCTGAATACATAGCTGGCTGTGTATTCGCCAATAAACATCTCAATAAACATCTAGGTATGTATTCGCGAATTAACATCTGAATAAACATTTGAATAAACACCTGGCTGTGTATTCGCCAATAAACATCTCAATAAACATCTGAATACATAGCTGGCTGTGTATTCGCCAATAAACATCTCAATAACCAACTACCATCTACAAGCCAACTTCACAGACCTTAAACGATTGGGCAAATAACAAATTTATCTGGGCACAACATTTTTTTCTTTCTGGTTTTGATATTTAGCAACCCCCTGAATACATTTCACTATTTATTTTGGAACATTCAAATTAATTATATAATCTCACATCTGGGCGTTTGCAAATATATATATAGTTGTAAGTTGTAAATATTTAATGGATGGTTTAAAGTATAACTCTAATTGTTGAATACAGTATTATATAAAGAATCATATTATCTCACTCTGCTGTTGATCGTCGGTGAATTGAGAGGGTAATACGGGCTAATTACCCGTGTTGTGCTCTCAAGATATCGACAATCAATAGTACATGTCTCACTTTTTCACATGAATTAACAATACTCATTTACAGGTGATTTATAGGCTCATTGGGCCGGGTGTTTTCTGTGTTTTTATGTATGTTTTAAATGTATGTTATAACACATGTCACTATAATAACCAATTTACTTACTTATATACTGCAAATATATGTATACTGCAAATATATATATACTGCAGCAAATATATATATACTGCAGCCCTCTTAAGAGTATTATGTGCAGTTGTGCATTAATTGTTTTATTATTTTGAGACACACTCATTCTCAATATAACTAACTCAGAAAGAGAGGCAACATGGAAGTACGTGCATGGCGTAAGAGCACAATCTCTCACTGCGCTATGACGACTTCCACTTTATTAGATAATATGTAGATCAATGTAGTTAACATAAAATGGCATAATAATTTTTTTAGTGTAATTCTACATATTTTAAGACTCGCGAAAAATTGTAAATATTTGTAAATATATTTTTGTATATTTCGAACCATTCTATACAATCAGTATTTATATGAAATTATTTACCTCTTGCATGTAGAAGCGGCGGCATCGAATGTCATTGGGACATCGATTGCTTTGCAACAATTGGCATTGTAGATTTTCCATCCTTAAATTAATAACACAATAAATGTAAATACTACACTGTGTATAGGCATAACTCTTCCAAGTGACCACAGGCTCCGAGGTTATACAACTGTTCTCCAATCTCAAGCTAGGTCTCAAGCTTCTGATTGACTCAGATGAATGTAAACATCAGAATCAACCAATCAAAGCACTTTGAGTTCAAGTTTGAGATCTGAGAAAAGTTTTATAACCTCTAGCCCAGGTGTAGTCTCTCCCTATAGCTGCCGTCAATTCTGTGCCATCTGATCTGGCTATATGCTGTTTGCAAACGTGATTTTATCTGCCGCTAGCCTGCAAAGTATATGTGACTGTATGGTTAATTAGTAGTTAACTGGAAATAAATGTACTTACTTATAACCAAATATCTAACATTCTGATCATTCACAAGCTAATGACAACAATAATAGGTTGGTGCCTGATATCCCCCTGTAAGGATAGGCAACATTAATAGGTTACGTGCCTGACACCCCGATAATGTAAGGATAGGCAACATTAATAGGCTATGTGCCTGATACACCCCTGTAAGGATAGGCACCATTAATAGGTTACGTGCCAGATACACCCCGGTTAATGTAAGGATAGGCAACATTAATAGGTTACTTGCCTGACACCCCGATAATGTAAGGATAGGCAACATTAATAGGTTACGTGCCTGAAACCCCCCTGTAAGGATAGGCAACATTAATAGGTTACTTGCCTGACACCCCGATAGTGTAAGGATTGGCAACATTAATAGGTTACGTGCCTGACACCCCGGCTAATGTAAGGATAGGCAACATTAATAGGTTACGTGCCTGACACCCCGGCTAATGTAAGGATAGGCAACGTTAATAGGTTTGTGTCTGACACCCCGGCTAATGTAAGAATAGGCAACATTAATAGGTTTGTGTCTAACACCCCGGCTAATGTAAGGATAGACAACATTAATAGTTTTGTGTCTGAAACCCCGGCTAATGTAAGGATAGGCAGCATTAATAGGTTTGTGTCTAACAGCCCCGATAGTGTAAGGATAGGCAACATTAATAGGTTTGTGTTTGACAGCCCGGCTAATGTAAGGATAGGCAACATTAATAGGTTTGTGTCTGACACCCCGGCTAATGTAAGGATAGGCAACAATAGGTTTGTGTCTGACACCCCGGCTAATGTAAGGATAGGCAACATTACTAGGTTTGTGTCTGACATCCCGGCTAGTGTAAGGATAGGCAACATTAATAGTTTTGTGTCTGACACCCCGGCTAATGTAAGGATAGGCAACATTAATAGGTTTGTGTCTGACACCCCGGCTAATGTAAGGATAGGCAACATTAATAGGCTTGTGTCTGACACCCCCGATAGTGTAAGGATAGGCAACATTAATAGTGTTGTGTCTGACACCCATGCTAATGTAAGGATAGGCAACATTAATAGGTCTGTGTCTGACACCCCGGCTAATGTAAGGATAGGTAACATTAATAGGTTTGTGTCTGACAGCCCCGATAGTGTAAGGATAGGCAACATTAATAGGATTGTGTCTGACAGCCCCGATAGTGTAAGGATAGGCAACATTAATAGTTTTGTGTCTGACACCCCGGCTAATGTAAGGATAGGCAACATTAATATGTTTGTGTCTGACAGCCCCGATAGTGTAAGGATAGGCAACATTAATAGGTTTGTGTCTGACACCCAGGCTAATGTAAGGATAGGCAACATTAATAGTTTTGTATCTGACAGCCCCGATAGTGTAAGGATAGGCAACATTAATAGGTTTGTGTCTGACACCCATGCTAATATAAGGATAGGCAACATTAATAGGTTTGTGTCTGACAGCCCCGATAGTGTAAGGATAGGCAACATTAATAGTTTTGTATCTGACAGCCCCGATAGTGTAAGGATAGGCAACATTAATAGGTTTGTGTCTGACAGCCCCGATAGTGTAAGGATAGGCAACAATATGTTTGTGTCTAACAGCCCCGATAGTGTAAGGATAGGCAACATTAATAGGTTTGTGTCTGACACCCCGGCTAATGTAAGGATATGCAACATTAATAGGTTTGTGTCTGACAGCCCCGCTAGTGTAAGGATAGGCAACATTAATAGGTTTGTGCCTGACACCCCGGCTAATGTAAGGATATGCAACATTAATAGGTTTGTGCCTGACACCCGGGCTAATGTAAGGATATGCAACATTAATAGGCTTGTGTCTGACAGCCCTGATATTGTAAGGATAAGCAACATTAATAGGTTACGTGCATGACACCCCCGATACTGTAAGGATTGGCAACATTAATAGGTTACGTGCCTGACACCCCCGATAGTGTAAGGATAGGCAACATTAATAGGTTACGTGTCTGACACCCCCGATAGTGTAAGGATAGGCAACATTAATAGGTTACTTGCATGACACCCCCGATACTGTAAGGATTGGCAACATTAATAGGTTACGTGCCTGACACCCCCGATAGTGTAAGGATAAGCAACATTAATAGGTTACGTGCATGACACCCCCGATAGTGTAAGGATAGGCAACATTAATAGGTTACCTGCATGACACCCCCGATAGTACAAGGATAGGCAACATTAATAGGTTGCGTGCATGACACCCCCGATAGTGTAAGGATAGGCAACATTAATAGGTTACGTGCATGACACCCCCGATAGTGTATGGATAGGCAACATTAATAGGTTACGTGCATGACACCCCCGATAATGCAAGGATAGGCACTATTAATAGGTTACGTGCATGACACCCCCGATAGTGTATGGATAGGCAACATTAATAGGTTACGTGCCTGACACCCCCGATAGTGCAAGGATAGGCAACATTAATAGGTTACGTGCATGACACCCCCGATAGTGTAAGGATAGGCAACATTAATAGGTTACGTGCATGACACCCCCGATAACGCAAGGATAGGCAACATTAATAGGTTACGTGCATGACACCCCCGATAGTGTAAGGATAGACAACATTAATAGCTTACGTGCATGACACCCCCGATAGTGTAAGGATTGGCAACATTAATAGGTTATGTGCCTGACACTCCCGATAATGTATATTATGGTAAGAGCCTTGATATCAGCTGGATAGTCAACGTCATCAAAGAGAACACAAAACCTACTATTATAGGTAGAATAAAATTAAATGGAGTCTTTTTATCTAGATTGACTGGTCATTTCTAGACATTTTGTAATGCTTTTCATTAGTATTAGTAGTCTGATATTTCATGCTTAACTCTTAATGATATATTCCTGTTAAATATAGACGACATTGTATGCAAGTGTCCCGTTTATATGACAGCAATATTAATAAAACATGTTAAAAGTAATGAATGCACATTCATTTTAATGCTGTTATGATTTGCTATGGAGAGCTGGAGCTATGAAGAAAGTAATGTAAAATGATTAACATTGTCAAAATAGATGTTTTTCAACAATGTTCATGTACATACATGTATATATTAAAAATGTTAAAATGATGGATTTTATTACTGCAAAACTCAGAGCATGTGCAAACAACATAGATCCAGATCAGCCGCGTTGAAACGAGCGTTCTGATTTATACTTCATAAAACAAACAAACTTCTAGTTACATTCTAATAATCCAATCAGAACGCTCGTTTCAACGCGAACTGCGCCGCTTGAGAAATTTTCAAAACAAATTGAAATATTGTACGAAATTTCTTTTTGACGTACATTTTTGCCGAATAAACCTACACGTTAGTGGAAACACATTTTATTGATAATGTTATTCACTGTTAAAACTCTCCCGTCGAAGATTTATTGTTGTTGCTGACATAACCCGTGTCCTAGTATGGAAATGTGACCTGCTATGGCCAATGTATGTGGCAATTGTTTTGCAAAGTATACATGCATGTAGCTTAAAGTTGTGTTTTATTTGAAGAACAATATAAAGACTCGGGATAGGCGTTATATTTGGACAGATTTGTTCAAAATTGTTTCAGATAGGGCCATTTTACTGATCGATGCGAAATCTGACATCCCACAGAGTAGAATCCCTGTACTTAAATATATATACTAGTACCCCCAAACGTGCCGAATCCCAGTGTTTCAAAGTAGATAACAATGCCACTACAAAACAAAACAACAATACTATATATTACAAAGATTGGTACACAAAAGGCATATTATATGTCAGAAATATATACGATTACAGAATAAAAGACTTCTATAAATTTCACGAACTAAAAACATTATACAACTTAAATAATGGGGACATTTTGAAATATTACACATTGATAGGTAACATTAAACATAAATGGAAAGAAATGCTTAAAACGGAACCTATAAACAACGACACACCATATTACCTAATATCAAAGGTTTTATCACACGAAAAACCAAATAAAATATTGTATAGCACACAAATAGAATCAATGAGATTGAATAGGTTTAAACACATAGACAAATGGGAAAACGAACTAAATACGCAAAACATAGAGTGGAACAATATATTTACATTGCCATACAAAACTACTATTAGCACAAAACTAAGAGCTTTCCAATACAAATACTTAATGAGAATTATTCCGAACAATTATTTTCTTTTTAAATGCAAATTAAAAACATCCAATCTATGCGAATTCTGTCATATGGCAGTAGACTCTAACACACATTTGTTTTGGGAATGTACACTAATTCAACCTTTTTGTTGTGATGTAAATCAACTGCTAAAATCGAGGAGATTGGAATTCAATGAAAATCTCTCATATGAAAACATTTCTGTTTGTAATATTCAAGTCTTGTCTAAACAAAAATCTACTTTAATTAATTTTCTCATACTTCTAGCAAAATATTTTATTTTCAAATGTAAATGTTCCTCGATCATCCCGACATTACACTCATTCAACATGTATCTAACGCATACAATATCTATTGAAGAAACAATTGCATTTATGAAAAATAAATTGCAACAGTTTCATTTGAAATGGAATGATTATTTAACTAACTAATGAGTTCATATTATGCAAATATGTATTCTTTCATTATTTTTCAATTATGTTATATTAATGAATTGGTTCGATCTATCATTCATTACCCATATATCATGTAATAGCTTCCCCTACCACCACCCCCTCCCATCCCCACTCCCATCCCAGACCAATAATATATTAATAAACATAATCCTATCCTCTCCTATGTAACGTTCCATGCAAGTTACATTTTATATTCTTTTGTCACATAGATACTATATTATATGGACCCGATTCTGGAGTTATCATCCCTACCGCATGGCTTTTTTTCGCCGATATTAGTTTTTAAGGATATGCCAGGTTTTTGCGGATTCAGGCGGAGAATTGAATTCTGCACGAGCTCTAAAAAAATGGTATTTCTTCGAAGACGTCTTTGCACAGCATACTGTGATTGAATAATTTCGCTGGAAGGAATGTCGGCGGGGGAGCAGCGGTGCGAGGGGGTATGGATGCCGGATCGGGGAAGAAATTATTTGCATCTCTAGTAATTATTGCTTAATTAATGCCAATTTAATGGAATGTCAGCCAAAAAAGAAGCTATGCAAATAATCCAAAATTATTTCAGAATTTAAATAATTTCAGTTATTTTTCGAGATACCCTTCAGAAATGTGGTTGGCTACGCACCGGCTTTGTTCAAATTACATTAGTCATAGTCGAACGATTTTATTGGTTTCTGTTAGTATAGCAATACGAAGTTATCAAAGTCGGGTACCAACCGGGGGTATATAGTTGGAAAAAATCGTGCTAATGTCACGTGCTTAGATATTCTCCGACAGTCGGACTGTATTTGTTAGAGTGAATAGTAATTGAAATTATCAAGATGCCACGTGGTGCTGGAAGGCATCAGCCAACTGCTAGACCAGTACTGAGGAACAGGGTAGTGGCACCTCCAGAACAGCCCGACCCTCCTAGGCCTGCTAGAGCTCCGGATAGTGGAATAAAACGGAGACGGGAGGATGTAGAACCTCAACATTTGGTCGAGGAGAATGCTGTTGACGAGCGTGCTTTGGAAGCACATGGAGGTAATGATAATTGTATTCATACTCGTGTTCTTGATTTTGAACAAGTATTACAACGCCGAAACACTGGCGAGGATGCTGGGAATACCGGTATCCCCGCTGTGGATATTTCAAATGGCGTAATGGGGTGTGGCAACCCGTCCCAACCTGATAATCTTAGAAATTGTTGTAATCACCAAATGCTTCTGGGCGTAGTAACCAGTAACGGCTCTCTAAATAATATTCTTTTAGCAGACGATGATTTAGCGGCTCATATGCCGACGGCCCTCGAACAGAAGATTTTCAAGGGTGACTATGTTAATTTGGCTTTATTATTAAAAGGCTATAAACAAGGAGGTTCACGCAGGTAGAGTTGCGGGATCTTTTAACACTCGCCCATCACCTAATTTAATAGTTTTTGCGACAGGCCTGGTGCCCAAAAAGCCCCCTGGTGAATATAGAATGATTTATGGTGGCGCGGTATTCAACTTAGGCCAACTCAAGGGACCAATTGGTTTAATGATAGAAATCAATCTAATCCTCATAGTTACACGTGTAACGAATTTAACAAGGGTAATTGCACTTGGCCGAATTGTAGATTTTCACATTTGTTCCACGTGCTCAGGCCCTCATTCATCGGTGAACTGTACCAATAATAACTCTAGCACGTTTAGAGCTACTAGGACAGGGGCTAGGATTCCCTTTCGTGGCAGGGGCCCCCGTTCAAGTTTTTGAGGTAGGGGCAACTTCAATAACCACACATAATAGTCTTGTGGGGAAAATATTCGCTGTTTAGCGAAAACTCCGGTAAATATTACGGCTTTAAAAAAGTTGTTGTGTACAGTTTTACAACAAGGCGGATGCGTCTTTTTTGTTAAATGATTACACGGCTTTCCAATGCCATACACTGGGCCACGTGGTCCGAGAAACGCAAATAGTTACGCTCTACGGTATTAAATCCGGAGTTAACGGACCAACAACGCTTTCATAATTTACGTTTATATTTAGTGTCACGTGTGTGTATATCGTCATGTGTGTACAGAGAACTGAATGTATCGTCATGTGTGTACAGAGAACTGAATGTATCGTCATGTGTGTACAGAGAACTGAATGTATCGTCATGTGTGTACAGAGAACTGAATGTATCGTCATGTGTGTACAGAGAACTGAATGTATCGTCATGTGTGTACAGATAACTGAATGTATCGTCATGTGTGTACAGAGAACTGAATGTATCGTCATGTGTGTACAGAGAACTGAATGTATCGTCATGTGTGTACATAGAACTGAATGTATCGTCATGTGTGTACAGAGAACTGAATGTATCGTCATGTGTGTACAGAGAACTGAATGTATCGTCATGTGTGTACAGATAACTGAATGTATCGTCATGTGTGTACAGATAACTGAATGTATCGTCATGTGTGTACAGATAACTGAATGTATCGTCATGTGTGTACAGATAACTGAATGTATCGTCATGTGTGTACATATAACTGAATGTATCGTCATGTGTGTACAGAGAACTGAATGTATCGTCATGTGTGTACATATAACTGAATGTATCGTCATGTGTGTACAGATAACTGAATGTATCGTCATGTGTGTACATATAACTGAATGTATCGTCATGTGTGTACAGATAACTGAATGTATCGTCATGTGTGTACAGATAACTGAATGTATCGTCATGTGTGTACAGATAACTGAATGTATCGTCATGTGTGTACATATAACTGAATGTATCGTCATGTGTGTACAGAGAACTGAATGTATCGTCATGTGTGTACAGATAACTGAGTGTAGTGTCATGTGTGTCTGAATGTATCGTCATGTGTGTACATATAACTGAATGTAGTGTCATGTGTCTGAATGTATCGTCATGTGTGTACATATAACTGAATGTAGTGTCATGTGTGTCTGAATGTATCGTCATGTGTGTACATATAACTGAATGTAGTGTCATGTGTGTCTGAATGTATCGTCATGTGTGTACATATAACTGAATGTAGTGTCATGTGTGTACAGATAACTGAATGTAGTGTCATGTGTGTACAGATAACTGAATGTAGTGTCATGTGCGTACATATAACTGAATGTAGTGTCATGTGTGTACAGATAACCGAGTATAGTGTCATGTGCGTACAGATAACTGAGTGTAGTGTCATGTGCGTACAGATAACTGAATGTAGTGTCTTGTGCGTACGGATAACTGAATGTAGTGTCATGTGCGTACGGATAACTGAATGTAGTGTCATGTGCGTACGGATAACTGAATGTAGTGTCATGTGTGTACGGATAACTGAATGTAGTGTCATGTGTGTACGGATAACTGAATGTAGTGTCATGTGTGTACAGATAACTGAATGTAGTGTCATGTGTGTACGGATAACTGAATGTAGTGTCATGTGTGTACGGATAACTGAATGTAGTGTCTTGTGTGTACGGATAACTGAATGTAGTGTCTTGTGTGTACGGATAACCGAGTGTAGTGTCTTGTGGGTATATAGATAACTGAGTAGTGTCACGTGTGTGTGTATATAGAGAACTGAGTGTAGTGTCATGTGTGTATATAGAGAACTGAGTGTAGTGTCACGTGTGTGTGTATATAGAGAACTGAGTGTAGTGTCACGTGTGTGTTTATATAGAGAACTGAGTGTAGTGTCACGTGTGTGTGTATATAGAGAACTGAGTGTAGTTCACGTTTGTGTGTATATAGAGAACTGAGTGTAGTGTCACGTGTGTGTGTATATAGAGAACTGAGTAGTGTCACGTGTGTGTATATAGAGAACTGAGTGTAGTGTCACGTGTGTGTGTATATAGAGAACTGAGTGTAGTGTCACGTGTGTGTGTATATAGAGAACTGAGTGTAGTGTCACGTGTGTGTGTATATAGAGAACTGAGTAGTGTCACGTGTGTGTGTATATAGAGAACTGAGTGTAGTGTCACGTGTGTGTGTATATAGAGAACTGAGTGTAGTGTCACGTGTGTGTATATAGAGAACTGAGTAGTGTCACGTGTGTGTATATAGAGAACTGAGTGTAGTGTCACGTGTGTGTGTATATAGAGAACTGAGTGTAGTGTCACGTGTGTGTGAAATAGAGAACTGAGTGTAGTGTCACGTGTGTGTAAATAGAGAACTGAGTGTAGTGTCACGTGTGTGTGTAAATAGAGAACGGCATGTAACGTCACGTGTGTATATAGAGAACGGCATGTAACGTCACGTGTGTGTATATAGAGAACGGCATGTAACGTCACGTGTGTGTATATAGAGAACGGCATGTAACGTCAAGTGTGTTTGAGAACAGCATGTAACGTCACGTGTGTGTATATAGAGAACGGCATGTAGCGTCACGTGTGTGACAACGGCATGTAGCGTCACGTGTGTGACAACGGCATGTAGCGTCACGTGTGTGACAACGGCACGTAGCGTCACGTGTGTGACAACGGCACGTAGCGTCACGTGTGTGACAACGGCATGTAGCGTCACGTGTGTGACAACGGCATGTAGCTGTGACAACGGCATGTAGCTGTGACAACGGCATGTAGCTGTGACAACGGCATGTAGCTGTGACAACGGCATGTAGCGTCACGTGTGTGACCACGGAATGTAGCGTCATGGGTGCATAGACAACGGAATATATTGGGTTTTCATTTTATTTTTAAAAACAAACAACAAATAACAAACAACAAACTGGTTTCTTCCGTCATGACGGAATTCATCTTAATGATGTGGGGCTGGGATCGGGATCGAGTTCTATCTCCACTATATTAGGGATATCATGTTAAATAATTAAGATTGTTCTTTTAGGAATTTTTGGGGTATAAATTTAGAAATTTATTGTGGCCGGAAAAAATTCAGTCGACAGAGAGGCAAACGGATCCTTCATAGGTTTCTTCTTATAACATTAAATAATTGTAGGGCTCCTCTTCTCGTTTCTGGGAATCAATCCAACTTGGGAATGAGGGACCTCTGATAGGGAATCTAAATTGGTTGAGATTTTACGATGTACTACGGAAATGTATCATACGGTTGATCAGTGAGTGTGTCCGCTGGGTAGTAATAGGTTTTGCCCTCCTCTAATGGCAATTCCTGCGTTGTGTTTGCTTTGCTTATATTGCTATACGCTGTAGTATAGTTGCGTGATACTTTTGGACCGAAGTTGATTCACGCACTGCCACGGCTTGTGGCAGAATAAGTTGGTTGTGTACTCACTGCCATGGCGTGTGGCAAAGTAAGTTGGTTGTGTACTCACTGCCACGGCGTGTGGCAAAGTAAGTTGGTTGTGTACTCACTACCACGGCGTGTGGCAAAGTAAGTTGGTTGTGTACTCACTGCCACGGCGTGTGGCAAAGTAAGTTGGTATGATACGGCCACGGTTGGTGGTTCGGTGTTGTTGCATCGGTGTGATGCTTTCCATGCTGTATATTCGATCGGCTTCGGATTGCGGTCTCATTCACTGACGTGGTATCCGGTGTGGATGGGATCGGGATCTGATTGTTGATCGATGTACAGTTGGGTCGGTATGTTACGCACAGCCACGGCTTGTGGCTCGCACCGTAAATAACGTGGTACATCTCGAAAAGTAATAGATTAATAAGTGAGATCTTATAAACAAATAGCAAATAGTGAGATCTTATAATCAAATAGCATATAACATCCGTTTTCCTTTCGGTCGACATGATTTACACGGACATTCACGGGTATCCGGTATTGTCTTGAGCGGCCTATTCTATCCACATATATATTTTAGTAGATATCATAGATATCATGCTAGTATGTAATAAAATTGTGTATTTCTTGATCGAGTGTTGTCATCTTATCGAGTATTAAAATAATCACGGCATATAAATAAAAGAAACGTAATATTAGTATTCTACTACACTACTATATGGCGTAAAGATACCCAAATTTAATTAATTACAATCCTCATACAACCATGAATTCACCAGATATTGTACAAGGCCACTGTCAAAGACAATGTCTCGACTAGTCCAAGAACAAATATTTAATTCTTATTTAGAATTTCATGAAGTCTGTCCATCCCAAAGTATTATTCGGTCATGCTATTGTACATGCAAGTCGTATCAGCACTAACCTTCTTCACATTGAAATGTCGGTTCTCCCAATGTTTCTGTATCCAGATGACCATCTGCTATTACCTGAAAATAGAAATAATTACGTTTCGAAATATAAATCACAAACTACGCCAACAATTAATGGTAGCGGCTATAACACACCCAGTAAGTGGCGATATCTACACCGATGCTCAAAAGAAAGTCTCCACTCAGAAAATAGGTCATAAATGTTTTATTCTACATAACAATTCCATTATTTTTATGTGAATACTTAAATTCATTATCTGGTACATAAACAAGTAAAATTTAACAAAAATCGGTTAACAAAAACTGTTCATTTTGTCCCATTAAAAACGTCACCCTCCAAATCAAAATTCATAAAAGCCGGTATGTCAGTATTTGGTATGTCCGCCGAGAGCTGCCACACAAGCAACACATCTTCTTCTCATAGAGGTATCTATGTTGCTAATCCTAGTCTGTGGAATGTTCCTCCACTCTTGATTTAATGCAACAAGCAGGTCCTGGATGTTTGCTGGTGGTGGTACACGCTTGTACACCCTATCCTTAAGATCTGCCCATACATGTTCTATTGGTGCAAGATCGGGCGATAGCGCTGGTCCGAATATTATCCGGAAGTCGAGGCATATTGTGTTGTCGTTATTTATACAAAATGAAACAATTGTTGATCTTTTAGTTACATTTCCGTAAGAAGTAACGAATTTATTAAATTTATATTGTTTGGCAACTCACCTGTAGGCCTACAGTGCACGTGCAAAACGTCTCACCTGTGCAGAATAAGTCACGGATCAGTGTTTTTAAACAAATTTACTTTTATTTAAGTGACAAGTGAATAGTGTATTGGAAAAAAATAGTAGTTATCACTAACATTGATTTCGGGGGATTCTATGCGTAAAATAAGTAATATGAAATCTCAAAATTCTATTTTGTGAATTTTGGAATTGAGGGGTACCACCTTAAAACATCTTAAATATGTACTTTTATTAATAGATTTTTTTCAATTTTGCACATCTTGTGGATGAGATATGGGAGATAATAAATAATAAAAGAATGAATAAATTGATCCACTGAGAAAACTGTCATGGTGTATTTTTCAGGTGGAGACCTTCTTTTGAGCATCGGTGTATTAATGAATATTTCAATTAGAAATTGAATATAAATTATTTATGCAGGTAGGTGTGGCATCTGCTTTTTAACGCGAAATTGCTTACATTTATTAAATCCTAACCTAAACCGTATTCCTTAAACTTGTCTACACATTTAGACTTGATAATTTGGACCACAATTAATAGGCCTTATTCCATACCATACACATTGTTGCCTACACTGCAGATACATTATATCGTCAAGTGAACTAGACAAGCAATTGGCTCAACACTTCCTTAAAACTCTCTAAACAATCATCGGTCCTCCTTTCCCTTTTGAAATCATAATCCAAATCACTAGCCCGGTCTGATCAAGCAACACAATCATATCCTGGGATAATAAAGTCATTTGACGGAATTATTTGTACTTTAAGTGACTTAGTGTCCTGATTATGCGAAAAGCTCTCCACAAAGGAGGAAATCAAAAGTTCTGTTCCCACAACCATGCTGATGAGTTTGTTTAATTACTTTATCAAACTGTATCTAGTGATATATAGTCAAATCAGTAATGCAGGTCAAAAGAAAAAGTTCTACTCCTTCAATCAAGCACAACAAAACTAAAAACTCTGGAATAGCCCCACTCAGTAGTAATGGTCAAATCCATTCTGACCGAACGTTAAAAGCCAATATCACGAATCGTTAGTCTGAATCTTTTTTTTCTCAGTCTCAAACAATTGTCCAAAAGTGCAGCCCCATTGCTCACTCACCCACCCATGTCACCAATCACTATCACATTATAAGGAGTTGATAAGCTCCTGCCAGGTCTAAACCCAAATAAGTCCTTGGGTCCTGATGAAATCTCATCTAGGTTACTTAAACAACTGCACAGCGAAAGTGCCCCCTATGCTAACATACATCTTTCAACGATCACTTGACACACGCATTGTCTCCGATGATTGGAGACATGCAGTTATATCTATCATATACAAAATGGGTCAAATCTATCATATACAAAATGGGTCAAAAGTCCAAACATAGCAACTACCACCCCATTTCTCTAGCATGCAGAGCATCCACTCTTAGAACACATCCTGGTTTCCAACATA